>JACBWV010000108.1:292869-432869 GCA_013435795.1 Chlamydomonas sp. ICE-L
CCATAAGACAGGGCTTCCTTAAAACTACGCCCCATCATTCATTTCCCCCTACTAGCCTATTACGAGTTGAGAGCGGCAATATGATATCATGTCATCATATGATATCAAATGATGCCGGCAGTCTGACTAGGATAAAGTTACTATTTATGTACAATATCATATTATGCAATTTGTGTGATATCATATGATTTCATACGCAGCTTTGATCAACATCATATGATATGCCGGTCCCTAATTAGGAGGCCTGGTACAAGATACCGCAATTCATATATTTAATATTTTGAACACAAATGGTGGCTGGCCCCAGTGCAAACAACTGGCTGCCCCCATCAACCTCACGCCTCGTAATTACAATGTTGCATACAATTTATTTATTTTGACCAAAGGAATGAAGCAAGCAGGAAGCTAGTTTTATTATTTGTTTTATTTATTTCAACTAAAGGAATGAAGCAAGAATGAAGTAAGTTTCATTATTTATTTAATTTATTTTGACCCAAGGAATGAAGCAAAAATAAGTTAATATTGTATTAGTTATTGTATGTGTGACCAAAAGAATGACGCCATAATGGAGCAAGTTTTATTATTTATTATTATTTATTTAATTCATTTTGACCCAAGAAATGAAGCAAGCAGGAAGCAGCAAGTTATATTTTATTTTATTAGTTATTGCATTTATTTCGACCAAAGGAATGAAGCAAGAATGAATTAATATTTTTAATTTATTTTTAATATTTTTTAATATTTTATTAGTTATTGCATTTATTTTGACCAAAGGAATGAAGCAAGAATGAAGCAAGTTTTATTATATCTTTTATTTTAGTATATATTTTATTGTCTTGAACCAAGGAATGGGGCAAGCAGGAAGCAAGTTTTATTATATATGATATATTTATCAGTTATTGCATTTATTTCAACCAAAAGATTGAAGCAGGAATGAAGCAAGATTTATTATATATATTTTATTTTAGTATTATTTTATTTGTTTTGAACCAAGGAATGAAGCAAGAATGAAGCAAGTTTTATTATATATTATATATTTATCAGTTATTGCATTTATTTCGACCAAAAGAATGAAGCAGGAATGAAGCAAGATTTATTATATATTTTTTATTTTAGTATTTATTTTATTTGTTTTGAACCAAGGAATGAAGCAAGCAGGAAGAAGCAAGTTTACCTTGTTGACCTTGTCCTCCTCAACCACACAGTCCGAGATGAAAGAGGCTAGGTCTGACTCAGAGATAGGCTTGCAGCTGGCCAGGGTGCCATCACCGAACATGACGTAGGGCTTGCCCGCCTTCACAAGCTCGATCTGGCCAGCCAAGGACTTGAAGAATGCGGTGGGGCGCACAATACTGTAGGTGATCTCACCAGCAGCACCAGCAGCCTGGGGAATAAATGAGAGGAGGGGCTTACATAAACACCATCATCACCATCATCATCATCATAAAAGGAAGCAGGCGAGAGAAAATGGACCATGGAATCAATCACTAGGGCAAGGATCACTGTGTCTTTTTGGCGGAGCCCCTCCTTCTGGGGAGGTTAGCACTACAAAGCGCTCGCGGCAGCGCGATTTCGTGCACGCTTTTTGAGCCCCACTGCGCGTTTCGCACAGTTTTTCAACGCCCTGTGGGTGCAGCACCCAGTTTTAGCTCTTTTTGCACTACAAAGCGCTGACCAATTTGACAAAATGTAGTACCCTTCTAGGGAGTCGGGAGCCCCCATATTCACCCCATTGTCCGTCCGACCGTCAACCGAGACGAAGCCTGACTCGTCAGCCTACGGTCTCTGAACTAATTGGCTTCGGTCAGCTCCATTCCGATGCCAACAATCTCCACCAATTTTCTGCATCACTTGCGACACTGCCTAGGACTTGTTGGGCTACTCATGGCAGCTCCCCGCCAGCTCTGATAGCACAGGGCGGAAACAATGCTTGACGCTGCATTGGAATGCTTGCCATGTCAGCTTCCCGCCAGCTCTGATAGCACATGGCGAAAACAAATGCTTGACGCTGCATTGGAATGCTTGCCATGTCAGCTTTCAGACACACTAGCTAGCTTCAGGTTTGGCTCATCGACAGGGAAAGGGAGCTGCCAAGAAGCTGCTACGCGTGGCCCGAAAAAGGAAAAGTGGCAGGGATATAGATGCAGCAGAGACATCAAGATCACAGGACTTGTCAGGATAGGGTAGTGGACATAGCTTTTATTTTCAGCTACAAGCAGCAGCTTCTAGGCACCTTCGCTGGGTATCTACCCGGCCGAATCTATTGCAATATAGTGCACCTGGAAGCTTACAGAATCATCTTTCCAGAACTGCTAAAATATTTGGGTTTTGCTCAGTGGCTGGCCCAAGGAGGTTCGTTGTGGTGTGTTTTGGTGTGTTTTGGTGCGTTGCGGTGTTGCTTTGTGTTGTGGTAAGTTGTGGTGAGTAGTGGTGAGTTGTGGTGATTTGTGTGTTGTGTTGTGGTGAGGGGTGGTGTGGTGTGGTGTACTGTGGTGTGGTGCAGAGAAGGTGTTGTCTGTAGCCTAAAAGAAAGAGATCCCACCTACATCAGAGTTTCTTTTCATGTTTCAGACAGGGGGTCTTCTGGTAGCGATCAGGGATTTGGTGTCTTTCAAGGTTGGGCTCCTGGTAGTGATTTGGGTAGGCGGCCCAAAGGGCCGGCCTGGGGGGTTTGGGGGGAGGGGCAAAGATTGAAGTCTCATGGTAGCTGAAGGTTTGGACAAAAAAGGGTCCCATGTAGGGATCGCTACTGGTAACGAAAAAAAGCTGACGTACATACCCGAAAGCCGCTCTCAAACTTGAGTTTAGCGCACTGGAAGTCAAACAAACTTGAGTTTAGCACACTGAAACTCAAACACAGGCTTCTGGGCCAAGATTTAGACAATATTAGAAAGTCACCAGGCGTTCTTGGTACATACCTGAAGGTCGCTCTCAAACTTGAGTTTAGCATGCTGGAACTCAAACAAATAAGCTAATGAAGCCTAGAAGCTGCTGCTCATAGCCATAAAATAAAAGCCTACATACATGCAGGTCGCTCTCAAACTTGACTTCAGCGCACTGGAACTCCAACCAACTTGAGTTTAGCGAACTGAAACTGAATCAACTTGAGTTTAGCGCACTGGAAATCAAACGAACTCGAGTTAAGCACACTGAAACTCAAACAAAGGCTTCTGGGACGAGATTTAGACAATATAAGAAAGTCACCAGGCGTTCTCGTTACATACCTGCAGGTCGCTCTCAAACTTGAGCTTAGCGCGCTGGAACTCCAACAGAGGCTTCTGTGCACAGATGGCGGACAGCAGAACAAAGTGGGAGCCTCCCTTCTCTCGGGCAACATCCAGAACATTCTTAGTTGCCTGGTAGTCAATGGCCCAGCTGTCCTTCTTGCCACCTGTATGTGTGTGTGTGTGTATCTGTGTGTAACTGTGTGTGTCTGTATGTGTGTAGGTGTGTATATGCGTGCATGTGTGCGCTTCTCTTGGGCAACATCCAGAACATTCTCAGTTGCCAGGTAATCAATGGCCCAGCTGTCCTTCTTGCCACCTGTATGTGTGTGTCTGTGTGGGCATGTGTGTGTCTATGTGGGCATGTGAGCGCTTCTCTTGGACAACATCCAGAACATTCTTAGTAGACTGGTGGTCCATGGCCCAGCTGTCTTCCTTGACACCTGTATGTGTGTGTGTGTATGTGAGTTCAGGTGTGTGCTAATCTCGGGCAACATCCAGAACATTCTCAGTAGCCTGGTAGTCAATGGCCCAGCTGTCTTTCTTGCTACCTATGTATGTGCCTGTGTGTATCTGTGTGTGTCTGTGTGTGCATGTGTGCGCTTCTCTTGGGCAACATCCAGAACATTCTAAGTAGCCTGGTAATCAATGGCCCAGCTGTCCTTCTTGCCACCTGTATGTGTGTTTCTGCGTGCGTATGTGAGTGTCTGTGTGGGCATGTGTGCGCTTTTCTCGGACATCCAGAACATTCTTAGTAGACTGGTGGTCCAGGGCCCAGCTGTCTTTCTTGCCACCTGTATGTGTATGTGTGTGTGAGTGTTGCCACCTGTGTATGTGTGTGTGAGTGATGTCACCTGTGTATGTGTATGTGTGTGTGAGTGTTGTCACCTGTGTATGTGTGTGTGAGTGATGTCACCTGTGTATGTGTATGTGTGTGTGAGTGTTGTCACCTGTGTATGTGTGTGTGAGTGTCGTCATCTGTGTATGTGTGTGTGAGTGTTGTCACCTGTGTATGTGTGTGTGAGTGATGTCACCTGTGTATGTGTATGTGTGTGTGAGTGTCGTCATCTGTGTATGTGTATGTATCTGTGTGTGTATGTGTGTATGTGTGTGTATGTGTGCGCTTCTGTTGGGCAACGTCCAGAACATTCTTAGTAGCCTGGTAATCAATGGCACAGCTGTCTTTCTTGCCACCTGTACGTGTGTGTATGTGTTTGTGTATGTGTGTGTGTATGTGTTTGTGTATGTGTGTGCGTATGTGTGCGTATGTGTGTGTGTGTGTGTGTGTGTGTGTGTGTGTGAAAGTGTGTGTATGTGTGTGTGTATGTGCGTGTACAACAAAAACAACAAAAACAACAACAGCAACTTGCATAATAAGAGAATGTCAAAAATTGATCCATCCATGACATGCCACAAACATACTGCTTCTTTAGCAACCCAAATAGTGAATTACCTGTTCGGCTGGCAAAGCAGGAGACAACCACATCAACCTTGTTGTCAAAAGCGACCTTGCCGACAGACGTTTATTGTGACAACAAAAATACCACCACCAACAGCAACAACTTATTTATTGCACAAAACAACAACAACAACAACGACAACAACAACTACGACGACAACAACTTGCTTAGGAGAAGAGAATGTCAAAATTCGAATGTAGCATGACTTGGCACAAACATACTGCTTCTTTAGCCACCCAAATAGTGAATTACCTGTTCGGCTGGCAAGGCAGGAGACC
Organism: Chlamydomonas sp. ICE-L; assembly: GCA_013435795.1. Taxonomy (NCBI): domain Eukaryota; kingdom Viridiplantae; phylum Chlorophyta; class Chlorophyceae; order Chlamydomonadales; family Chlamydomonadaceae; genus Chlamydomonas; species Chlamydomonas sp. ICE-L. The sequence goes on from JACBWV010000108.1 coordinate 297,832, forward strand.
ACCACATCAACCTTGTCATCAAAAGCGACCTTGCTGATAGACTCCTTGTCCATCACATTGCCGAACTTGACAGTAGCGCCGGGAAACTCCTGTGCAAGTGCAACAATAAATAAATAAATAAATAAATAAATAAATAAATAAATAAAAACATAAATGCAGAATACTTAAATGAATAAATAAATGGAAGAAACACAATTTAGTACGCCTTTTTACGGGGTGTGAGGTTAAGGGGACCAGCCCGTTTGCTTGCACTAGGGCCAACCACCAAATGTACACCAACAATACATAATGAACACGCATAACTTGTCAGGAGCTTAAGCATGTACATATGTTGTTTCAATTCTGACTAGTTTAGCCAAACCCATGCGTCGCCAGTCAACGACAAAATGACAACGCAGTGACAACGTGCTGTCGTAAAAGAAATCTGAGATTGTGACTCCTGAAATCCATAAAAAGAAAAATACACCCACACTTACGTATCACATGTAGAACATGGTTGTTTACATGGTTCAAGGCTAAGGATGGCTAGTTATTTCCACGCACTATTTGTTTTCGTGCGACGCATCACGAATTGAGCGACTCGGTGGGACCCCAGTGTGACGCACTGCTACCCGAAGCCCGCGGGGTTACTGTTTTTACTGTTTAGTGTGACATTTCGTCATTCCGTCGCTGCATGGCGACGCGTGGGTCCGGCTAAACTAGTCAGAATTGACCACTTGAACCCCCCCAGGCTCGGTGCTTCACACTCCCCGGGTTTGGGGGCTGCGCGTCGCACTAGGGCCGCACCGAGTCGCTCAATTTGCGAAAAAATGATTTCTATGCTGGTCTTTGGCTGTTTCTGAAGCCCATGAGCTTGACCATGAAACCACCCAACCAAAACAGTTACCTACCGGTACCCAATTTACTTTTCTGTCAAGCATCTGTGCATATCTTTCTGTGGCTAGAATGTATCCAGAATTGCCAGAATTGTATCTCCAATCATCCCATACCATCCCTTACCTTCATTCTTTTCTGACAACTCGTCGCCACTGCAGCGCGATTCCATCGTTGCATGGCGACGTATGAACCCCCCGAACCCCCCGGGCTCTGCGCTCCGCCATGTGATGGGTACGAAGCAATCCTGAAATCAGGCTTGAACAGCCCAAGTAGCTACTGAACCTGGCCTACAGAAATCTGACATAAAATACACTGCCTACCTTGATGGTATCCTCCTTGCCCATCTTGCCCCTGATACCAGCCTGCTCAGTATTTTCAATCCCCTTTATTTCTTCGTGCGACGCGTCGCAAATTGAGCGACTCAGTGCGACCCCAGTGCGACGCACTGCCCCCCAAACCCCGGGGAGTGTCAAGCACTGAGCCCGGGGGGGTCAGGTGGTCATTCCTCACTAGTCTGAGCTTTGCCTGCCTACCTTAATGGTGTCCTCCTTGCCCATCTCCCCATTGATACCAGCCTGCTGAGTATTTTCATTCCCCAATATTTCTTCGTGCGACGCGTTGCAAATTGAGCGACTCGGTGCGACTCAGTTCGACCCCAGTGCGACGCACTGCCCCCCAAACCGCCGGCGCTCCGCCTGCTTACCTTGATGGTGTCCTCCTTGCCCATCTTGCCCTTGATACCTGCCGTCTCACGTGCGAAGGCGGTCACGTTGTAACCCCTCTTGATCAGCTCCTTCACCACGAACTTGCCGATGTATCCAGTTGGTCCCACCACCAGGACACGGATATCCTTGGGGGCCTTGCTCCTGTACTCTCCCCCTGGGGCTGCCTGGCAGACGATACGGCTCGCCCTCTCTACCTTGCGGCTGTAGCAACACATGCAATAGATGAACTCACGTCAGATTAATAGATTAACACCCCTGTCTACCTTGCGGCTGTAGCAACACATGCAATGGATGAACTCACGTCAGATTAATAGATTAACACCCCTGTCTACCTTGCGGCTGTAGCAACACACGCAATAGATGAACCCAGATTAGATTAATAGATCAACACACGCAATAGATAAACGCACGCAATAGATGAACCCACGTCAGATTAATAGATTGACATACACAATAGGTCAACACACTCAATAGATGAACCCACATAAGATTAATAGATCAACACACGCAATAGATAAACGCACACACTAGGTGAATCCACATAAGATAAATAGATAAACACAATCAATAGAAGAACCCAAGTCAGATGAATAGATCAACAAACGCAAAAGATGAACCCACATCAGCAAATGAATCAGACAGTGTAGATGAGAAGGCATAAGCAGGATCACAAAGTTTAACTCACACACATGCCCCCCCACACACATGCACACACACATACAAACTCATACACAAACATGCACCCACATAGACTTACACACACATGCACGCACACACACACACACACACACAAACAAACAAACACATATACAAACACACACATGCACGCACACGCACACACATGCACACACAAACACATTCCCCCCCACACACATACACACACAGATGCACACACACACACAAACACATACACAGGCAACACACACGAACAAACAAACAACACACACTAGCAAAACAGAAGTACATGCAAACAACTGACCATATATTTTTTTCCGACTTCAAGCAGCAGCTTCTAGGAAGCTCCCCTCGCTTGTAACCCAGCCAAACCTAACACATGGTAGTGTATCTGGGAGATGGAACAATCAGCTTTCAAGTACTGTTGAAATCTTGGGGCATAGCCCAGTGGCTGGCTCAGGGAGCTGCTTAGAAGCTGCTGCTTGTAGCCGAGAATAAAAGCTACGCAATGGACACACACAAAGACGGCACAATGAGGTTCCAATAAACAGCAGACTGGTTGTCTTGATCAGGGTACCACATTAGGTCATTTAGGGGTGCTTCAAAAGCGCAACTGCCTCCTTTTGGGTTGCGCTTTTAACTCAACCAAAAACGAAAATCTGCGCGCTGCGTCCTAAGTGTTTTTTACAATTTGTCTGCTTCAATCGCGCAGTTGGGCTCCAAAACCTAAACCCTAAACAAGATGCCCCCCCACACACACATGCTTTAACATCAACTGATTGAAAGCCACACACATGCCAACACACAGATGCCCCCCCCCCCACACACACATGCTTTCACATCAACTGATTGAAAGCCACACACATGCCCACACACATGCCAACACACAGATGCCCCCCCCCCACACATGCTTTAACATCAACTGATTGAAAGCCACACACATGCCCACACACATGCCAACACACAGATGCCCCCCCCCACACATGCTTTAACATCAACTGATTGAAAGCCACACACATGCCCACACACATGCCAACACACAGATGCCCCCACACACACATGCTTTAACATCAACTGATTGAAAGCCACACACATGCCCACACACTCATGTGCACACACACACATGCACACACACATGCTTTACCTTTAACTGATTGAAATCCAGAAGCAAAGTTGCATGCCTTGAACAGACAATAAAATGTGAAACCAGCCATGCTCCCAAAATGTGGCTGAAACCAATGTGAATGATTCACCCTAATGTATATGACACCCTAATGTCTATAACAATGAAACATGCAAATGTCAACATGGATGCTGCTGAACCGACACATTCAATGCATGTGTTCAAGGGTATTGACAAATGCATAGCCTTGAGCCCATGTGTCAATAGCCTTGACCGCATGTATACCTTGTTCTCAGGTCATCTGATGCATGTGACCAATCAGATCAATACATGTGACCAATGCATGTGATGCATGTGACCAATCAGATCAATGCATGTGATGCATGTGATCAATCAGATCAATGAATGTGATGCATGTTATCAATGCATGTGACACATGTGACCAATCAGATCAATGCATGTGACGCATGTGATCAATGTATGTGACACATGTGATCAATCAGATCAATGCGTCAATCTCACATGTGCCTGCTGACCTTCCAACATCACACGCTAGAGTGTGACACATGCGCCCATCACCATGTGAGCCCATCTCCCCAACATAACTCCCCATCCACTTACAAAAAACATCCAAGGCTCTCCATCCCCCCACCCCAGTCCCCCTACCCCACAAAAAACACTACTACCAACATCCCCAGCCAGTTGAAAGAGCCAAGAATGCCAGCCTCGTTTGTTCCACCGTTGCATCGCCAACGTCGGCACGCCTACCTTGGGGCTCCCGAGCGTTCATGGTGCACAGACTTGAATGCAGCGTACGCATGAGGAGTAACAGAGCTCCTTGATGGCGTGAGCAGGGCGCGATCTACGCTGTTGGGGGCACGCACTGGGGCAGCACGGGGGGCGACGGACCCGGAGGCACGACCACTGGGGGTGCTGACACCACGAGATACTGTGTTCATGTTGCGGACAGCGGACTGCATCGCAAGGATGGGTACTTAGCAAGTTTGATGGAAAAAACTCAAACGTTGGCGGACACGCTGTCAGATAGCAAAATATGCTACAGCCATCTTGGATCCAGTTGCTACTGCCGATCGCGGGAGGGCGGGAGCGGGGGGGCGGGCGGGGTCCAAGGGGGGGGCGGGGAAGGGGGTGGTCCACAAGAGGCCTTGAAGCTGTGGACACTGTGGGGGCGGCCCAGTCTCAGCCCGCAGCCCGTCCAAACCAAGTTGGACTCTCATGCTTTTCCGCCACAAGTAGCGGAACGGGGCCCCCCGTGGGGGGCGTACTGCCCCATTTTGGATCCCTTCGAAGTGTCTGCACCCCACGATCCGCATCTGAACTTTCACGTCTAACCCGAGTGGTATCTACCTCCACAAACAATGCAGGTTAACATGCGCTCCTCCGTTAGTGGTGAGATGTTTTCACGACATGTTCTTGGGGTGTCGGTGCGAGCGACGGTTTGGTCCCACTGTGCCCAGGGATGATAACCTTGTTCCGATAGTTGCGCGAGTAGAAGAGAGTTTACGATCTGCAGTGCGATTCGCTTCCGACCCGCGACCCCGTGACCCCATCACCCTATCTAGCACCCTATCCAGAACACTATCTCGCACCCCAGCACTTACAGTACCCGACCCACTCAGTCTCGACATCCAGGGCACGCATGCCTGCGTCATCTTGTTAACCCATCCAAGCTGACTGCCGTGATCTTAATGTTTCTTGTCTGCAGCCAGGCCTATGGCCGGACGCCAAGTGTCCGCCCGCGTGCCCATGCCTATCCGCTCTCGCCAGGTCGCTGCCAACGCTGCTTCCATGCAGTTCATCGAGGTGCGACGGGTGATTGTCATGGTTACGCTTTTAATTATTTTGTTTGTGTTTTTGAGTGTGTCGGGTGTGGTCCGAATAGTGGGGTGCTGTGAGGTGGAGGTGGGGTAGGTCTGGTCATTGAGTACTGGTTAAATGGCCAGTTTTTGCTGTTAATGATTTGTTGTTCATGATTTTCTGTTCATGCTTTGCTGTTTGCTAAAAATGATTTGTTGTTTTGCTGTTCATATTCTGCATGGGTCCTTGTGAGCCTTAATAGGTCCATTTATCATATTGAACTCGTTGACTATGCAACTGGCAGGGACACAGTACAACATAGCTTATCCGCGCTCTCTTTTCATACGCAACTTAGAGCACCTAGAAGCTGAAGTTGTCAGCTTTCCAGTGCTGAAAAGAAAACCAGTGTGGTACAACAAGCAACTCTGCAACTTGCCAACTTCCCTCTGCCATCTTCATTTTTATGTTTTCGGTTTTAATTGGCTATGCAGTTAATGTACTATCTTCATAGCTTTCCTTTTCAGCTGGGAACAGCAGCTTCTAGGCAGCTCCCCTGACTTGCTACTCAGCCTAACCTCATGCAACCCAGTGCACCTTGAGTTTTCCTCTATTGTTGCCATCTTGGGGCTTGGCCCAGTGGCTGGCTCGGGGATCTACCTAGAAGCTGCTGCTCGTAGCTGAAAATAAAAGCAATGACTGTGTTCACATTGGTTCCCTAGCAAGTTACTTCGAAAGCTGCATACAGTTAACTCTGGCTCAACTTCTACACAGTTTTCCTTTTCAGCTACGAGCGGCAGCTTCTAGGCAGCTCCCTCAGCTAGCCACTGGGCAAAACCCAAAGATTTCAACAGCACTGGAAATATGATCCAAAAAGCCCAAAACCATAAAGCTAGAAAAAAACTTTCAGATTTGAAAAAGTCGGTTGGAACCTAGAGTTGCAATTTTTCTTCATGTTTGCACTGGCTGTATCTAGCCAGTCTAAGCTTTATTTTAAATTCTGTAGCTTCATTGCGAGGGGGGAGCAAGAAAAAAGCTGCCGTATTGCACCTTCGCTTTGGATAGAGCCTATCCTCAAATTAGATAAAAAAAAAAGTTTTTTTTTTAGCCAAAAATAAAGTTGTACCAAAGTTAGAGGGGTCCAAAGTTTTTTTCAACCAAAGCAGCCCAAATCTTAACATCGCGATAAATCACGTTTGGGTAACCCCATGAAAGATGTAAGAGCATAACTGAAATGGGCTTTAAAAGATCTTTCGAATGACCCCCATTTTAGGGGGGGTAGGGTGAGGTAATTGGGTTTTAGGAGGGGGGGGGGGGGGGGGGGGTAAAAAAACTTTTAGCCAACTTTATTTTTCCCCTCTTTTTGTATGAAACGTCCACAATTCCAACTCCCATCTGAATCGGACACCATATCGAAGGTGCGGTCCAAAATCTGTCTTTCTGCCCCCCCCCTGCTTCATTGTTATCTTTGTTAGCTTCATTTTAAACTTCAATAGTTTCATTTTTAACTTCATTAGCTTCATTGAACCAGGCTTTTAACTTCATATAGTTTCATTTCAAGCAAATTAAGCTCGCGAACCCATACATATGTCCTGCAGATAGGGGGGGAGTTAGCCCCCACCTAAGTTAGCCCCCACCCACCTAAACCCTAAAACCACCTAGACCCCAAACCCACCTACTTGAACCCTTCGACTATCTGAACCCCAAACCTTTCAATTAATCCTCTACCACTAAACCCTAAAACCACCTTAACTGAAGTGGGGACTAACTTCCCCAGGACTGTCATATGGGGGGATTAGCGTTCGCTTGCACTCAACCCCAGTGGTATGGTTCTTATCATTCCCTTGGGCAGTCTGCATGTGTTTGCTCTCGTGTCCTGTAGGGCGGGTAGAGTTTATGTAGCTTAAAAAGCTGAATTTTCGACTCCTCACTGGAGGGCATTGAGCGTGGTCCCCGCACACATGTCTTGTAGGGCGGGTAGAGTTTTATGTAGCTTCAAAAAGGTTAATTTCCAACTTCCCACCGCAGGGCATCGAGCGAGGTATCCGTACGCATGTCCTATAGGGCGGGCAGTGTTTTATGTAGCCCAAAAAAGATTAATTTCAACTTCCCATGTTTTGGTATTGAGGTCGTGTGCACATCATTTTTTTTTTTTCAAATTAAAAAGAGGAAATCTTATTCCTTTTCCTTTTTACTCCTTTTTTCCCCTCTCAAAACATGATCCATATTTCGATTTGGGTCGATTCGGGTCATTTTTAGTCAATTACAGTAAAAACAAATAAAAAACATTTTTGTAGGTCTCTTATTCCGGCAAATTTTGCGAAAACGGGGTCTCGTATTCCAATCAGAAAATATTACAGAAAAAATATCCCTGGTACAAGTTAGTTTGTGCAGGCATAGTTCTCTTGCACTCAGCCCTAATGGTATGGTTCTCATCTTTCCCTCAGGCAGTCAATGCATTGGGCTTCAGTTCATCAGTTTTTCCTTGATCGGTTTTGATCTGTTGATCTGTTTTTTCCTTGATCAGTTCATCAGTTTTTCCTTTCCCGGCACAGCTGTACAAGTCCCTCTATCCTATGTGGCCTACCCCTGGAGGCCTGGACTGCAACAACATAAATATACTTACATACAGACTTAATGCACGAGTTTGTTCTCCCATATACTACATCACAGCCCCTTTCAGTGATGTACATTGGTCTAGTGGTAGACAAATCACTCTGAGGATAAAGAGTCGGGGGTTCGATTCCCCCTTCGGTCGCTCTTGGCGTTGCAGGTCGTTGTCAACCGCGATGGTAGCTTGTCCTGAGTTGAGGTAGAAGAGCGCTCCCTACCCGCGTACGACGGGTTCCCTTAACACCACGCCCCACCAGGCGTTATCAGTACCTTTTTCTATGCACGAGTTTGTTCTATATTTTTTTTGATATACTCATACATCACCTTCATTCCCTCCTGCTTAGGGTGTTGATGAGCCTTGCACCCCTGAGGTGAAGCTGATGAAGTCCGGGACTGGAGGATCTGGCTCCGCTACCTTCATGTTGCAGGAACCCTTGCTCACCCATATACTCATGTATCACCTTCCTTCCTTCCTGCGTAGGGTGTTGATGAGCCTTGCACCCCTGAGGTGAAGCTGATGAAGTCCAGGACTGGTGGATCTGGCTCCGCTACCTTTGTGTTTCAGGAACCCTCTGTCTTCCAGGCATCTGGCACCGGAATGGGAGAGATCACCGGTCTATTCCTTGTTGATGATGAGGGTACTCTCTCCACCACCGATGTTAAGGCAAAGTTCCTGAACGGAAAGCCTCAAGCCATTGAGGCGAAGTACAACATGCGCACCCAGTTTGAGTGGGATCGCTTTATCCGCTTCATGGACCGCTACTCCGAGGAGAAGGGTCTGGGATTCGAGAACTAATTTGCATGTAAGTTGTCTGGGTGTGAGGGCGTGGGTGTAAAGTGTGTTTCAGTCGTGTGCTTCATCGACCGCCACTCTGAGGTCAAGGGTCTGGGATTCGAGGACTAATGTGCTTGTAAGTTGTTTGGAGGAGCTCTATGTATATGTTGAACAAAAAAACAATCATATTACTGGAATCATAATAAACCACACATGTGAACAAACTGTAGACCAAGTTTCAATCACCTCTTTTCTACCAGATTCCATTGATTTGTGTATCTTTTCTAGTACATGTGACAGTGTTAAGCATAGTTTGAGTGGGATCGCTTTATCCGCTTCAAGGGCTGCTACCTCCGAGGCTGGGGGGGGGTTGAATTCGAGAACTATTCTTCTTGTAGTAGGTCGTTGTTTGGGGTAATTCTGGGTGTCAGTGTTGTGTAAAGTTTGTGTGGACCATGGATCACTACTCCGAGGCCAAGGGTCTGGGATTCGAGAACTAATTTTCTCACATGTGATCGTTGTTTGGGGTCGTTCTGTGTCAGCGCTGTGCGCAGTTTGCGTGGATCCTACAATATTGATTGCCTCCTCACCCCCTGGTCCTCAGCTTGTTGCTCAACTTCTGCTTCACACCAGGGTACTTGTATTGACCAAATTGGCCAGCTCTTAAGCGCACTTGAAATAAAAGAACTGCGCTTTGTAGTGCAAAAAGCGCAAAAATTGCTTGCTGCGCCCACAGGGGGTTGCAAAAAACTGCGCGATACGCGCAGTGGGGCTCAAAAAGGCAGCGCGCCAGCGCGCAAAAGCGCGCGCTTGGAAGTACCCTGCTTCAAACACTTACCTATCATGCATGGACCAGTTGTTTTTCAAATCTGAAAGAATTTTTTCTAGCCTTGTGGTTTTAAGCCTCCTCCAGGGTCAGCGTTTTTACAGCTTTCTATGGCCATTTAGGGCCACAGATGTGGGTTCTTTAGAGCGGCAATTGGGGCCTAGTCAGGGTCAAAAATAGCAATTGCTATGTGTAGCGGGAAAAAATCCATGACATGGACTCTTATCTTGAGGGGCTGTTGGTACAGAGGGTTGAGAACATGGCCAACGCAAACTAATCGTCAGTTGTCAAATTTCGTATTTCTGCACGAGTAGTACTAGACGGGAGTGGGCACACCCGAATGAGGAAGGATAATAAACTAGTGAGATTTGGCGTGCTGAAAATCTTTGTGTTTCATAACCCACATATGTACCTTCTCTCAACCTTTTAACAACCTGGTTATAAGCTGCATATAACATGAGAGCCTTTGGTGTCCACGGTGTATGTGGAGGGGGGAAGCTACCCTCCACTGAGCTAGCATCCACAAGCCAGATCTCCTATACCCTAAAACCTAAACCCTATATCCTAAACCCTTGACCCTAAACCCAAGGAGGATCTTGCTTGTGGATGCTATCTCACTGGAGGGTAGCTTCCCCCCACCGGTGTATATTGGCTGCGTGACATGAGCCACAGTGAAATGTGAAAACTGTCAAAGAATAGGAATAGTTTGTATCTTTTGTATGCATATTTCCTTGGATTTCAGAGGGGGAAATACAATTGTAGCACAGGGTTTGTTTTTAACTTTTGTTTAGTGCCGCAGCTTGTCAATTTATTAGCACCTACTCAACAACTGAAGGCTCTCTTCCTCCTGTCCCATCTGTACAGAGCGGAGCTGCCACTCATGTGATAGGGTTCGCAGCTTAATGACATGGCTCTGAGGAGTGATGGTGGTATGCCAAGGAGCTATCGGACATGATGCTGTGCCTGCTACAGTGCTACATGGAGGGGATCCTGTAGTCTCAGGGTTCATTAGGGCAGCAGAGTTGCACTGAATTTTATATTTCCATGATTTCTTGGTACTTCTTGTTTGGTAGAAATCATCAGTTTTTCAACTTGTCTGATATACTGCCTATGACATATTACGAAGTATTAATTCAATTTTAGACAAGATGAGTTTTTTAAGCACACACACTGACCACTTGTGTCCAGTAGCATAATGTAAAACGATGTGGTTGTAGTTGTATCTAATAGCGTTGTGTTTAGACTAATATCTTGCTGCCTGGCTCAGCTGGCGCATGAGCAATCCCATAACGAAATGGAAGAAGGAAGAATTATACCGGTAAGCAAACAACTCGATAACCGCCAATCTCAGTTTGCGCCAGGATCAAGCCCAAGGGCCCAAGGCTGGTTTCTAAGAATCTGACCCAACCTTCGAGCTCCGATGGGATAGCCAACTAGGCCAAAGGGACTCGCCCAACCTTGAACATAGGAAAGGATTTGAATGCAGCTCCTGGAAGTTGGAACTGGGTTAGTCTCTGCATGTATGTACGTTGTCTCTGTATGTCCAGTCCAGGGTTACGCCAAACAGGCTAAAGGGACTTGCCCGACCGTATAGTAAGGGCTTAAAAAGAAGAAGCACTGATGAACTGAATCCCAAACAATCGTTTAGACGACGGGGGCCCTGAGTTCGTGCTACAGGATAATTAAATTCTACAATATAATTAAATCATAATCTCAGCTGGGATGATAATTTAATTTGTGTGCGATTATAATCGCATTTTTATAAATTGTATTAAGTATTTCCATCCCTCTTGAGGCAGATCTTGGATTCCCCCTTCACAACCCTGATACAGTAGTGCGCACCAGCGTACTTGGCGGGTCATTCTATTTTGATTGCGAGGCAAATGTCAACTTGTGATTTAGAAGCATCGTGACAGCCAGTTAATAACAATACATTGTCATAGGAAGACCATAGTTAGCCGACGACAAGCCCACACGACAACTTTCGGTGGGTGGGCGGATAGGGGGGTCTTCCAACCATCCTCGCATAATCAACCTAACAATGGGGCGACTCGTGGGATAAACACACACCATTTACGGTATCTTGCGCAAGATAACCTGAACACCTGGAGTGCGGGTATCCCAAGAGTCGCTCTTTGAACAGTCCCAGTTAGCACCAGGCTGACAGGCTCAACTGGTACATTTGATTATATGGCTACAGCCAAGGCGTTGCGCTGTGGGCTCATCCATCTACAGCCCTAATCCTGTGGTGGCATGTATGCAAAATGAATCTGTACAACTCTGCACTGTGAAGTGTAATATGCTGCACTGCTGTTCTGAATATAAACATGTACTTCTCAACCTTGCCATCATTTAAAGTTATCCATCTTGTTATAGTGGTACCAGGTTACCTTTCCATCATTCAAAGGTTATCCATCATATTAAATCTGAATTAGGATCGGGTTTGATCACCCCTCGAGGTAGCTCAGCGTGGGATAGCTGAGGATGAAGTAGTGCAGGATGAGGCAGCTGAGCGTGTGGTGGCCGATTATGTAGTGGCTGGGGATGAGGTGGCTGAGCATTAGGCTCAGACTCATGTACAGTTTCAGCACCCTCTAGTGGGATCCAGCCACTGATTTTGGCCGGGTCTGAAGTCGTCTGAAGTGTAGGTTTAGTGTGACCGAGGTACCAGGCCAACGCGAAAATTATTGGCTTTCAACCTGTGCTGCACCAAAAACTCTTTAGAGACGCACATCACAACCCGAGCAAGAAACGCTTTGTAACTAGTAATTTTTCGAAAAGAGGTCCGTCCGGCTCCAGATAATTTATGATAATTTTTCGCAGACTGACAACCGGTTCGTATGCGGCGGTTATTTCCATGCCCCGGTTGCGATGCGCGCCTCGAAAGAGATTTCGGTGCAGCACAGGTTGAAAGCCAATTACCCTCGCGTTGGCCTGGGACCTCGGTCACACTAAACTTACACTTTCCAGCGGTGCCTGCTGGCATGCCAGCGGGGCCATCCTTGATCTCGGACCGGAGGCAAGACCCAGAGCGAAATTGCCGTGAGGGAGACGCTACCCGCGGCTCCTTTCGACATGCCAACGTTGGTCGCGCCAACGTTTTAACGTGCTATATCACACGCAGCTTCTTTCACTGCGCAATCGCAATATAAGTCGACAGAGGGCGTCATTACCGGCTTCACCATTCGTATGTGACTAACAAACAAGAGCGACCCAGCCTATTTCCTATCTCATTTCAAGTCACGCCGCTGGGCGTTTTGTTTTATTTTCCAGAGCGCTAGCCCCAAAGTGCCCAATTTGTTCGATCTTGAATCCCACACCCCTCTAAGCTTGCTGACTTCCTTCTGCTGCTAGCTCGTCCTGTTGCCCAGCCACTTCAAGCCCCAACTATCGGGATGAAGTTTCCTTCTGTTGGAATGGACACGCTCGGTAAACCATTCAAGGCTGCAGCCAATCTCGCAACAGGCACTGTCAAGACAGCTGCTACGGCAACTCAATCCGCGGCCAAATTTGTACCCACTCCAGACATGGAGATGTTCTCCCGTGACTCTGTCGAGGCCAGAAAGGTGTTCAGCGCCATCAGCGACGATGATGTCCAGAATCTAAGGGTAAGCTTTCATGGTTGAGAACACGAATCTAGTTGAGATTTGTATTTTCGGTTTCGTTGAAGGACACATGGCTAGGTTTCTTGCATGTTGAAAAGTAGATTCCTGCTGGCTTCCTGTCTAACCAATCTCTTCTGGGTGGAAAACGTGTTGGAAGGCAGGTGAGGGGTCCTTCTGGTACTCTTTTATGGTATTCGTTTGTATGTATGTATGTTACAGTCCAGGGGTAGGCCAAATAGGCTCAAGGGACTTGCCCAACCGTATAGGAAGGGCTTAAAAAGAAAAAGCACTGATGAACTGAACCCCAAACAATCGTTTTACCGACGGGGGCCCTGAGTTCCTGCTACAGTGTGTCATCCGACATGATCAATGCTAGCCACTGGGCAACCCCCCAATATTTCAGCAGTACTAGAAATATGATTCCTCCAGCTTCTGAATGCACTGCATTGCTGTAGGTTTCCGGCTTGGGTGGTTTAGGGAAATATGTGCCGACCAGCTAAGTGCTGAGCAGCTTTAGGGTTGAGTAAGCCGGAAACCTACAGCAACCACTTAGACCCTAAATCCTTAACCCTATACATATCTACCTGAACCCAAGTGCTGAACAGCTACGTATAATGCTGCTGACAGGCCCTCTTGAATGCAGCTGTGGATCCACAATAAATATTGACCGCGTACAAAAAAAAAACTCATGATCACGCTGTTCATCAGTACTTTTTCTTTTTAGCCCTTCCTGTCACAGTTGGGCAAGTCCCTTCAGCCTATTTGGCCTACCCCTAGACTGTAACATACATACACACATACATGCATGCTGACAGGCCCTCTTGAATGCAGCTGTTCATCCACAATCAATGTGGACCATGCACAACAACAACACCCCGTTATCATGCTGCTGACATGCCCTATTGAATGAAGGCGAGGACCCATGATCAAAATTGACCATGTTTAAAAACACCACCTCAGTACGCAGAAACTTGCACAGAAATGGAAGACTTCAGCTACGAGAAAACACCTTTAGAAAACCAGATATATTGTACCCTTATCATGATTCTCACAGGCCCTCTTGATTGAAGTGGAGGATCAACAATCAATATTGACAATGTACAAAAACACCAGCTCTTTATCATTCTGCTGACAGCCCCCCTTGAATGAAGGCGAGGATCCACAATCAATATTGACCGTGCAGAAAAAACACCAGCTCTTTATCACGCTGCTGACAGGCCCTCTAAAATGCAGGCGTGGATCCACAATCAATGTGGACCATGTATAAAAACACCAGCTCTTGATCACGCTGCTGACAGGCCCCATTGAATGAAGGCGAGGATCCACGATCAAAATTGACCATGTATAAAACACCGACTCTATTTGCAGAAACTTGCACAGAAATGGAAGACTTCAGCTACTAGAAAACACATTTAGCAAACCAGGTATATTGTTCTCTTATCATGCTGCTCACAGGCCCTCATAAATGAAGTGGTGGATCCACGATCAATATTGACCGTGTACAACAAACACCAGCTCAGAATGCAGAAACTTACACAGAAATGAAAGACTTGAGCTTCAAGAAAACACCTTTATCAAACCAGATATATTGTTCCCATTTATGATGCTCACAGGCCCTCTAGAACAAAGTGGTGGATCCACACTTAATATTGAGCATGTACAAAAACACCACCTCTGTACACAGAAACTTACACATAAATTAGAGATTTTAGCTACGAGAAAACACCTTTAGAAAACCAGATATTTTGTTCCCTTATTATGCTGCTGACAGGCCCTCTTGCATGAAGTTGTGGATCCACAATCAATGTGGACCGTGTACAGAATCACCAGCTCTTTATCATGCTGTTCATCAGTGTCTTTTATTTTTAGCCCTTCCTGTTACGGTTGGGCAAGTCTCTTCAGCCTATATTGCCTATCCCTGGACTGTAACATAAATACATGCTGCTAGCAGGCCCTCTTGAATGAAGCGGAGGACCCACAATCTATATTGACCATGTGCAAAAACACCACCTCTGTACACAGAAACTTACACATGAATGGAAATCTGCACTCAATATTGAACATGGTGAACAAGGATGGAAGCTCACCTCTGTTCGCTGAAACATACACATACATTGAATACTTCAGCTACGAGAAAACACCTGTAGAAAACCAGATATATTGTTCCCGTATCATGCTGCTCACAGGCCCTCTTGAATGAAGCGGAGGACCCACAATCAATTTTGAACATGTTGAACAAGGAGGGAAGCTCGCCTCTATACGCAGCAGCGTATGCCGACAGTGTGCATTGTGCTAAATTGGTAGGCATGAATGTATTCTCATAATTGCATTGCTCATTGGTGAACAAGGAGGGAAGCTCACCTCTGTACGCAGCAGCGTATCCCGACAGTGTGCATTGTGCTAAATTGGTAGGCATGAATGTATTCTCATAATCGCATTGCTCATTAGTGAACAAGGAGGGAAGCTCGCCTCTGTACGCAGCAGCGTATGCCGACAGTGTGCATTGTGCTAAATTGGTAGGCATGAATGTATTCTCATAATCGCATTGCTCATTAGTGAACAAGGAGGGAAGCTCGCCTCTGTACGCAGCAGCGTATGCCGACAGTGTGCATTGTGCTAAATTGGTAGGCATGAATGTATTCTCATAATCGCATTGCTCGTTAGTGAACAAGGAGGGAAGCTCGCCTCTGTACGCAGCAGCGTATGCCGACAGTGTGCATTGTACAAAAGTGGTAGGTATGAAGGTTTTATCATAATCGCCTTGCTCATTTGTGAACAAGGCGGAAAGCTTACCTTTGTACATAGCAGCTTATGCCGACAGTGTGCATTGTGCAAAATTGGTAGGGATGAATGTAATATCTTCATCGCATTGCTCATTGGTGGACAAGGATGGAAGCTTGCCTCTGTACGTAGCAGCTTATGCCGACAGTGTGCATTGTGCTAAATTGGTAGGGATTAATGTATTCTCATAATCGCATTGCTCATTGGTGAACAAGGAGGGAAGCTCACATCCGTACACAGCAGCTTATGCTGGCAGTGTGCATTGTGCACAATTGGTAGGGATGAATGTATCATCTTAATCAATATTGAACAAAGTGAACAAGGAGGGAAGCTCAGCTTTGTGCGCAGTAGCTTATGCTGGCAGTGTGCATTGTACAAAAGTGGTAGGCATGAAGGTTTTATCATAATCGCATTGCTCATTGGTGAAGAAGGAAGGAAGATCACATCTGTACGTAGCAGCTTATGCCGACTGTGTTTATTGTGCAAAATTGGTAGGGATGAATGGAGTATCTTCATCGCATTGCTCACTGGTGAACAAGGAGGGAAGCTCACATCTGTACGCAGCAGCCTATGCTGGCAGTTTTCAGTGTGCAAAATTGGTAGGCATGAGTGCATTATCTTAATCGCATTGCTTATTGACAGGTTGACCATACTACTCTACCAATGCACCTATCGGTCATCCGTAACAGTAGGTCAACCTGTAACTTACACCACATGTGCCAGGCAGTATCGCTAGGAGAAACACATTTGGCAAGAAGCAAACGTTATGTTGGTTGGATGGTCGTTTGTCCAACGCCACAGGATCAAAGCCCGTAAGGTATAAATAGGGGCCACGTATATTTGCGGGGGTAAAAGCCCAAATCGAGTCGAATCGAGCGGACCGAAGCCAGGTAGTTATGAGACATTTGGCTGATGTGTCAGCCTTCGTTTAGGTCGCACGTCAGTTGGTCGGTCGGTCGCACAAACAAACAGACAACAGGGGGGCTCCGCCCAAAACATATTACTGCCTCCAATCAAGCTCATGCTCCCTTCACCAATTTCCCCCATCTATTCAGCTAATCGAGAGAGGCGCAGATGTGAACTCCCAGAGAGTCGGAAAAGGCACCCCTCTCCATGTCGCTGCAGCGGAAGGTCGCCTCACACTGGTCACGATCCTCTTGCAATGTGGGTATTAGCAAGGGGGCCCATTATAGTCATGGTCTTCTTAGCAAGGACGCCTCACAATGGTCCTCTTGCAATGTGGGTACCGTATTTAGACATCAACTGTCCTATTGCAGCATTGTTTTTCATATTACAGCAGCGAAAGGACGCCTCACAATGGTCACGATCCTCTTGCAATGTGGGTATTAGCAAGGGGGCCCATTATAGTCATGGTCTTCTTAGCAAGGACGCCTCACAATGGTCCTCTTGCAATGTGGGTACCGTATTAAGACATCAACTGTCCTATTGCAGCCTTGTTTTTCATATTGCAGCAGCGGAAGGACGCCCCACAATGGTCACGATCCTCTTGCAATGTGGGTATTAGCAAGAGGGCCCATTATAGTCATGGTCTTCTTAGCAAGGACGCCTCACAATGGTCCCCTTGCAATGTGGGTGCCGTATTTAGACATCAACTGTCCTATTGCAGCCTTGTTTTTCATATTACAGCAGCGAAAGGACGCCTCACAATGGTCACGATCCTCTTGCAATGTGGGTGTTCAGATAGCAACTGTCCTATTGCAGCCTTGTTTTCCATATTACGGCAGCAGAAAAACGCCTCACAATGGTCATTAGCAAGTGGGCCCGCAATAGTCATGGTCTTATTAGCAAGGGTCCCACAATGATCATGGTCCTGTTGCAATATGGGTATTAGCAAGGGGGCCCACAATAGTCATGGTCTTATAAGCAACGACACCATACAATGGTCCTATTGCAATGTGGGTACCGTATTTAGACATCAACTGTCCTCTTGCAATGTGGGTATTTCTATTGCAGCCTTGTTTTCCATATTGCGACAGCGGAGGGATGCCTCACAATGGTCACAATCCTCTTGCAATACGGCTGTTCAGACAGCAACTGTCCTATTTCAATGTGGTTTTTCCTATTGCAGCCTTGTTTTCCATATTGTGACAGTGGAGGGAGGCCTCACAGTGGTTATGGTCCTCTTGCAATGTGAGTATTAGCAAAATAGCAAGTGGGCCCACGATAGTCATGGTCTTATTAGCAAGAACGCCTCACAATGGTCATGGTCCTATTGCACTGTGGGTATTCAGACATCAACTGTCCTCTTGCAATGTGGCTATTTCTATTGCAGCCTTGTTATTCATATTGCAGCAGCGGAAGGTCGCCTCACAATGGTCACGATCCTCTTGCAATGTGGCTGTTCAGGTAGCAGCTGTCCTATTGCAGCCTTGTTTTCCATATCGCGGCAGCGGAAGGGCGCTCACAATGGTCACGATCCTATTGCAATGTGGCTATTAGGAAGAGGGCCCGCAATAGTCATGGTCTTTTTTGCAAGGACGCCTCACAATGGTCCTCTTGCAATGTGGGTACCGTATTCAGACATCAACTGTCCTATTGCAATGATGGTATTTATATTGCAGCCTTGTTTTCCATATTGCTGCAGCGGCCTTGCTTTTTCAGTATTGCCGGGCATGCAGTGAAGATTGCCCTCACAGTGCCGTTCATAGACATCCTGACTTGCATTGTGCTTAGTGTGTTCGTGCCAGCCAACTGTCCTATTGCCACTGAGGGTATTTCTATGCTGCTCTTGCGCTTCATATGCGGCAGCGTAAGGTCCCCTTACAATGGCCCTCTTTTCTTGCCACTGGCGGTATTTTTGACCAGCAACTGTCCTCGTGCCAATGTGCCATTTCATATTGCAGCCTTGCTTTTCATATTTGACAGCCAGAGGAAGGGCGTCAGGGCGCCTCTACAATGGTCTCTTAAAATGTGGTCATTAGCTAAGTGGCTGCCAACATTAGTCAGAATACTTATTAGCTTATGATGGACGCCTCATCAGTGGTAGGTTCCTTTTGCCAATTGTGGCTATTCAGGTAGCAACTGTCCTATTGCAATGTGGCTATTCAGGTAGCAACTGTCCTATTGCAATGTGGCTATTCAGGTAGCAACTGTCCTATTTCAATGTGGGCTATTCAGGTAGCAACTCGTCCTATTTCAATGTGCTATTCAGGTAGCAAACTGTCCCTATTTCAATGTGGGCTATTCAGGTTGCAACTGTCCTATTGCAATGTGGCTATTCAGGTAGCAACTGTCCTATTTCAATGTGGCTATTCAGGTAGGCAACTGTCCTATTTCAATGTGGCTATTCAGGTAGCAACTGTCCTATTTCAATGTGGCTATTCAGGTAGCAACTGTCCTATTTCAATGTGGCTATTCAGGTAGCAACTGTCCTATTTCAATGTGGCTATTCAGACGGTTGACTCAGATTCCTTACAGTTGCTTTTTCATATTTCCAATACATATAATTTACCCTTAAGGGTTGAGGAAATTAAGCACATGCAGGCTTCATCATTGTCAGTACTTATATTTGCAAAAGTATGGGGGCCTGCTTGCTGGACATTGAGACACTGCACGAGAGGTCCAGCGATCTTTCAGATGGGGCCCCCATTGGTACAAGTGCTAGTAGACATATTTAAGGTGTATGCTGGGCCTTGTAAAGTTTTAGCTTTGTGTGTGATATTTCCCTTAATTAGGGGGTATATCACACCACTAGCTGGCTTTACTGGTCTTATCAGCTTTTACCATTAAATAAAGTCAACTGCACTATCTAGCTTGTAAGTCCAGACTGTTCAGGTCTGTCTTTGTGCTACTACCAATAGAGTCGCTACTGTCAAATAATAACTGAGTCACTTCCCCTGGGAGGCTCAGGTAGCTTCTGGAAGATATAACTCCTGTGGGACAGAGGGATGGTGGTGGGAACTCGAAATTTGGTTAAGATCAAGGCTCAGCAGCTTGAGGCACCAAGAATTTAGTGCCCCCAGTGACTGTGCACTTGATTTTATACCGGGCAGGACAGTACTGCTGGGAAAACACTGGCGGTGGTTACTCCTGGTTTTGCCCGGGGGTTTACGGGTATTTGAAATATGAATGCGTCCTGCGGAATCTTGCGTCGCGCGGCTGAATACTCCATTTCACCCACTACTGTGTGGGAAATGCGGCATTCAGACGGTTGACTCAGATTCCTTACAGTTGCTTTTTTCATATTTCCAATACATATAATTTACCCTTAAGGGTTGAGGAAATTAAGCACATGCAGGCTTCATCATTGTCAGTACTTATATTTGCAAAAGTATGGGGGCCTGCTTGCTGGACATTGAGACACTGCACGAGAGGTCCAGCGATCTTTCAGATGGGGCCCCCATTGGTACAAGTGCTAGTAGACATATTTAAGGTGTATGCTGGGCCTTGTAAAGTTTTAGCTTTGTGTGTGATATTTCCCTTAATTAGGGGGTATATCACACCACTAGCTGGCTTTACTGGTCTTATCAGCTTTTACCATTAAATAAAGTCAACTGCACTATCTAGCTTGTAAGTCCAGACTGTTCAGGTCTGTCTTTGTGCTACTACCAATAGAGTCGCTACTGTCAAATAATAACTGAGTCACTTCCCCTGGGAGGCTCAGGTAGCTTCTGGAAGATATAACTCCTGTGGGACAGAGGGATGGTGGTGGGAACTCGAAATTTGGTTAAGATCAAGGCTCAGCAGCTTGAGGCACCAAGAATTTAGTGCCCCCAGTGACTGTGCACTTGATTTTATACCGGGCAGGACAGTACTGCTGGGAAAACACTGGCGGTGGTTACTCCTGGTTTTGCCCGGGGGTTTACGGGTATTTGAAATATGAATGCGTCCTGCGGAATCTTGCGTCGCGCGGCTGAATACTCCATTTCACCCACTACTGTGTGGGAAATGCGGCATTCAGACGGTTGACTCAGATTCCTTACAGTTGCTTTTTTCATATTTCCAATACATATAATTTACCCTTAAGGGTTGAGGAAATTAAGCACATGCAGGCTTCATCATTGTCAGTACTTATATTTGCAAAAGTATGGGGGCCTGCTTGCTGGACATTGAGACACTGCACGAGAGGTCCAGCGATCTTTCAGATGGGGCCCCCATTGGTACAAGTGCTAGTAGACATATTTAAGGTGTATGCTGGGCCTTGTAAAGTTTTAGCTTTGTGTGTGATATTTCCCTTAATTAGGGGGTATATCACACCACTAGCTGGCTTTACTGGTCTTATCAGCTTTTACCATTAAATAAAGTCAACTGCACTATCTAGCTTGTAAGTCCAGACTGTTCAGGTCTGTCTTTGTGCTACTACCAATAGAGTCGCTACTGTCAAATAATAACTGAGTCACTTCCCCTGGGAGGCTCAGGTAGCTTCTGGAAGATATAACTCCTGTGGGACAGAGGGATGGTGGTGGGAACTCGAAATTTGGTTAAGATCAAGGCTCAGCAGCTTGAGGCACCAAGAATTTAGTGCCCCCAGTGACTGTGCACTTGATTTTATACCGGGCAGGACAGTACTGCTGGGAAAACACTGGCGGTGGTTACTCCTGGTTTTGCCCGGGGGTTTACGGGTATTTGAAATATGAATGCGTCCTGCGGAATCTTGCGTCGCGCGGCTGAATACTCCATTTCACCCACTACTGTGTGGGAAATGCGGCATTCAGACGGTTGACTCAGATTCCTTACAGTTGCTTTTTTCATATTTCCAATACATATAATTTACCCTTAAGGGTTGAGGAAATTAAGCACATGCAGGCTTCATCATTGTCAGTACTTATATTTGCAAAAGTATGGGGGCCTGCTTGCTGGACATTGAGACACTGCACGAGAGGTCCAGCGATCTTTCAGATGGGGCCCCCATTGGTACAAGTGCTAGTAGACATATTTAAGGTGTATGCTGGGCCTTGTAAAGTTTTAGCTTTGTGTGTGATATTTCCCTTAATTAGGGGGTATATCACACCACTAGCTGGCTTTACTGGTCTTATCAGCTTTTACCATTAAATAAAGTCAACTGCACTATCTAGCTTGTAAGTCCAGACTGTTCAGGTCTGTCTTTGTGCTACTACCAATAGAGTCGCTACTGTCAAATAATAACTGAGTCACTTCCCCTGGGAGGCTCAGGTAGCTTCTGGAAGATATAACTCCTGTGGGACAGAGGGATGGTGGTGGGAACTCGAAATTTGGTTAAGATCAAGGCTCAGCAGCTTGAGGCACCAAGAATTTAGTGCCCCCAGTGACTGTGCACTTGATTTTATACCGGGCAGGACAGTACTGCTGGGAAAACACTGGCGGTGGTTACTCCTGGTTTTGCCCGGGGGTTTACGGGTATTTGAAATATGAATGCGTCCTGCGGAATCTTGCGTCGCGCGGCTGAATACTCCATTTCACCCACTACTGTGTGGGAAATGCGGCATTCAGACGGTTGACTCAGATTCCTTACAGTTGCTTTTTTCATATTTCCAATACATGTAATTTACCCTTAAGGGTTGAGGAAATTAAGCACATGCAGGCTTCATCATTGTCAGTACTTATATTTGCAAAAGTATGGGGGCCTGCTTGCTGGACATTGAGACACTGCACGAGAGGTCCAGCGATCTTTCAGATGGGGCCCCCATTGGTACAAGTGCTAGTAGACATATTTAAGGTGTATGCTGGGCCTTGTAAAGTTTTAGCTTTGTGTGTGATATTTCCCTTAATTAGGGGGTATATCACACCACTAGCTGGCTTTACTGGTCTTCTTTAATCAGCTTTTACCATTAAATAAAGTCAACTGCACTATCTAGCTTGTAAGTCCAGACTGTTCAGGTCTGTCTTTGTGCTACTACCAATAGAGTCGCTACTGTCAAATAATAACTGAGTCACTTCCCCTGGGAGGCTCAGGTAGCTTCTGGAAGATATAACTCCTGTGGGACAGAGGGATGGTGGTGGGAACTCGAAATTTGGTTAAGATCAAGGCTCAGCAGCTTGAGGCACCAAGAATTTAGTGCCCCCAGTGACTGTGCACTTGATTTTATACCGGGCAGGACAGTACTGCTGGGATAACACTGGCGGTGGTTACTCCTGGTTTTGCCCGGGGGTTTACGGGTATTTGAAATATGAATGCGTCCTGCGGAATCTTGCGTCGCGCGGCTGAATACTCCATTTCACCCACTACTGTGTGGGAAATGCGGCATTCAGACGGTTGACTCAGATTCCTTACAGTTGCTTTTTTCATATTTCCAATACATATAATTTACCCTTAAGGGTTGAGGAAATTAAGCACATGCAGGCTTCATCATTGTCAGTACTTATATTTGCAAAAGTATGGGGGCCTGCTTGCTGGACATTGAGACACTGCACGAGAGGTCCAGCGATCTTTCAGATGGGGCCCCCATTGGTACAAGTGCTAGTAGATATATTTAAGGTGTATGCTGGGCCTTGTAAAGTTTTAGCTTTGTGTGTGATATTTCCCTTAATTAGGGGGTATATCACACCACTAGCTGGCTTTAATGGTCTTATCAGCTTTTACCATTAAATAAAGTCAACTGCACTATCTAGCTTGTAAGTCCAGACTGTTCAGGTCTGTCTTTGTGCTACTACCATATGCAAGAGTCACTGCAATTTCACACACACGTGCCCTCAGGATAATAAGAAGCAGTCCCACTATGTAAAGGAAAGGAGTGTAAAGGGGGACTGGGGGAAAGGTGTAGGAGTAAGGAGCATGTACAGGACAGCAGGCTTGGCTAAGTGATGGGGTATCAAGAGAAAAGAGAGGGAAAGGAAAAACTAGGCTCAGAGGCTGGAGGCAAAGTTCAACTTGACCGAGAGGTCTGGGATCAGATATGCCTTAATGGCATCTGATTTCCACCTACCTTGAGTTCTAATAGTCTCTAGATCTGCCCCATTAGCCCAAGCTGCTACTACACCTCCCCGTCTGAGGCTGTGCATGGCAAACCTAGCTGGATCTATGTCCAGTTTGGGGTGAGAGTGTGCAATAGCAGTGAGATAAGACTTTAGTCGATAGGACAAAGCCTGACCTGAAAGAAGGGGGGAGGAAGACAAGCTAAGGGAGTCTAGGTCCCAGGCGGTGATGAGGTGGTCCTCTGACGTGGCGCCCTGACGGGTTCTAAGCTGTAAGAGGGTATCTATAATCCTCCTGACTCTAAGTGAGTCCCTACACTGGGCTGGGAGCACTACAGTGGCTCCCTTCCCTTCCTGGTCTGTCTCAGAGCGTCTGATGTGGACCACTACATGATCCTTCTTAGTCACTACATCTGACAAACGCAAAGCAATAATCTCACTCCTTCTAAGGAGGCCAAAGAAACCCATCACTAGCCAAGCTGCATCTCTAGTAAACAAGTCCTCCATGTGGGGCTGCAGGGTCTTCAGCTTCCTCATGGTCTCCAGACACTTGATAATGAGGGACTTACAAATGCCCTGCTTGCCAGAGGAGAATCCCTCAGGCCCCTGGAACACCCTAATGGCCTGTGAGAGCTGTCCCACAACACTGGAGTTCAGAGTGTGAAGGTCCAGTCCCTTAGACCTGTGCCATTCTGCTAGTGCTGACAGGGTTGTTTGAATGGTGGCAGGTTTGCAGTGACCTGCCGCCCAACCCATGAACAGCTTTACTAGCGTCAGTGGCACTTGTTCCTTGGGGCCAGGGGGGAGTGCCTCCTGCTCAGTAATTAAGTATACCTCAGCCATGCACCTGGTGTAACGCTTAAGAGCACTTGCATAAGTGTCTTGCAAACTGACAGCCAGGGTTGAGCCCTCCAGCATCACTAACCTCCTGGCCCCTTGCTGGCCTTGGGCGCTAGTGATGTGGAGGTTGCACTCAATTAAAATGCAGGCTGGGCACTTGAATGTACCACAGGACATGGCATTCCTGCCCAAGCTGAGGCACTGGGGGTGGCTGTGCTGGTTGCAATTGGTGCACCTAAGCATCCTTCCCTTGGTGCCTTGGCAGATGGTACATCCTATTGGGATTGGGAGGAAGAAGGAAGGGGGGGTAAGTTACTGAGCAGACCTGATCACAAGCATGGTGTGTGGAATTGGGCCAGTGGTTTTTCCTGAACTGGGGTCAAGGAAAATTCTGGCGCCCTTAGGGTAAGTTGCTAGTACCCTAAACTTGGGGTTCTTGCCCCTAAGGTACTTCCTAAACCAAATTGCATCTGGCCATTTAGGCACCAGTGCTGTGCAAATTGTGTCAGAGGGTGAGGCTACCCAAGCCGCATACAGGAGATCCAGAGTTGTTTCTAATGCAGAGAATGGGATGTTGGCCCAAGACACTTGGCCAGAAAGTGATTCCCAGTGTGATACAAGTGGGTGTTGGATGGAGAACCATTTTGTGCACCCGTCATGCTTGTTATACCCATCTGCTGCAGCAAAGCAGTCAATGGGGGCTGGGGGGGTGTTATGCCTGTCAAAAAAATTGAACATGTAATGGTTGTTGGTGCTGCATGCTTTTCCCCTGCTGGGGGCGTCTGCAGGGTTTAACTCTCCCTTAACATGCTTGGCTTTTACAGTGAACCCATACTTAAGGCCTGTGAGTGCCATCTGTGCCAGAGTATCCCTGATGCCTGGTATCCTAGAACCCCCCTTATTCACAGCTGAAACAGCTTGGACATTGTCCATGTAGCAAAGTACTGACGTTCCTGCCAGTTCATGTGCCCAGTGCTGCAAGCAAATCATGCATGCTTCGAGTTCTAGGATGCCTATATGCACATGTTGCCTGTTTTCTGGCCAGGGATAGGAGTATGTGTCATTGCCCAAAGTTCCACCTGCACCGAATACCTTACTGGCATCTGTGTACATGTGGACCTTGAAGGCTTTACTGTCCACGTGTACATCCTTTCTGGCCAGCATGCTTTCATGTACCCCTACCGACTCATGCCACTCCATCTCCAGAGACCTGTCCCAAAACTCTAGGTCACTTAGTGTGCCCTGTGTCCAAGGGATGACAGCCATTGATTTGTGAGTGGTATGGTTGGTGGTGACAGGATATAGGGCATCAAACAGGTGTTGGATGTGCAAGTATCCCCAAGGTGTCACCTTAGACGCCCAGACTAGCTTCCCCACTAGGCATTCAAGTTCTTTCCTTCTGAGGATGCCTCCCTCCTTCCTTGACTGTAGTGTCTTAAGGACTTCTGCTCTGTACAGTTGCTTCTTGTGGGCCGGGAGGTCCATTTTCAAGAGAGGTGCATCTAGCAGTAGCCCTAGCACTTCCAGTCTGGTTGTGGGTTGGGTGGCACCTTCATCTTTAGAGGGATCGAACTCTAGTCCTAGCAGTTCAGCTTCTTTGTCCATGATCTCAAAGGCCCTCTGCATGTCTACGTGTGTATCAGCCCTGATGGGATAATCATCCACATAGACATCACAGGTGGCCTTGACACCATGCTCATTGAAACTGTGGTTGAAAATCAACTTGGAGAAGTTGGTCAACTCACAGAAAAAATGGGGGCTCTGGGCTGTGCCTTGAGGGAGAGCTATCCATCTACCAATTTTACCTGTCACGGGGTGTCTGAATCCCATGTACCTCCTAGCTGAAGGATGCAGGGAAACATGATAGAATCCATTCGTCAGATTTCTTTTACCCAACATATCTGTTGTGGTGAGCGTCTTCATGAATGTTTCAGGGGTGGTGAGTGAGCAAGGTAGCTTGTTCATACAACCATTTACCCCAGTGATGGTGGGGTCTACTAGAATCCTAGCCTTGCCATTAGGCTTGATCCTAACCCCGAACGGGTTGATGCAGCTAACAAAGCCTGCCTGGTCCTGATCTGCCTGCAAGAACTCTATCAAGCCTAGCTTCTCAGCCTTATCTAACTCAGAGACAAGGGGGGGGAGGTTGAGCAAGGCACTGGTGTGGTTGTTCACCTCTATGGGGGCTGGAGGGGTGGTCTTCCATTCCCAAGAAACAGGGCCTAAGGCTGCTACAGGACAGGGGACTCCTAATTTATCTGCCCAGAATATCCATCTTTCAGCATTCAGCTTGATCCCAGACGAGTTGAACCACTTTTCCCTGTCTTCCAAGTCATGGGGTTGGTACATCTCATCCACCAGATTCCCACACTCCCCCTTCTCACCTACAATGAAGCAGGGAGGGCCTTGTTAGAAGGCTCACTTCTTGTCATCCCCCTTTGGCGATTTCCTCTGCCTCTTGTTCTTGCCTTTGTAGCACTGCTCAGCCGAGTGGCCTTCAATGCCACAGTGGCTGCAGCGCACCGGCCTTCCGTCCTTCGCTTCAGCCCGTTCCTTCTGGTAATCCAGGGAACGTTTGATTTGCGGGGCGAGGGCGATGCATGCATCTTCGAACTTACCCCCCCTAGCCAAGCTTACTAGCTTGTCCCACTGATCGTAAGAAATTTCACCGAAAGGTTTCATTCTTTTGACCAACAGCTCGTGCGCCTTCTCTTGCCCGAGGGCTTTGGTCAGGGCACTCCACTGGACCTCATAGAGGTCGCGGGCAGCCTTGTACGCCCAGAAAGCATAGAAGCAGGTTTTGAAATTGCCTGCTGCCTGTGCTGAGGTGTACAAGACGCTCAGGGTCCAAATCGTGTCCTGCATGGACTTGATAAGGTTCCTGGGGGTATCGAACGCGCACAAACCCAGGGTATTCCACACGATCTCGTCCGGTTTGCCCTCACCATCGGCGCACTCTTGGACAAGGGCCGAGACTTTCATCTGGACCTTGTGCTGAGCTGTCGATGGTGAGTTCAAGGCCATGAGTTTATCCAGGAAATCGGCTGGCATCTGGTAGGTCTGGGGATTTGCGTGGAACTCCGATAACGCCTGACCACATTTTCTGTAGGTCTGGTGAGATCGCATCCCCAGATCCTTGATACCCAGAGCCGCTTCGATAGTTTGGTAAAGTTTGGCTAGCAAGTCGATCGTGCAGGTCAACGAGGGCCTGATCCGGAACTTTCGATAGGTCGACTTCTAAGCCTGCCGCTGCCCACTCATCTTTCGATGGGTTAGGATTACGGTGCTTTTGAGTGCGATCCTTTTTCGAAGGTCCGTGTGCGTTCGTCGTTCGGTTTGCGGGAACATCGGGTAGGATTTCGACGTGGGGATCTGAACAGACAGGTTTGGGGGGGGGAACGCATGGTTAAAGATCTGGGAAAGGCTATGAACACGGGTGGGTTCTGTAGGGGGATAATGCTAGCACGGGCAGGGCGACGCAACCTACAAGGCTAACAGGGCTGCTGTGCAAAGGCACTGAGCAGAAAGGAAGGCAAAAGGAGAACGCGAGGGTCGACTACGGGCCGCGGTGCAAAGGGGGGGAGAGAGGAAAGAAGACGGGCAAACAATACTCTCACCATTCCTCTCCTTCTCCTTGATGGACGCTTGCAAGTCCTTGATGATCCCATTGGCCTCCACCAGCTGGCGCAACAGTTCTGAGTTGAGCGAGGAGGTGTCCTCCTCGCGCGAGCGCTTGGATCCAGATGTCACAGATCTGGAGGGGAGGGAGTCTCCCGGCTGGGACCCTTGAGGCTTGGAGGAGCCCTTGGTCTTGGCTGGGGCGGTCTTGGCTGGGGCGATCTTGGCCTTCTTGGAGGTCTTGGTAGGAGGCGCGTTGGTCTTCTTGGGTGGGGCGGGCTTCCTGCCGCCGGTCTCCATGCGCGCGGTTTTCTTGGTGCGGGCCATGGTAATCAAAACTCGAAATTTGGTTAAGATCAAGGCTCAGCAGCTTGAGGCACCAAGAATTTAGTGCCCCCAGTGACTGTGCACTTGATTTTATACCGGGCAGGACAGTACTGCTGGGAAAACACTGGCGGTGGTTACTCCTGGTTTTGCCCGGGGGTTTACGGGTATTTGAAATATGAATGCGTCCTGCGGAATCTTGCGTCGCGCGGCTGAATACTCCATTTCACCCACTACTGTGTGGGAAATGCGGCATTAAGGTAGCAACTGTCCTATTGCAATGTGGCTATTCAGGTAGCAACTGTCCTATTTCAATGTGGCTATTCAGGTAGCAACTGTCCTATTTCATTGTGGCTATTCAGGTAGCAACTTTCCTATTTCAATGTGGCTATTCAGGTAGCAAATGTCCTATTTCAATGTGGCTATTCAGGTAGCAACTGTCCTATTGCAATGTGGCTATTCAGGTAGCAACTGTCCTATTTCAATGTGGCTATTCAGGTAGCAACTGTCCTATTTCAATGTGGCTATTCAGGTAGCAACTGTCCTATTTCAATGTGGCTATTCAGGTAGCAACTGTCCTATTTCAATGTGGCTATTCAGGTAGCAACTGTCCTATTTCAATGTGGCTATTCAGGTAGCAACTGTCCTATTTCAATGTGGCTATTCAGGTAGCAACTGTCCTATTTCAATGTGGCTATTCAGGTAGCAACTGTCCTATTGCAATGTGGCTATTCAGGTAGCAACTGTCCTATTTCAATGTGGCTATTCAGGTAGCAACTGTCCTATTTCAATGTGGCTATTCAGGTAGCAACTGTCCTATTTCAATGTGGCTCTTCAGACAGCAACTGTCCTATTTTAATGTGGCTATTTCTATTGCAGCCTTGTTCACCATATCGCTGCAGCGGACGGACGCCTCACAATGGTCACTATTATCTTGCTAGGTGGATAACGTATCCAGATAGCAACTGTCTTATTGCAGCCTTGTTTTTTTGCGGTGCCCCCCCTTCTGGGGGGCGGGAGCCCCCAGAGTCACCTTGTTGTCCGTTTGTCATGTTTTCCGCACAAAACCCTGACCATAACTGGCCCCTGGCCCTGTTGTAAATCCTAGCTCCGGTCTGCTTAGCTCGATTCCGCCGCCACCTGTCGCTCCAAGAGCCATCACTCTCTGCCTATTTCTGTGTCGTTTGCGCCTGGGACTTGCTCATATTGCAGCAGCGGAAGGATGCCTCACTATGGTCATGGTCCTCTTGCAGTTTGGGTATTAGCAAGTATGGGCATTTGTACGAGTGTTATGTATGGGCGTTATATAGGTGTATAAATACGCCTTAACCATGCTGGCTAAATCTACACACTGACATAGCTTGTGTACCACACCCACGCACCCACACCCATCCACCCACACTTATTCACCCACCCACAACCATCCATAACACCCATCCAACCATACCCATCCACGCACCCACACCCATCCAACCACACCCATCCACCACACCCATCCACCCGCCAACACCCATCCAACCACAATCATCCACCCACCCACACCCATCCAACCACACCCACCTCGTGCCTGCAGGTGGTGCCAGCCCCTCTATTTGCAACAGTTTGGGCGTTATATATGTTGATAAGTACGCCTTAATTGTGCCGGCTAAACCTCTAAACTGACATAACTGACATGCCGGCTAAACCTCTAAACTGACATAACTGACATGCCGGCTAAACCTCTAAACTGACATAACTGACATCTCATGTGAACTCATGCCTGCAGGTGGGGCCAGTCCCTTCATTTGCAACAGTATGGGCGCTATTTAGGTTGATAAGTACGCCTTAATCGTGCTGGCCAAACTACTAAAATGACCTAAACTGACCTCTCATGTATACTCATGCCTGCAGGTGGGGCCAGCCCCTTCATTTGCAACAGTATGGGCGTGACACCACTTGAAATAGCCGTGAAGAAAGGAGAACGACAGACGGTCACACTGTTCCTGCAGAAAGGCCTGTTAACAGCATTTGTTGGTGTTGAGTTTCAAGGGATTGGAGGCTTTATCCGCGTCTTCAAGCGGGTCAAAGTCATTGTACTGCCCCACTACCCATACCAACCTGTGAGTAATTGTACTGCCCCACTACCCATACCAACCTGTATGTCATAAGGAAGAAGAATATTTTGACTTTGGTAGAATGTAACAAGTCCCAGGGGCGTCGCAAGCGACGCAGAAAATTGGCAGAGAGTGTTGGCTATCAGAGCAACAGGTGGCACCGGAATCGAGTGGAGTGGACCGAGGGTTTCAAAGACAGTTAGGGGCAAGCGACGCGGAAAATTGGCGGAGAGTGTTGGCTATCGGAGCGACAGGTGGCGACGGAATCGAGTGCAGCGGACAGAAGCCAGGGTTTAAGAGACAGTTAGGGGCAGGGTAATTTGTTTGGTGTTTCTAGTTTCTTGTGATCAAACCGATCCGAACCGAATGGCTCAATGGCAGAGCAACCCTGGTGACAATTTGAGGCAGGTGCGGGGTTCGAACCCCCTTGAGTGCGCTTAGTCTGGACTGGAGGGTCGTCGACCAGCACGGTAACTGGTATCTAGATGCGATGTTGGCTCAACCATCGCATACTTACGTTCCGGTTCCCTTACTCCCACTGAGCACGTCCTTAGAGGTCATTGTCACAATTCTTTGGATGTTCAATTTGTTATCCGTTTCTTGTGATCAAACGGACAACGCGGTGACCCTGGGGGCTCCCGCCCCCCAGAAGGGGGGGCTCCGCCAAAAGCGCCATGTCATCAGTCAATGTGAATGATAAGACTGCAGGTGTAGTATCTAGTATCAGATTTGCCGCCTTGGAAGAGGAAGAGAACTTCCCCCCGTGATGTCGCGCGGTATTCCAAGCTAGGGCGAAGAGGGCCTGCAAAACCAAATAAACCCAACATAGTAGCCATTCTCCAGTATGTACACATGCATGATAAAGGAATGAAGACTGTATGTATAGCAGGGCTTTTTATTTCCGCTATATATAGCGATCGCTATTTTTGCACCCGTTTTTGCGAAAGTATCGCTATATTAATGTACAAACGTTTGTTTTTGACCTACAGGTAAATGGCTCTATTATAAAGCTATAAATGGCTATAAAAGCTATACAAAGCTATAAAAACACTTAAACGCTGTCCCTGGAAGAGGCCTGAAACCAAAAAGCTAGAAAAAACACTTTTGGATTTGAAATAAAAGCCCTGACGTGTTGTATCCAGTATGCCAGAAGCTTGAATGAAGTCATATACCTAGAGAACGGCAATATGATATCATATGATGTTTCTTTTCTGCTACAAGCAGCAGCTTCTGGGAAGCTCCCTGACTCATCCACTGGGCTATGCACAAAGCAGAGTTTGGTGTTTCTAGTTTCTTGTGATCAAACCGATCCGAATCAAATGGCTCAATGGCAGAGCAACCCTGGTGAAAACTCGAGGCAGGTGCGGGGCTGTGCACAAAGATGCCAACATGTTAAGAATACTGATGGCGATAGCGTCGATCGTCACAAAGATGCCAACATGTTAAGAATACTGATGGCGATAGCGTCGATCGTCACAAAGATGCCAACATGTTAAGAATACTGATGGCGATAGCGTCCAGGTGAACTAGGCTGCATTAGGTTTGGCTGGATAGACATGCAGGGGAGCTGCCTTGAAGCTACTGCTCTTAGCTGAAAATAAAAGCTAGGATACCATATTGCCAACTGTAGTATCTAGCATACCAGAAGTTTGAATGAAGTCATATACCCAGAGAACGTATACCGTATATGATATCTTATGATGTCATATGATGCCAAAATTCTGACTAGGCTAAAGTGACCATTTATATACAATATCATATGAATATATGATGCAATTGTTATGATATTATATGATACCATACTTTGCCTCTTTCAACAGAGGTTTCATCAGGTGTGGCTGAGGACCTACCTAGAGAACGGCTATGTGATATCAAATGATATCATATGATGCCAACAGTCTGACTAGGCTAAAGTTACCATTTATATACAATATCATATGATGCACTTGTTATGATATTACATGATATCATACTTTGTCTCTTTCAACAGAGGTTTCAACAGGTGTGGCCGAGGAGCTTCAAGCGAAGTACATGACCTAACACCTCTCTCTGTACTTCACCTTCCAGCCAGCAGCGACAGAGGTCTCTCTTGATGTTGCTGAGGAGCTTCAAGCCAAGTACATGACCTAACACCTCTCTCTGTACTTCACCTTCCAGCCAGAAGAGACAGAGGTTTTACCAGGTGTGGCCGAGGAGCTTCAAGCCAAGTACATGACCTAACACTTCACTTTATTTCGCCTTACAGCCAGAAGAGACAGAGGTTTTACCAGGTGTGGCCGAGGAGCTTCAAGCCAAGTAAATGACCTAACACCTTTCTCTGTACTCCACATTACAGCCAGCAGCGACAGAGGTCTCACCGAATGTTGCCGAGGAGGCAGCCACTGAGAAGAAACCAGACACTGGTGCAAGTGCTTTGTCTCAGACCTAACACTTTTCACTCTATTTCGCCTTCCAGCCAGCAGAGGCAGAGGTTCCACCCGATGTTGCCAAGGAGGTGGTCACTCAGGAAACGTCAGACACTGGTGCAAGTACTTTGACTCAGACCTAACACCTCTCACTTTAGATCAGTTCACTTTACCTCTAGCCGTGACAGAGGTCTCACCAGGTGTGGCCGAGAATTTTCAAGCGAAGAACATGACCTAACACCTCTCTCTGTACTTCACCTTCCAGCCAGAAGAGAAAGAGGTCTCACCAAATGTTGCACTGAGGATGAGGCGGTCAATGAGGAAAAGCCAGACACTGGCGCAAGTACTTTGACTTAGACCTAACACCTCTCACTTCATTTCACTTTACAACCAGCAGAGACAGAGGTATCACCAGATGTTGCCGGGGATGAGGAGAAGCCAGACACTGGCGCAAGTACTTTGACTTAGACCTAACACCTCTCACTTCATTTCACTTTACAACCAGCAGAGACAGAGGTATCACCAGATGTTGCCGGGGATGAGGAGAAGCCAGACACTGGCGCAAGTACTTTGACTTAGACCTAACACCTCTCACTTTATTTCACTTTACATTACAGCCAGCCGAGACAGAGGTTCCACCCAATGTTGCCAAGGAGGTGGTCACTCAGGAAACGTCAGACACTGGCGCAGCTACTTTGACTCGAACCTAACACCTCTCACTTTATTTCACTTCACATTACAGCCAGCCGAGACAGAGTTTTCTCCAGATTGCAGAGGAGAAGTCAGACACTGAAATAAGTACTTTGAATCAGACCTAACACCTCTCACTTTAGATCAGTTCACTTTACAGCCAGCCGAGACAGAAGTCTCACCAGGTGTGGCAGAGGAGAAGTCAGGCACTGGCGCAAGTACTTTGACTCAGATGACGACAAAGGCTTTGCATTTAGAGACAGTGTAGACCGTGGACCTGCAGTTGGAGCTGTCCATGACCTAAAACCTCTCATTTGATTTCACTTCAATTTACAGCCAGCCGAGACCAAGGGTTTACCAAACGGTACAAAGGAGAAGTCAGACACTGACGCAAGTACTTTGACTCAGACCTAACACCTCTCTCTGTACTTTACCTTGCAGACCTAACACCTCTCTCTGTACCTCACCTTGCAGACCTAACACCTCTCTCTGTAATTCACCTTGCAGACCTAACACCTCTCTCTGTACTTCACCTTGCAGCCCTAACACCTCTCTCTGTACCTCACCTTGCAGACCTAACACCTCTCTCTGTACTTCACCTTGCAGACCTAACACCTCTCTCTGTACCTCACCTTGCAGACCTAACACCTCTCTCTGTACTTCACCTTGCAGACCTAACACCTCTCTCTGTACTTCACCTTGCAGACCTAACACCTCTCTCTGTACTTCACCTTGCAGACAGCAGAGGTAGAGGTTTCACCAGTTGCTGACAAGGAGGTGGTTACTGAGGAGAAAACAGACACTGGTGCAAGTGCTTTGACTCAGATGACAGAAGAGACTTCGCATTCGGAGACAGTGCTGATGGCGGAGGTGGAGTCCAAGGGACCTGAACTTCAACCTGAAGCTCAACCTGAAGTTCAACCTGGAGTTCGACCTGAAGTTCACGAGAATTCCAAGGGGCCAGAAGTCCAAGAGAAGTCCAACACAGCTGAGCTGCCACGTCCTCCAGAGAAACTGCTTTGGGTGTTTGCAGATATCCTTGCAGCATTTCCTAAGGTTTCGCTCAACCTCAATAATGCTTCAATTGTAACAGTGGATAATAAGTCTGCGGTGGTGAGTCTACCATGTACTGCTTTTGTTTAGTGTGACGCGTCACCATTCCAATGTTTCGCTCAACCTCAAGAATGCTTCAATTTTAACAGTGGAGAATACGTTTGCTGTGGTGAGTCTATCATGTACTGTTTTTGTTTTGTGCGACGCGTCGCCATTCCAAGGTTTCGCTCAACCTCAAGAATGCTTAAATTGCAACAGATCAGACGGAATTTTTGGTGGAGAGTGTTGGCTATTGGAGCGATATGTGGCACCGGAATCGAGTTTAGAGCACCGAGGCCATGGTCTACTTCATGGCCAATTAGGGCCAGGGTTTCTTGATGACAAACAGACAAACGGTCAAATAGACAAAGGGGTGACCATGGGAGCTCCCGCCCCCCAGAAGGGGGGCCTCCGCCAAAAACACTTTCAATTCAAAATGCAAATATCATACACTAGCAGAGATGATGCAGAATCAGCGTTTTCTTTTCAGCTATTTACCGCAGCTTCTAGGCAGCTCCCCTGCCTCCCTATCCGGCCAAACCTAGCGCAGTCTCCTGCATCTAGACACTGCCGTCATCAGTAATCTACTCCTGTTGAAATGTCGGCTCAGAGCCCAGTGGATGAGACAGGGAGCTGCCAAGAAGCTGCTGCTTGCAGGTAAAAAGAAAGACGCTGTGCAGAATACTGGCATGTATAAGTAGGGAACGGCAAATCATATGATGTTGACGAAAGGGTTGGTGTGGGTTGGTGTGGGGTGGTGGTTGGTGGGTTGGGCTGGGTTGGTGATTAGTAGGGAACGGCAAATCATATGATGTTGACGAAAGACGAGTATGATATCATATGATATCATACAGAAATCATTTGATTTAATATCATATGATATGATGCCCCAGGCCAAAGTTACCTAGTGAGACCGCCGGCATCATATGATATCATATGATGACATGATATCATATGATGACATGATATCATATGATATCATATTGCCGATCCCTATGTATAAGGCTCATACCTTCATCTCAAGGAGGCAAGCTTCAC
Source organism: Chlamydomonas sp. ICE-L (assembly GCA_013435795.1). NCBI lineage: Eukaryota > Viridiplantae > Chlorophyta > Chlorophyceae > Chlamydomonadales > Chlamydomonadaceae > Chlamydomonas > Chlamydomonas sp. ICE-L. Next base: position 333,597 of record JACBWV010000108.1, read on the forward strand.
ATAAGTTTTTCTTCTTTTTGGCTGGAGCCCTTGAATTCAAATTTATTTTTAAAAATTGTGCTGTCTGCCGCCAGCTTGAATCATTGCACATGTTAGATGAACCTTCTCCCTGTACACTCAAGCAGCGTTTGGACCCCTCGCACCCTGAACCCCTTGTTATCTTCACCAGGGTACTTCCAAGCGCGCGCTTTTGCGCGCTGGCGAGCTGCCTTTTTGAGCCCCACTGCGCGTTTCGCGGTTTTTTTTGCAACCCCTTGTGGGCGCAGCAAGCAATTTTTGCGCTTTTTGCACTACAAAGCACATTTTTTTTGTTTTCAAGTGCGCTAAAGCGCTGGCCAATTTGGTCAATGGAAGTACCCTGCTCTTGTTATCTTCACAATTCAAGAGGGAAGCTGGAGTGTGTTCCTCAGCCCAACCTTGTATGACACTGACTCCAGCATGGTCGCCCTCACCTTGAATTAAAATTTACATTTAAACATTGTGCTGTCTGCCGCCAGCTCGAATCATTACACATGCTAAACCCTCTCCCTGCACACTCTTGCAGCGTTTGGACCCCTTGCACCCTGAACCCCGTGGTATCTTCACAGTGCAAGACGAGGGAAGCTGGAATGTGTTCCTCAGCCCAACCTTGTATGACACTGACTCCAGCATGGTCGCCCCCACCTTGAATTCAAATTTCAATTTAAAAAGTGTGCTGTCTGCCACCAGCTTGAATCATTACACATGTTAGCTGAACCTTCTCCCTGCACACTCTTGCAGCGGTTGGACCCCTTGCACCCTGAACCTCGTGGTATCTTCACAGTGCAAGACGAGGGAAGCTGGAATGTGTTCCTCAGTCCAACCTCGTACGACATAGACTCCAGCTTAGTCGCCCCCAGCTCAGAAGCCATTGAAAAGTACCACACACTTCTCAAGCATATTGATCCCGGCTATGATCATGAGCGGGGTGAGGCTGGCGGTGTGTGGGGACCCCACATAACTGGAGGCGCCGCTATAGACCATGAGGGGAGCAATGAGCCTTTCTTGGACCTTCCAAGCTCCTCGAGGACGGGATTAAGCGAGGGCATTGTTAACGCAGGCATGAAGCCTGTGCAGGCTGTGTGGGGTGGAATGAAGGACGTGGGAAATGCTGTTGGCAGTGCTGTGGGTGGAATGAAACAAGGACTGACTGGTGCTCCTAAGAAGACCAAGTCCTAGGCGTGTCGCAAGCGACGCAGAAAAGTGGCGGAGAGTGTTGGCTTTCGGAGCGACAGGTGGCACCAGAATCGAGTGCAGTGGATCGAAGCCAGGGTTTACAACAGGGCCTGGGGCAAGCAAGGCCCAGGGTTGGGACGTGCGGACATACAGACAAACAAACAATCGGACAGCCGGGTGACTCTGGGGGCTCCTGCCCCCCAGAAGGGGGGGCTCCATCGAACAAATGATTAAACCATGTTAATATTAGTGAGATGAAAAATATATGGGTGAATGGGTCAGATGAAGAAAATAAATAATGGTCAGATGGTTGAGCCATTTTGACTGGTGCTCCTCAGGAAAAATAGATGCCACCATGTTCAGATGAGTCAGATGAGTCAGATGAAGACAACAAGTATATGAGTCAGATGAAGACAACAAGCATATGACTAGAGGAGTCAGATTAAGACAACAAGCATATGACTATATGAGTCAGATGAAGACAACAAGCATATGACTAGATGAGTCAGATGAAGACAACAAGCATATGACTAGATGAGTCAGATGAAGACAACAAGTATATGAGTCAGATGAAGACAACAAGCTTATGAATATATGAGTCAGATGAAGACAACAAGCATATGAATAGATGAGTGAGATGAAGACAACAAGCATATGACTAGATGAGTCAGATGAAGACAACAAGCATATGACTAGATGAGTCAGATGAAGACAACAAGCATATGACTAGATGAGTCAGATGAAGACAACAAGCATATGACTAGATGAGTCAGATGAAGACAACAAGCATATGACTAGATGAGTCAGATGAAGACAACAAGCATATGACTAGATGAGTCAGATGAAGACAACAAGCATATGACTAGATGAGTCAGATGAAGACAACAAGCATTTTACTAGATGAGTCAGATGAAGACAACAAGCATATGACTAGATGATTATCTTCCGCCCTGGGTGTCAATGAAGTGGGGTAACACAGGCTATGGTGTCCTTAACTTCACGTCCTGTGAGTAACGGTATTACACGGATGTAACAATTTCAATTTCAATTTCAATTGGGGTAACACAGGCTTATCTGCCCCTGAAGTCGCAACCTCAAGATGCATGTGTATGGAACTGTTAATACCATATCTTGGGCATTGGTGCACGTTCAGATTGATAACATAATAGTTTTTGTGCCGATTGTGTATGTTGTTACAGTCCAGGGGTGAGCAAAGAGGCTGAATGGATTTGCCCAGCTACAGGGTAGGGCATGCCGGTCGGTATCGCGGTATTAACCGCAATACCGTCCGGCATGTTCTACCTGGCAAGTTAGGGCATGCAGGTCGGTATACCACTGCCCCAAAATCCCACCGTCGTTTAGGCATCAACTTTCTGCGAGTCCGTTGTGGTATGCACCGACCAGTTCTGAGCAAGAGTTCTGGCAATCCGATATCTTGATCTGGATTTCAGGTATCTGACTCAGCTTGGTTGCTGTGTAGCTGTGTAGCTTACAGGGTCGCTCGGAGGGCCCATGGTCCCAGCACCTTTTGAACAGTTTGAACTAAATCTCCATTGACCTTCCCAACACCTTCCTTTCGAGGACAGGGACTCAGAAGGCCTCGCATCCAACGACGAGATTGCTGAACTTGAACTTGGTTACATTGCTTTAGCCAGCAATTTGGCTGTTCGCTGTCTTAGGCAGTAAAAAATATTACTACCAGGAAAATGTAAACGCGAGCAAATCACTTTTTCATTTTTCTATTTTTTTGTTGTTACGACGATGCGATTGCTGACATACCTCTTCTGATGAAGGGCAATACAGGGGACTCTTTCCTTGACGGACTGTAGATGCTGCAGCTTATTCCAAGTCGTAGAGATCTATGCATGTTTTGGTCTACCGGCATATACATCTTCATCTTACTATGTAGCCTACCAAGTAATTAGCTCTGATTCCAAGGTGACCGCCAAATCTTTAACATCCTTGATCAAAATGGGCAAGGCGAGTAGGAAATTTCTAGAATATGCCGTTCCCTTGTGGTGAGTGAAGTAAATGCCACAATTTATGTTGACGTGGCTTGCTGCTAATCACTTTAAACGGTGCACATTCACTCAATAGCCTGCGATTGTGCAGACGTTGTGTGGAAGGACTGGAAGGTGAGATACATACGAAATGAGTCCATTTGCCCATCTTACATTACATTACATTGTCATCGACAGGCCGTGATGTAAATGTGTACTAGTGTATATCAACACAAGGCGTCAGTATGCCTTAATTGACTACGATATATAGAAGGCAAACAAGATGAGAAATCTGACAGCAATTGCTCTGATTATTAGAAGATCCATTCACAAAATGCAGGATAATCGATCGAAACATCGCATATTCAGCTACAAATATGTGCACACAAGTCTTTCCATCTTACACCATCTAAATGTTTTGAAATGGCGAAGCTAAAGACCACTCTGAACTATTTTACGTCTCGTTAACGTGAGTTTAAATAATGTTTTCACCTTCGAACTACTATCAGCTGATAAATGCATTAATCACTATTCACTATGGATCGGCAACTAATATAACTGTTTGAAAACTAATATTAAATCATATTATTACAGTGTCACAATAATGTTAGTTTTTCAAATACACTCGAAATTCTGGTGAGACGGCTCGTCCAACTAATATGGTATAATATTATTTATTCACTAATATTATATAACATAGTCGACCCCTTCTATTCACTAAGCATGTCTTCGTGCTGACACATAATAAATTCAATCAATTCTGCATATGCATCTCCAATATGTGTGCCCACCTAACATAATGCACATGCCTGATTTCATAAGCTAAGCTACAGTAGTGCAATAAGCTCAGCTACAGGCGTGCAATAAGCTCAGCTACATGCGTGCAATGTCTGCATTTTATATAAATAGGGACCAGCATATCATATGGTGTTGGCCAAAGGCGAGTATGATTTTGTCCACATTGTATCATATGATATCATATATGAGTGGTATACCAGGCTAAACTGCCGGCATCATATGGTATGATATGATATCGTATGATGACATGATATCATATTACCGTTCCCTATTCATATACCCTATATTTGAACAGAACCAAGATTGTTCTCAAATCACGGCAGGCAAGTACGACGACTCGACAGTCTACTTCAGTCAAGTCAGGTGTACATCGCAGTACTTATCGCAGCATTGACATAGAGCACAATTCAACCTGGTTCACTATCCCAGGAAGTTCACTATGCCAGCTACAATAGAGTATGCCAGCTACCAAACAGCATGCCAGCTACCATACCGCATGCCAGCTACCATACCGCATGCTAGCTACCATACATCACGCCAGCTACTGTACCGCACGCCAGCTACCATACCGCATGCTAGCTACCATTCATCACACCAATTACCATACTGCATGCTAGCTACCATACATCATGCCAGCTACCATACAGCATGCCAGCTACCATACAGCATGCCAGCTACCATACAGCATGCCAGCTACCATATGGCCAACTATCCTAGGAAATTAAAAGCTACCAAATACTATGCTGCACCCCAAATGATCACTATAGCACGAACTCAGGGCTCCCGTCGATTAAACGATTGTTTGGGTCCAGATCATCAGCTCCCCCCCCCCCCCCCAATTTAGCACTTCCTGATATCATGGTTGGGCAAGTCCCTCCAGCCTATTTGGCTACCCCTGGCCTGTGACATACATACCCCTTGGTGGGACAAGACATGCCAAGTGCACATATAATTTAAACCACACGCCTAGTTGGTGCAGCGCTGTATCTCCTCACTAATAGCTCGCAAGACCCGGAAATAATAAGTTCCTCAACACTTGGTTTTGTGCCATGCATGGCCACTCTGTCGCTGCCTGGCTAAAGTCAGAAATGGGTCTGGCTAAAGTTAGAAATGCCCCCCCCGACCCCCCCCCCCCCCCCCCAATTGGCGGGGTTCGAGGGCAGCGCGTCACACTGGGGACACACCACCTGGTTACCACCCTTATCGACCTGAGGTGGCCGGCCCATGCTGCGTGTTCATGCGCAAGTGGCATGGGCCGAAGGCCTCGGTCGATGCCGAACCCTTAGATTATAAGTGGGCCCGAATCAGGTGTAACCGGTGTGACGGTGGAGTCCCTGCTACATTAAGGGCGGTGACAATATGTTAATTCAAGTTGTTGGTATCAGGTACAGAGTACTACTAAGCGCGCACAGCAGCGCGGTGCCGCACTGACTTTTTGAGCCCCTCGCTCTGCGCGTTTTGCGCAGTTTTTTCAACCCCCTGTGGGCGCAGCTTTTTGCACTAAAAAGCACTGACCAATTTGGCAAAAAGTAGTACCCTGATCACGTATACGGTATACCTAGGGACCGGCATATCATATGATTTTGACCAAAGGCGAGTATGATATCACATGATATGATATCATACAAACTGCATCATATGATATTGCATATAACTGGTAACTTGAGCTTAGTCAGACTGCTGGCATCATATGCATATGCCGTTCCATACGAATTCCTCATTGAAGCCCACAAATTGGCAAACATTGACCCCAAACCTCAACATGCATGCATAGCTTTTTGTTGCCAGCTACTAGCAGCAGCTTCTAGGCAGCTCCCTTAGCCAGCCGCTGGGCAAAGCATCAAGATTTAAACAGCACTGGAAAACTGGTTCTTTCAGTTTCCAGATGCACTACTTAGCTTAAGGTTTGGCTGGGTAGCAAGCCAGGAGAGCTGCCGCCGGTGGCTGAAAAAAATGTGCGTGTGCATTTTTGAGCCCTTCTGCGCGTTTCGCACAGCTTTTCAACCTCCTGTGGCCGCAGCGAGCATTTTTTGCGTTTTTTGCAAAAAAAAAACCTGACCAATTTGACGTTAGTGCGCTTTAAGCGCTGGTCAATTTGGCAATGAGTAGTACCCTGCCTCACTCCCTATTTGCTGTACGCCAGTTGATCCCTTGCGTTAGCCTCAACACAGCACCATCAACAAGCACTGTTGTTGCTACCATATCGCATACAGACCTGAGCTTCCCCAGATGTACAACTACTTGCATACCCAAGAGAGGTGAATGCGTCCACTGTTTCATTTTTGGGCTACACGTTTTGGGCCACTCCAGGGTACTACTAAGCGTGCGCGGCAGCCGCGCTGCCTCTATGAGCACCTCGGCGCTTTTCGCGCAGTTTTTTCATCCCCCTGTGGGCGCAGTGCTCAGTTTTTGCATTTAAAAGCGTTGACCAATTTGAGGTTTGTGCGCTTTAAGCGCTGGTCAATTGGGCAACAAGTAGTACCCTGCCTCACTCCCTATTTGCTGTACGTCAGTTGATCCCTTGCGTAAGCCTCAACACAGCACCATAAACAAGCATTGTTGTCACTACCATGTTGCATGTAGACCTGAGCTTCCCCAGATGTACAACTACTTGCATACCCAAGAAAGATGAATGCGTCCACTGTTCATTTTTGGGGGCTACACATTGCAGCTTCCAGGCAACTCCTTAACCTCGTACTTAGGCAAAATCTGAAGCTAGCCTGTGCCGAAAGCTGGCATGAAAGGCATTCATATGCAGCTGTAATCTTTGGGCTTGTCTTAGTTGCTAGCTAATGGAGCTGGGTGGAAGCTGCTACGCTTAACCCAAAATTGAAACAGTGTCAAATCCACAAACGAGGCGAATGCGCAACCTTGAAGCCTCGGCAGCTACGAGCAACAGCTTCTAGGTAGCTCCCCTGACTGGCTATTGAGCCAAACTAAATGCAACCTAGTGCACCTTGAAGCTACCGCAATTAGCTGCCCAGAACTGCTGAAACATCTGGGGTTAGCTCAGTGGCTGGCTCAATGAGCTGCCCAGAAGCTACTGCTCGTAGCTGAAAATAAAAGCTTGGGTCAACTTGAGGCCTTGGCAGCGATGGGGGCAGATGACACAATCTTTGCCTTCTCCACTGCTCGACGCGCATTCTCTTTTTTAAAGCAATCCAGGGTCTTGTACTCTCCCTCCAGCAGCTCCTTCAACTGCAAGCACGCAAACATTGGGGTTGGGTTGGGGTGGGCTAGGGTGTTGTGCTGTGGTGGTTGTGTACTCAGTTACTCTCCCTCCAACAGCTCCTTCACCTGCAAGCCCGCAAAGCATTGGGGTAGGGTTGGGGTAGGCTAGGGTGTTGTGCTGTGGTGGTTGTGTACTCAGTTAGTCTCCCTCCAACAGCTCCTTCACCTGCAAGCCCGCAAAGCATTGGGGTAGGGTTGGGGTAAGCTAGGGTGGTGTACTGTGGTGGTTGTGTACTCAGTTACTCTCCCCCCAACAGCTCCTTCACCTGCAAGCCCGCAAAGCATTGGGGTAGGGTTGGGGTAGGCTAGGGTGGTGTACTGTGGTGGTTGTGTACTCAGTTACTCTCCCTCCAACAGCTCCTTCACCTGCAAGCAGGCAAAGCATTGGGGTTGGGTTGGGGTGTTGTGGTGATTGTGTTTAGGTCTTGTACTCTCCCGCAAACAGTTCAACTGCAACCAAGGAAATCGGTTGGTAGGGGTTGGGTTGTGGTAGGGCAGGGTCTTGAACTCACCCTCCAACAGATCCTTCAACTGCAAACAAGGAAATCAGTTTGGTTGGGATTGGTTGGGATTGGTTGGGATTGGGTGTTGTGTTGTGGTGTGGTGTTTGGGGTCGGGTGGGCTATTTCTTGAACTCTCCCTACAACAAATCCTTCAGTTGCATGCAAGAAATACGTTTGGGTTGGGTTGGGGTAAGGTTGGTTGTTGTGGTGGTTGTGTACTCAGTTACTCACCTTCCATCTATCCCTTCAACCGCAGGCAAGGAAAGCGTTTGGGTTGGTTGGGTTGGGTTGGGTTGGGTTGGGTTGGGTTGGGTTGGGTTGGGTTGGTGGGTTGGGTATGTTGTTGTGGTGGTTGTGTACACAGTACCTCACCCTCCATCAATTCCTTCAACTGCAAGGGAATAAATCATTCACTATTGTTCCCATTCATGTACAAGTGTGAACGAGCTTTCAGAAACTAGGGTGTATGCATGTATGTGTGTACGTATGTATGTATGTATGTATGTATGTATGTATGTATGTATGTATGTATGTATGTATGTATGTATGTTTGTATGCTACAGTCCAGGGATAGGCCAAATAGGCTAAAGGGACTTGCCCAACCTTGCAAGGAAGCACTAAACAGAAAAAGCCTTCGTGAACTGAACCCCAAACAATCGTAATACCTACGGGGGCCTCGTGGTGTATGCTACCGTGATAATTCAATTCTGCAATTGTACAATTATAGGGTGAACAATGTTACCATCCCTCATCCCTCATGACAGAATACCCTCCAACTATTGTCTAGATGCTGCAATGTGCAGCCCAAAAGGGAAAATTGCTTGTGAGGTATATTTGAGAGCAGCTACAAGCAAGATTGCATATTGTATATAGTATGCATAATTATCCTTCGGGTTAGGATACTTTTGTTTGGATATTACCATGTTAAAGGCAAACCCATACTAACAAATACTTTCAACAGCCCATACTTACAAATACTTCCAAACAGCCCATACTTGCAAAAACTTCCAAACAACCCAAACTTGCAAAAACTTCCAAACAGCCCATACTTGCAATAAGAGCAGCTATGAGTTAGAGCAGCTATGAGCCAAGAGTAGCTACGAGATTAAGATGATATGAGCACACTTAGCCACATGGTTGGGGAAAGCAACGGGCTCGTGGGGTATTCCAACCACAATACAATATAACTGGGGTTCAATCTCGACCAAAACAGAAAAACACAAACGATAATATGTATGTGATATGTATTTCTCTTGGTGGGCCCTCAATCTTCACGAACTTGGGTAGGTTGTAGGTCCGGTAGGGTTGGTAGTCGGTCCGGTAAGGTAGGCCAAGGAAAGAGGGTAAGGTAGGAAGGTAGGTAGGTGGTAGTAGTAGGTAGGTAGTAGGTAGATTCGGTAGGTAGGTCCCCGGTAAGGGTAGTGGATTAGGTTAGGTAAGTTAGGTACGGTCTAGCCACCTGCGCCCGCCCCTTTCGGCTCCATCTCCCAACTTGGGTTCCTTGGGCAGCCACAGCCTCGTGTGGGTGGCGCCCAGCATTTTTTTCTCACGCCCGTTCCCCAGACTATCCCATCTACAATCGTCCCTGGGTGGGTGAGGTGGTAGGATGGGGGTTTGGTGGGGTGGGTGAGGTTTGGGGGGTTGGTGGGGTTTTGTGGAGTTGGGTGAGGTGTAAGTGGGGGTTTTGGTTTGGTTATGGGTGTGTGGAGTTGCGGGTGGGTTGAAAAGGGGTGTGTTGAGTGTGGGTGGGGGGTGGGTTGGTGGGGGTTGGTGGGTGGAGAGAGGTACGGTGGAGGTTTGGGGGTGTGGGTTGATGTACTAGGTTGGGGGGTGGGGTGAAGGCGGGGGGGTGGGGGTTAGTGGGTTGATGGGTGGGTGGGCAGTTTGGGTGGGTGGCCGACTTGCATGAGTGGCCGCTTCCTTGCCGTGGGTGAAGTGGTGGGTGTGGCAAAGTTAGTTGGTGTGGAGTTGGGTGTTGTGGAGTTGGGGTGGTGGGTGGGAGGTGTTTGATGGGTTCGGGTGGGGTTGGAGTTAACGTGTGGGGTGTGGGGGGACATGACCCCAATTTTGTTTTCCAAAGCCCGTCCACGGCTATCATCCTTTTAAAGTCCTGGGGGGGGATGAGTGGTGGTGGGGTTATGGGTTACGATGGTGGGTGGAGGCCTTGGGTGAGCGTGTGGGTGCTTGGCCGTTGGGTTAAGGTGGGTGGTTTTTAAGTTGGTGTTTGTGGACGCTGGTTGGGTTGATGGGTGTGTGGAGTTGGGTGTGTGGAGTTGGGTGTGTGGAGGTTAGTGGGTGGGTTAAGTGGTGGGTGGAGCTTGTGGGTTTCAATGGGGTGGGGTTGGGGATGGGTTCGGGTTGTGGTTTGGGTTTGGTTTTGGGATTTGGTTTGGTTTGGTTTGGGTGGGTTGGTTGGTGGTGCAGGTGGTGGGTGTGGCGGTTGGTGGGGTTTTTTGCTGGGGGTTGGAGTTCTTGTGTGTCCCGTTTGGCGTGGGGCTTTTTGGTAGGTGGTGGGTGGTCGTGGGCGGTTGGAGTGTCTGGGGGTGCGGTGGTCGGTGGCGGTTTGGTGGGGAATAGGGTTGCAGGTGTAGGTGGCGGTTGGGATGGGTGGTGCGGGGGTCGGTGGGCGGGTTGGTTGGGTGGGTGCGAGTTGTCCGGTGGGGGGGGTTGGTCCGGCGGGTTGGCGGTGGTCGGTGGCGGTATGGTGCATGAGGTGCGGTGGGTTCGGTTCGGTTGGTGGGTGGACCAATTGCGCACGTGTGGGTGCCGCTTGGTGGGAGTTTGCTGGTGTTGTGGCTTGGGTCGTGGCGTCTGTGGCGGTGGGTCCGCCGGTTGGTGGGTGGGTGCTTGGTGATGGGCTTGGTGGCCTGGATGCGGTGGTCAGCTGCCGTGTAGGTTGATGTGCGTTTTAGGTGTTGTGCGTTGTCGGTGTGGTGGACGGTTTTTGGTGGGTGGGGTGCAGTCGGGGGCGGTGGCGGTTGGTGGGTTTGCTGGTGTGTGCTTGTTTGGTTGGTTGGCGTTTGGGTTTGTGGCGTTGGTGTGTGGCGGTTGCATGGTTGGGTTGGCCGGTGGGGTGGGTATTTTTGGGTGGGGGGCGTTTATCGTAGGGGATGGGTGGGGGTGGGCGTTGGGGCTGGGGTGGATGGGGTGTTGGGGGGGCCCGCCCCCCTTGTACTGGTCTGTTTGCATGGCGGAGGTGAGGGGGGGGGTGGGGGGTGGGGGGTGGGGTGGGGTTCCGTGGGGTTGGAGTTGGGGATAGGGTGTTGGGGAAAGATCCAGAATTAATCACAACTACACCCACTGTCATTTTCTCGAAGTCCTTGTACAAATCGAGTCTGAACTCCTTCTCAAGCCCATAGCTGAAAAAGTGGAAGACAAACTACATGCCGTAGTGGCCTAATGCGCAACAGCCTCCTCAAGGGCGAACAAAATAAAAATGTTTAAAATAAATATAGAAACAAGTAATAATAAAAAAAATCAGGGCACTACCTTCACTGGCATCTTCTCGAAGTCCTTGTGCAAATTCAGCCTGAACTAATTTTCAAGCCCATAGCTGAAAAAGCGGAAGACTCACTCCATGCTGTAGTGGTAGTGTGCACCAGCCTCCTCAAATACAAATAAATATAAAAATACATAAAATAAATATTAAAAACGATTATTAAAAAAAAAACATTCCGGCACTACCTTCACTGTCATCTTCTCAAAGTCCTTGTACAAATCCAGCCTGCACTCCTTCTCAAGTCTGTAGCCGAAAAAGAGGAAGACACACTCCATGCCGCAGTGGTAATGTGCACCAGCCTCTTCAAGTGCGACAAAATTAAAATATCTAAAATAAATGTAAAAACAAGTAATAATAATAAAATAAAAAATCAGGGCACTACCTTCACTGTCATCTTCTCAAGCCCATAGCTGAAAAAGTGGAAGACGAAGTACATGCCGTAGTGGCCTAATGCGAAACAGCCTCCTCAAGGGCAAACAAAATAAAAATGTTTAAAATAAATATAAAAACAACTAATAATAAAAAAATCAGGGCACTACCTTCACTATCATCTTCTCACAGTCCTTGTACAAATCCAGCCTGAACTAATTTTCAAGCCCATAGCTGAAAAAGCGGAAGACACACTCCATGCCGTAGTGGTAATGTGCACCAGCCTCCTCAAGTAACAAAAGAGGAAAACAAACATTGAGGCACTACCTTCACTGCCAACATTGAGGCACTACCTTCACTTTCTCAAAGTCCTTGTATTAATCAAGCCTGTACTAAGAGAAGCGGAAAACGAACTACATGCTGTAATAGTAGTGTGCATCAGCCTCCAAAAGGGCAAACAAATTATACATAAATAAAATAAATATAAAAACAAATAATAATACAAAAAACATTCTGGCACTACCTTCACTGTCATCTTCTCGAAGTCCTTGTACAAATCAAGTCTGAACTCCTTCTCAAGCCCATAGCTGAAAAAGCGGAAGACGCACTCCATGCCGTAGTGGTAGTGTGCACCCGCCTCCTCGAGGGCGAGTTGGCAGAAGTTAGCATACATCTTCTCATTGAAGTTATCGCGCAAGAAGTAGCACCAGAAGCGGAACAGGGTATTCATCTCCTCAGAGTTGCCTCCACCAGCTGTAAAGGAAAAGGGGGAATGCATTGCAGGTTTTGATGTTTTTTTATTTTTATTTATGTTTTTTTATTTTTTATTTATGTTTTTTTTATTTGTATTTATTTATTTATGTTTTTTTATTTTTATTTATGTTTTTTTATTTTTATTTATGTTTTTTTATTTATTTATTTATGTTTTTTTATTTTTAGCCCTTCTTGTCACAGTTGGACAAGTCCCTAGGCAAAACTATTTGGCCTACCCCTGGACTGGAACATATATACACACACACAGGGTAGTCAAGGATTACACATGTATTCATCTCTTCGGAGTTGCCTCCACTAGCTGCTAAGGGAAAGAGAAAGGGGGATGGATTGATGGATGGCTGGATGGACCAACCAAACCCCAAAGGGGGATGGATTGATGGATGGCTGGATGGACCAACCAAACCCCAAAGGGGGATGGATTGATGGATGGCTGGATGGACCAACCAAACCCCAAAGGGGGATGGATCGATGGATGGCTGGATGGACCAACCAAACCCCAAAGGGGGATGGATCGATGGATGGCTGGATGGACCAACCAAACCCCAAAGGGGGATGGATCGATGGATGGCTGGATGGACCAACCAACCCCCAAAGGGGGATGGATCGATGGATGGCTGGATGGACCAACCAAACCCCAAAGGGGGATGGATCGATGGATGGCTGGATGGACCAACCAAACTCCAAAGGGGGATGGATTGATGGATGGCTGGATGGACCAACCAAACCCCAAAGGGGGATGGATCGATGGATGGCTGGATGGACCAACCAAACCCCAAAGGGAGATGGACTGATGGATGGCTGGATGGACCAACCAAACCCCCAAAGCAAAAGAAACAGGGGAATGCATAGCAGGGTTCATTTTAGGGACATTTCCACCCTATAGTTGTACGATGGCATAATTGAATTAACACTGTAGCACAAACCACCAGCTGCAAAGAATAAGGGGGAATATATTGCAGGGTTCAATCTGGTTCAAATGTTCAATGCTTTTTTTGCCTTTTTTTGCCTTATTAGCCCTTCTTTGTTTATTTGGCCTTGTTAGCCCTTTATTTTTAATTTGGCCCACCCCTGGACTGGAACATACATACATACATACATACATACATACACGCATAGAGTTGTCAAAGTATGATGATGTCATATCTACACATATCGACGATTCAGAGTTGCCTCCACCAGCTGCAAAGGAAAAAGGGGAAATGCACTGCAGGGGTTTATTTAAGGAACATTTCCACCCTATAATCGTATAGTGTATACGTACCACGCTTGGCACGATCAATTGTGCAGCGCGTGTAGAACTTTAAATATTTCATCTGTTTAGGGTTTAGGGTTTGGGGTTTAGGGTTTACATGCCACGCTTGGCACGATCCTCCATGCAGCGCTTGTAGAGCTCGAAATATTTCATCTGTTTAGGGTTTGTTTACATACCCCCCTCGGCGCGATGCTCCATGCAGCCCTTATAGAACTTGAAACATTTCATCTGTTTAGGGTTTATGGTTAAGGGTTTACGTACCACGCTTGGCGCGATCCTGCATGCAGCCCTTGTAGAACTCGTTATATTTCATCTGTGTAGGGTTTAGGGTTTACGTACCAGGCTTGGCGCGATCCTCCATGCAGCGCTAGTAAATTTTTTTCGTATTTCATATGTTAAGGGTTCAGGGTTCAGGGTTTAGCGTTTACTTACCAGGCTTGGCGCGATCCTCCATCCAGCGCTTGTAGAACTTTACGTATTTCATATGTTAAGGGATCAGGGTTTGGGGTTCAGGGTCTAGGGTTCAGGTTTTACTTACCACGCTTGGCGCGATCCTCCATGCAGCGCTTGTAGAACTTTACATATTTCATCTGCTTGAAGCCATTATCTTCAAGAAGAGCGTGGCTAGGGTGCTGGAACTTGGGGATGGCCAATGAGCCATGGGATACACCTCCCAGAGATCCAGCTCCAAAAGATGCTCCACGAGGTGATGCTCCAAGGAATCCGTGACCGCTACTGTGATGGGCAAGAAAAGGGTCAAGTGGGGGTTGGGTTGGGTTGGGTTGGGTTGGGTTGGGTTGGGTTGGGTTGGGTTGGGTTGGGTTGGGTGGGGGACGTTATCAGCCAGCAGTGCGTGGCTAGGGTGCTAGAACTTGAGGATAGTTGGGGAGCCATGGGATCTAGATGCGCCACACAAAAAGGTGCTTCATGAGGCGATGCTCCAAGGAATCCGCGGCAGCTACTGTGGGGGTGGTGAGGTATGGTGTTGGTCTGGTGTTGATGTGTTGGAATTGTGTTGGTGTTGGTGTGGTGGTTTGATGGTGGTTTGATGGTGGTTTGATTGTGGTGGTGTGGTGGCTGGATGGTGGTGGGTTGATAGGCCACGATAAGCGTCAAGTGGGAGGAAGGTTGTACGAGTTGCTGAGCCTCCAGCGGCTCATGGTTAAGGTGCTGGAAGTTTGTGATGGCTGGGGAGCCATGGGATCCAGATACACCATACAAAAAGATGCTTCATGAGGCGATGCTTCAAGGAAGCCATGGCCACTGCGGTGGTGGTGAGGTGTGGTGTTCGTGTGGTGTTGGTCTGGTGTTGGTCTGGTGTTGGTGTGTTGGTGTGTTGGTTGGATGGTGTTTGTGTGTTGGTGGTGTTGGTGTGGTGGTTGGATGGTGTGGTGGTTGGATGGTGTTTGTGTGTTGGTGGTGTTGGTGTGGTGGTGTTGGTGTGGTGGTGTTGGTGTGGTGGTTGGATGGTGGTGGGGTGAAAAGCCACGATAAGGGTCAAGTGGGAGGAGGTTTGTATGAGTTGCTGAGCTTCCAGCAGCGCATAACTTGGGTGCATCAAATTGGTGATGGCTACAGGGCCTTGGGATTTGGCTCCGAAAGATGCCACGCCACAAAGCGATGCCTCAAGGAATCAGTAGCTGCCTCTGTGGTGTGCAATGGAAAGGGTCAAGTGGGGAAGGAGAAAAGAACGTTATTCTTTATCAGTGCATGGCTAGGGTGGTGAGGTGTGGTGCTCGTGTGGTGTTGGTGTGGTGTTGGTGTGGTGTTGGTGTGGTGTTGGTCTGGTGTTGGTATGTTGGTGTGGTGTTGGTGTGGTGTTGGTGTGGTGTTGGTCTGGTGTTGGTGTGGTGGTGTGGTGTTCGTCTGCTGTTGGTGTGTTGGTGTGGTGTTGGTGTGGTGTTGGTGTGGTGGTGTTCAGCAGTGCATGGCTAGGGTGCTGATACTTAGGGATGGCTAGGGAGCCATGGGAATCGGCTCTAAAAGATGAGCCACGAGGCGATGCTTCAAGGAATGAACCGTGGCCGCTACTGTGGGGGGCCAAGAAAAGGGTGAAGTGGGGTGGAGGTGGGGTGGGGGGCGATATCAGCCAGCAGTGTATGGCTAGGGTGCTAGAATTTGTCATACTTGGGGATGGCCAATGAGCCATGGGATCCGGCTCCAAGAGATCTGGCTCCAAAATATTCACCACCAATTGATGCCCCAAAGAAACCATGACAGCCACTATGGTGGGCCAAGAAAAGGGTCAAGAAAAGGGCCACGAAAAGGGTGAAGTGGGCTGGGGTGGGGGGGAGCGTTACCAGCCTGCAGTGCATGGCTAGGGTGCTGGAACTTCGTGATGGCTGGGGAGCCATGGGATCCGGATGCACCACACAAAAATATTTATTGAGGCGATGCTCCAAGGAATCCGTGGCCGCTACTGTGGTGAGCCAAGAAAAGGGTCAAGTGGGGTGGGGGTGGGGGTGGAGGTGGGGGTGCTATCAGCCAGCAATGCAGCCACTTCTCTCAGAAGGTGGGGTAGGGGGTGTGTGGGAAGGGGGGTAGGGTTGGCACCGAGTAGCTCTGTGTGTGGGAAGGTAGCTCTGTGTGTGGGAAGGTAGGGTTAGCACCAAGTAGCTCTGTGTGTGGGAAGGTAGGGTTAGCACCGAGTAGCTCAATTTGCGACGTGGCGCACACAACAAAAACTGCCTAGCATGCCACGTACTTGCTACGTAAGGAGCTAGGTGACGTTCCAAGCAAGCCGCTGTTCTCAGGGGGTGGGGTAGTGTGGGGTGGGGTTGGGTGGTGTGGGGTAGGGTGAGGGAGGGTTAGCACCAAGTAGCCCAATTTGCAACGAAACGCAAACACGCACAAAAGCTGCCAAGCATGTCACTTACTTGCTACGGAAGGAGCTGGGTGAGGTTCCAAGTAAGCCACTGCTTTCAGGAGGTGGGGTAGGGTGTGTGTGTATGTGGTGGTGGAGGTGGTGGTGGTGGTGTGTGGTGGTGGTGGTGTGTGGTGGTGGTGGTGGTGGTGGGGTGGTAGTGGTAGTGGTAGTGGTGGTGGCGGTGGTGGTGGTGGTGGTGGGGTGGTAGTGGTAGTGGTAGTGGTGGTGGTGGTGGTGGTGGTGGGGTGGTAGTGGTGGTGGTGGTGGTGGGGGTGGGGGTCGCACCGAGTCGCTTAATTTACGACGCACCGCACACACACAAAAGCTGCCAAGCTTGTCACTTACTTGCTACGGAAGGAGCTGGGAGAGGTTCCAAGTAAGCCACTGCTCTCAGGGGGTGTGGATCCCATGAGCCAGCCCACCGAGTTTGAAGGAGGAGACTCTCCTTGCACACTCCTGCGAGGAAACGGAAGAAGGGCAGGAATCAGCATGTGTGTGTGATGAGTGGTGGTACAATATGTGAATGTGTGCAAGCTTAAGATATAAGGTGCATGTGTGTGCTTGCAAGTGTGTGTGTGTGTGTGTGTGTGTGTGTAAGTGTGTGTGTGTGTGTAACTGTGTGTGTTTGCACGTGTGTTTGTGTTTTGTGTTTTGTGTGTGTTTGTGTGTGTGTGTGTGTGTGGGGTGGGGGGGGGGGGGGGGGGGAGAGAGAAGACTCTCCTTATGCAGTTCTGGAAGGAGATGGTAGAGGGACAGGTACCAAATGCGTGTTGAGTGGTGATGAAGTCTAAAATATCAGCATGTGTGATGAGTGGTGATGAAGTATAAATATAAAATATCAGCATGTGTGATGAGTGGTGATAAATAGGTGAACCGAATGTAAGAATGAAGATTATATTTCCCCCTCCCTTCCTCCCTCCTTCAACACACGTACCCCACCACCACCACCACCACCATTACCACCTTGGCCCCCGCCCCCCCCCTCGGGATCCACGTTACCAAGTTCTTGAGCCACGGTGTCCTTGGTGCCGGGAGTTCTACACATTCCCCCCCCCCCCCACACACACACACCACCACCTTGGCCCTCGCTGGATCCATACAACATAGTTTAATTTTACCTCCTTGAGCCTCGGTGTCCATGGTGCTGGGAGTGATGGCCATGCCCTCCCACCACCACTACCACCATTACCACCTTGGCCCCCGCTGCATCCATACAACATAGTTTAATTTTACCTCCTTGAGCCTCGGTGTCCATGGTGCTGGGAGTGATGGCCATGATGCTGCTGCATGTAGCCTCCTTGGTTGTCTCTGGGAAGAGAAGCAGAGTAGAATCGTGCTCCTACGCCATTTCCTCTCTGATTGTTGCCAGCGCGTGGAGGCTTTCGTGAATGCATTTGCTGCACAAGCAGATGGAGTTGTGATTATTGGGGGGGGGGGGGGGGGGGGGGGGGGGGGTGGGGGGCTGGAAAGGGGTGGGGGGGGGGTGGGGGGGGGGGGGAATTTACACAAGCAACTTATATTTATGTTATGCAAAACCAGATCTTCATTCAAGAAACGCATGTCCTGCACCCATCTGCATCACTGTGAGTGGAGCGTTTCATTAATGAAGATGCTGCAAAACCAGATCTTCATTCAAGAAACGCATGTCCTGCACCTATCTGCATCGATGTGAGTGGAGGGGAGGAAGCATCTTCATGTGCTTCCTCCATCTTCTCTCATGGCACATGCGCTTGTTCAATGAAGATGCAGCACATCCAGATTTTTATGTCTATTCATTTATATTAGTTTTCTGACTGCCACCAGCGCTTGGAGGCCTTTTCTGAAGTTGCTGCACAACCAGATGGGATTCTGATTATAGATTTTTTTATGTATATTCATTTATATTGGTTTTCTGACTGCCACCAGCGCTTGGAGGCCTTTTCTGAAGTTGCTGCACAACCAGATGGGATTCTGATTATAGATTTTTTTATGTATATTCATTTATATTGGTTTTCTGACTGCCACCAGCGCTTGGAGGCCTTTTCTGAAGTTGCTGCACGAGCAGATAGGACTCTGATTTTAGGGGGTTTTATGTATATTCATTTATATTGGTTTTCTGACCGCCACCAGCGCTTGGAGGCCTTTTCTGAAGTTGCTGCACGAGCAGATAGGATTTTAACTTTAAGGGTTAATTAATTGATTAATTGATTAATTGATGAGGGGTTTACACAATATATTATAGGGGTTCATAAATTTACAACAGCCGCTGGGAGGCTCTTCAGCGTACCTGGTATGATTAGGGACCGGCTTAGCCTTGTTCGGCCACTCGACCAGTCACTTGTAAAATAACCTTATACAATTATTCCCTTTTTTGCTTTGGCCTAACAACAACAACAACAACAACAACCAGTAAATCAAGAGGCAACTTGGAAAGGCCTATAAAAATACCAAGTACCTTAATGGCCCTCTGTCTCTGTCTCTGGGTAAGCTAGTACCGCCCCAAGCATTAGGCAGCTTCAATCAAGTGGGACCCCTTCCCTACGGTAAGGGGACTACTTGCCAAGTATTTCTTAGGCAGCTTAAATCAAGTGGGACCCCTCCAGGCCCACTTGCCAAGTACTAGGCAGCTTATGGCTGCCTAAAGTGGGCTTCTTCCCTTAGGCCTATAATTACCTTTAAAAGCGACCGCAACCGGTAGATTGTCATTGTTATATTACCAGTGAGTGAGCAGTGGCCACACAAGCTTGGTGAACAGACAACGGTCATTTGTGTATTCACCCCCACCTGCCTTCTCCCACCTTGCTTCCTTCCTCACGACCCCCCACAACTTGCACACACACCCCCCCCCTCCACCTTTCCCCCTCCACCTTGCAGCGTCCACCTTGCACCCTCCACCACCCTTCCTTTTGCATCACACTCACCTCGGACACACCCCAAACTAGAAACAGTGCAACGATCCGTTGCATTCTCGCCCCAAAGACCTGGTGATTCATCCCCTCCACCTTCCCCCCTCCACCATGCACCCTACCACCGCCCTTCCTTCCTGATCACACTCACTTAAGCCTGCTCTTGTTCATACAGAGCCAAGCCATCGTCAATCAGCTTAGCCACACTTGGGTCCATGCACCCGTGACCTTGCATATCTCAACCCCTCCACCTTGCCCCCCCCCCCCCCCCCCCCCCCCCCCCCCCCCCCCCCTTCCAACCACCTTGCATATCTCAACCATCCACCTTGCCCCCCCCCCCCCCCCCCCCCACCCCCCCCTCCCAACCACCTTGCATATTCTCACCCATCCACCTTGCCCCCCCCCCCCCCCCCCCCCTCCCAACCACCTTGCATATCTCAACCCCCCCACCTTGCCCCCCCCCCCCCCACCACACACACACACACACACACACACACCTCGCACCCTCCACCGCCCCTGCTTCCTGATCACACTCACCTCAGACAGCTCCTGTTCATACAGGGCCAAGCCATCATCAATCAGCTTAGCCACACTTGGGTCAAGGCGCCCTCCACCAGCAGCAGTGGATCGTTTGCCTTGCGTCACCATAATCAATTTCTCAATGTCCTTGTCACTGATGCCCTTGGCCTCACCAGGCTCGTCATCTGGCTGGCCCAGATCTTGATCCTGGTGTAGGTGTGGGTGTTGGTTTGGGTGTTGGTGTGGGCCCAGATCTTGATCCTGGTGGGGGTGTTGGTGTGGATGTGGGTGTTCATGTGGGTGTTTGTGTCGGTGTGGGTGTTTGTGTGGGTGTTTGTATTGGTGTTGGTGTGTGTAAGGGGAATCGCACATCGTGGGACAGGTGGGTTAAGCATGAGGTATGGCCTCACCAGGCTCGTCATCTGGCTGGCCCAGATCTTGATCCTGGTGTAGGTGTTGGTGTTTGTGTGGGTGTTGGTATGGGTGTTGGTGTTTGTATGGGTGTTGGTGTTAGTATGGGTGTTGGTGTTAGTATGGGTGTTGGTGTTAGTGTGGGTGTTGGTATTGGTGTTGGTCTGGGGAATCGCAAAATGTACTCTAGAAATGGTCGGAGATACTTTTAACATTACACCACTTAAGGGGTGTAATGCTTTTCTTCATGCAACACAGCGCATATTGAGCAACAGGTTGCGTCCCCAGTGTGACGCGCTGCCCCCCAAACCTGGCGAAGCGCTAAGTGTTGAGACCGAGGGGGTTGGGGGGCCATTTCCAACTATTTTAGCCAGACCTGTATGTCACCATGCAGTGACAGAATATATATATATATATATATATATATATATATATATACCTCTACCCCTACCTACGCCTACCCTACCTGCCTACCTGCCTACCCCCCCTAAAAAACCATCCCCAAAATAATTCCCCCAAATACGCTCCCTTGAAGCATTTTACAACATGAACAATTCTCTGGGGTATTATATATATATCATGGAGCATTTATCAATAGGCTCAAGGTCGCTCACCGCACCTCATAGTTTCAAATAAATATCCGCCCTCAACGTTATCATCGCCGATGCTTTTCAACCAATAATGGGGCTGGGGCGCACTGAAAGAAAAGGGCTGAGACTCACCTCGTCCATTTCAAATAAATCTTCGTCCTCTCCATCATCATCACCAGTGTCTTCCACCTTGGCCTCCACTTTGCTGGGAGATGAGCTGGCCACAGCCTGAGCGCTAGCGTCCCTTGCAGTGCTTTGTCCTGAGGCTGCGCCAATCTCAGACGCTGCTTCTGACTCTTTTGTGCGAGCCCCTGGGGTGCGAATTTGAATTTGAATTGTTACGTGTTTTGAATTGCTACATGTGGCTGACTGTTGTGTGCTATCCCTTGGTTTGTGAATTAGAATTGACGCATCTTTTAAATTGGTCCATGCTTCTGACTGTTGTGTGCAAGTCCCTGGGTTGTAAATTTGAAAAGGGATTAGCTGGTTTGTGAATTTGAATTGGGATGAGCTGCTTTGTGAATTTGAATAAAGATGAGCTGGGCACAGCCTGAGAGCTAGCGTCCCTTGCAGCGCTCTGTCCCCAGGCTGGGGATAGGGGTTGGGGTTGAGATGAGGGTGTGGGTGGAGGTAGAGGTGGAGGTGAGGGTGTGGGTGGAGGTGAGAGTGGGGGTAGGGGTGGGGGTGAGGGTGGGGGTGGAGGTGAGGGAGGGGGTGAGGGTGGGGGTTGGGCAATGATAGGGTCTATTGCTAAACCTAGCGTCCCTTCCAGCACTTGGTCCTGAGGCAGCGCCAATCGCAGATGCTGCTTCTGACTCTGGTGAGTGAGCCCCTGGGTTGCAAATTTAAATTTGAATTGGTACATGTTTTGAATTGTTACATGTTTCCGTCTGTTGTGTGCAAGCCCTTGCATGTTTCTGACTGTTGTGTACGAGCCCCTGGAGTGTGAAATTGAATTTAAATTGTCACACGTTTCCGACTCTTCTGTGGCGAGCTCCTGGGTTGTGAATTTGATTTGAATTGTTACATGTTTCGAATTGTTACGTGTTTCTGGCTGTTGTGTGCGAGCCCCTGGGTTGTGAATTTGAATTTGAATTGGTACATGTTTTGAATGGTTTCATGTTTCTGGCTCTTTTGTGTGCGATCCCCTGCATGTTTTGGTCCTTCCTGTATCTTTTTGTTGCTTTTAGGGCCATGTAGGGGGGGGGGGGGGGGGACCTTTTTTTTTACTTCTTATATAGCGATAATTTTGCTGAAACGGGTTCGAAACTAGCGATCGCTATATATAGCGGGAAACAATATCTCTGGAGGTGGAGTTAGAATGTAAGAGATGGAGTTAGAATGTAACACGTTTTTTCGGCCAACTCAGGGCTGCTCACTGTATTCAGCTGTTTTGTTTTGCATATGTAGATGAATAGATATGGGCACGTACGGCATCGCACGGGGGGACTTCCAAATGCAATCGCTATATGTAGCGGTAAACAAAAACTGTTTGCAAAGCATGCGGCTTACCTGGGTTGTGTGACAGGTCTCTCTGCTGGAAGGGAAGGATCCACTTGTCCCAAACACCTCTAGCACGAAGATAGGCACTATCTGCAGCCACCTGGGAAATGGATGGTGAGCTGATTAACAAGGATGATCCACAACTTGGTTTACTAAAGACAGGTCTGTAGAGGCACATACAAAATGTCTGACATGATGCTCATAGTCAAGGCCAGACGGGAGTCCTCACTAGTCGAGGTGTTCCATCGAAAGGTATGATTGAACCAAGTGAATCAACTAAATTCATAAAATAAATAAACATTTAATTCTACTAAACTAAATACATAAAATAAATAAAAATAAAAATTATACTAAACTAAATACATAAAATAAATAAAAATTTAAATTATACTTAACTAAATACATAAATACATGGCTTATCCACATATTGGTTAACTACGTATGTGGTGGTGGTGGTGGTGGGGGGGGGGGGTGAGGGGGTGTGTGGGGTGGGGGAGGTGGGCGGTGGGGGTGGGGGGGATGGGGGTGGGTTGGGGGGTGGGTGGGTGGGGAGGGGGGGAGGGGGTGGGGGTGGGTGGGGGTGGGGGTGGGGTGGGTGGGGGTGGGTGGGGGGGGATGGTGGGGGTGGGTGGGGGGGCGGTGGGGTGGGGGGGGGTGGGGGTGGGGGTGGTGGGGGTGGGGTGGGGTGGGGTGTGTGTGTGGTGGGGTGGTGTGTGTGTGGGGGGGGGGATGGTGATGGTGGTGGTGGTGGTGGTGGTGGTGGTGGTGGTGGGGGGGTTGTTAGTGGGGGGGGTGGGGGTGGGGTGGGGGTGTGGGGGTTGTGTGGGGGTGTGGGGGGTGTGTGTGTGTGTGTGTGTGGTGTGTGGGGGGATGGGGTGGGTGGGTGGGTGGGTGTTGGGGGGGGGGGGGGGGGGGCTTTAAACATATGCTTATCCAGATATTGGCTTATCCACATAGCTTTGGTTTTGGCGGGTGCCCCCAGAAGGGGGCCGAGAGCCCCCACATGCACCTTGTTGTCCGTCAGACCGGCCGACTAACTGACTACCGAGATGTCAGTCAACAACCTGGCTTTGGTCAGCTCAATCGATGCCACCTGTCGTTCCGGTGCCAACAATCTCCGCCAATTTTCCGCATCACTTGAAACGCTGCACAGTATTTGTCTTCTCATTTATATGCTGTAGGTTTTGTTTGGGATCGGGTTGTTAAGAGCAATTCAGTGGATGAATTGGGTTCAAGGTTTCTGAAGAACCCGGACTCTGTACATGACATCGAGAATTTGGCCTGGAAATCTGAGAATTCTCGCGAGAATTCTCGATATTTGGCCTGAGAATCTGAGAACCAAGTCCGAAGTACAAAGTGTGCTTCCCAAATCATCCCCTGAATGGCTATAAGGGCATCAGCACACATATCTATCTCCCGTTGACCATAAGTGCGCCGACTCTTTTGCAGGATTGGCAACTCCATTCAAACTGATTTCTGGGTGCCGCCGGTTTGTGTCAGGAGACTCATCTCCGGGGGAGAAATTCCTTTTCTAAGTACAAAATAAAAAATATAACAGGAATAAAGAGATACAAAAGAAGGCAAGTTCTAGAAGCGCCGCCTGCGACGCTAAAAATGGCGGAGAGTGATCGCGAGAGAGCGACAGGTGGCAGCGGAAGCGAGTTAGTGACGAGACCGTTGGCTGACGTGTCGGGCTTCATCACGGTCAGACGGATGGGTGGATGGATGGATGGATGGATGGATGGATGGATGGATGGATGGATGGATGGATGGATGGATGGATGGATGGACGGTCAAATGGGTAAACATGAGGGCTCTCGCCCCCCAGAAGGGGGGGCTCTGCCAAAAATGTGTACAGTTATGGTGTGCATAAGCTGTTTGTATTCAGTTTTATTTATTTAGTTAAATCAAAAGGTATGAATGGACTAAGTAATTAAAACTAAAAACTAAATAGTTCAAACTAATAGATAAATACAACTAACTAACTAACTAACACTTAAACACACCTCGACTATTGAGAACTCCCGCATGGCCTCAACTATGAGCATCATGTCAGGCGTGAGCATTTGCATAAGGTTGAACTAGATTAATACAACTGAATTAATAAATAAAACTAAAATCAATAAAACCAAACAAATAAATATAACCAACCAATAAATGAACTAGATAACAAACACTTATACACACCTCGACTATTGAGGAATCCCGCATGGCCTCAACTATGAGCATCATGTCAGCCATGAGCATTCGCACGCGGTTGAACTAGATTAATACACCTAAATGAATAAATAATACTAAATAAATAATACTAAATAAATAATACTAAATAAATAAAACAAATAACTAACACTTATACACACCTCGACTATTGAGGAATCCCGCATGGCCTCAACTAGGAGCATCATGTCAGGCGTGAGCATTCGCACGCGGTTGAACTAGATTAATACACCTAAATGAATAAATAATACTAAATAAATAATACCAAATAAATAAAACAAATAACTAACACTTATACACACCTCGACTATTGAGGAATCCCGCATGGCTTCGACTATGAGCATCATGTCAGGCGTGAGCATTCGCACGCGGTTGAAGTTGGCCACCACAGCCAGGGGGATCCAACCTGTGGGTGAGTAAGAAGGGAATCATGTAAGGGCTAGATGTTAGCTAGGCATTTCATGTGCACACTCCACGCCAACCAACAGGAGCCTACGAATGGAATCAAGAAGAAGAGATCACAGACAGGGGGATCCACCATTTGAGAGTGTTAAAAGGGACAAACAGTGAGTAAGAAGGGCGAGGCAGGGTAGGATAAGGCAGCATGTATGGGATAGTTATTTGCTAGAGATATCATGTGCACACTGAGGCAACCGAAACGAGCCTACAAATGGCATCAGGAAGAAGGGACCACTGCCAGGGGGATCCAACCTGTGAGTGAGTAAGAAGGGGGCGGCATGGTAGGAAAAGGCAGCGTGTAAGGGATATATTAGATGGATATATTAGCATGATATATCATGTGCACACTCAGGTAACCGACAAGAGCCTAAAATGGAATCAACAACAAGGTACCACAGCCAGGGGGATCCACCTTGTGAGAGTGTACGAAGGGACGAACAGTGAGTAAGAAGGGCGAGGCATGGTAGGAAAAGGCTGTAAGCATGTAAGGGCTAGATATAAGCTAGGCATATGATGTGCGTATTCAGCCAACCAACAAGAGCCTAAGAATGGAATCAACAAGAAGGAACCACAGCCAGGCGGATCCACCTTGTGAGTGTGTAAGAAGGGACAAACGGTGAGTAAGAAGGGCGAGGCAGGGTAGGATAAGGCAGCATGCGAGGGCTAGATATTAGATAGGCATATCATGTGCACATAAACATAACTATATACAACTCTGAGATGAATAAATGAATAAATAAATAAATGAATAAATAAATACATACATACAACAATAAGATAAATAAATAAACCTAAATAAATACATTACATACATAAATCAGCCTACCTTTCTCGTCTATCTCGGAGCGAAGTATGTGTCAATCAAATAAAAATAAATAAATATAAATAAATAAATAAGACAAATAAAACCAACCTTTCTCGTCCATCTTGGATCTCAAGAATATGTCCTTGCACATGTTGTCAACGCTGAAGCAGTGATCCATCTGCTTTCAAACATCGTGATGATTGAACTAAATAAACAAAACTGAATAAATAAAACTTTGAGATAAATAAATAAATAAAACCTTAATGAATAAACCTACATAAAATAGCCTACCTTTCTCGTCCATCTTGGATCTCAAGAATATGTCTTTGCACATGTTGTCAACGCTGAAGTAGTAATCGATCTGCTTTCGAACAGGCTCCATGATCTGCTCGCGGCTGATGCTGGGTGCCCCTGACCCCCCACCGTCTGCCCCAGCTCCATAGGGAACCGTGGGCGGGTAGTACACGTTCTGAGGGAACATATTGCTGTTGTAGCCGTACATGGGGGGCACCCCACGACCACCTGGAGCGGCGGGCATGAAAGGGGCCTGGAAATTCATGGGGGCTGGAACAGGGGCCTGACCACCACCACCACCACCACCACCAGTTCGGCTGGCTGGGTATCCGGAGCCTGGATTCCCCCGACCTCCTCCGGATCGATCAGGTCTAGGCTTGGTGCTACTGCGGCCCCTCCCTCCCTCTTTCCCCTCGTCTCCTCCCAGGTCGTCAGCGCCAGGTCTGCGCCCGCGACCCCCTCGCTCGTGAGAGGGCTTGGTGTAGGAGGCGCTTCTCTCCCCCCGGGCAGGACCGTTGTGTGAGGAAACGTGTTGGCTCAAGTCCTGTGAAGGGGGGTGGGTGGGGAGTGTGGGTGAGGAGTGTGGGTGAGGAGTGTGGGTGTGGGGTGTGGGTTAGCGATGAGTGTGGGTGAGGAGTGTGGGTGGGTGAGGGGTGAGGGGGTGAGGGGTGAGTGGTGAGGGGGGTGAGAGGTGGGGTGTGGGGGGGGAGGAGGGGGGAGGGGTTGAGGGGTGAGGGGGGGGGGGGGGGGGGGGAGAGTTTCATGAGAGGGCGTGGCATAGGCGGCGCTCCTCTCCCCCCCAGCAGGACCGTTGTGTGAGGAAACTTGTTGACTCAAGTCATGTGACAGGTGTGGGTGAGGAGTGTGGGTGAGGGGTGAGGGGGGCGTGAGATGGTGGGGTGGGGTGGGTGGGGGGTGAGGGGTTGAGGGGGCGTGAGAGGTGGGGTGGGGGGTGAGGGGTGAGGGGGGGGGAAGAGAGTTCATGAGAGGGCGTGGCGTAGGCGGCGCTTCTCTCTCCCAGAGCACCACCGTTGTGTGAGGAAACTTGTTAGCTCAAGTCTTGTGACGTTGAAAATAGCAAGGTGTGAGTCTGTGTGTGTATGGGGTGGGAGGTGAGGGGTGAGGGGTGAGGGGTGTGAGTGGGGTGGGAGGTGAGGGGTGAGGGGTGTGTATGGATTGGGAGGTGAGGGGTGAGGGGTGTGTGGGGTGTGGGGTGGGTGTGTGTGTGTGGGGGGGGGGGGGGGGTGAGGGGGGGTGAGGGGGGTGAGGGGGGGTGAGGGAATTTGTTTGCCCTAGTCTTGTGTCGTCAAAAGAGACCAAGGGGTGCGACATTATTTCTGACTCTGTTTAGTCGTAGAGGGGTGAGCATGTGTGTGTGGAATAGGGAGTTAGGGGGGTAAGGGGTTTGTGGGTGTGAGTGTGGGTGAGTGTGAGGGGGGGGGGGGAGGGGGGGGGGGGGGGTAAGGGGTGTGGGGTGGGTGGGGTGTGGGTGGGGTGTGGGTGGGTGTTTGTGTTTGGGGAGGGTGAGGGGTGAGGGGTGAGGGGTGAGGGGGGTAAGGGGTGAGGGTGTGTGTGTGTGTGTGGGGGGGGGGGGGGTCAGGGGGGGGTAAGAGATGAGGGGGGCGTGTTGGTGGGTTGTTAATGTGTTTGTGTGTGTGAGTGTGTGTGTGTGTGTGTGTGTGTGTGTGTGTGTGGGGGGGGGGGGGGGGGGGGGGGGGGGGGGGGGGGCAGACACTTTTGGCTTGCCTCGGATGGTGAGCAGAGCAGCGCGAGGAACAGAGAAAGAAGGGTCATAACTGGTCGGCGCAACTCACCATTCCATAATTAACGCACACACACAAAACTCAATGTATCATTATTTGACACATACACACAAAAATAACTCAATGTATTGTAATTTGGCACACACACACACACAAAACATAATGTATCATTATTTGTCACACACTCAAACACACACACAAAACTCAACGTATCATTATTTGGCACACACGCACACACAAAACATATCATTATTTAATGCACACACTCACACACACATACACTCACACACACACACACTCACACACACACACTGTACCATTATGAGGCAATACCAAATAAAACCCACCATTTCATTAATAGGCATGTCTTTCTTCTTTCTAGCTTGTTTAGCATCTCCAAGGCTTGGCCAGTTGGTTGTGAGAGGGACAGTGCCACTAGCCCCACCAATTGTTGGTGGCTGCAGGAGTAAAAACAGGGTGAAAAGGGTAAAAACGGGGTATGAAAGGGATACAAAACAGAGTAAAAACAGGGTAAAAACAAATGGGTGAACGATGAGGATGAGGATGAGGATGAGGATGAGGATGATGAGTGTCACTAGTATCTCCGCTTGGTGGTGGCTGCAGGGTAAAAACAGGGTAAAAATAAGGTAAATCAGATTCAGGGCAGGGTAAATCAGGGTTTAACAGGATAAACCAGGGTACACACAAGTTTAAACAGGGTAAAAACAGGGTATAAAGGTAAAAAAACAGGGTAAAAACAGAGTAAAAAACAGGGTATGAACAAAACGGTGGAATGATGAGGATGAGGAGGATGAGTGCCACAAGTCTCTCCGCTTGGTGGTGGCTGCAGGGTAAACAACAGGGTAACATCTGGGTAACAGCACTAAGGTATAAACAGGGTAAACAACAGGGTAACATCTGGGTAACAGCACTAAGGTATAAACAGGGTAAACAACAGGGTAAAAACAAAAGGGTGAACGATGCGGATGAGGATGAGAATGATGAGTGCCACTAGTATCTCTGCTTGGTGGTGGCTGCAGGGTAACAGGGCAAGCGTCGCGGAAAATTGGCGGAGTGTATGGCAATGGAACGAAAGGTGGAAACGATGGAGCTGACCGAAGCGAGTTATTTTCGCAACAGGTTGGCTGACGTGTCAGCCTTCAATTTTTAGGTCGGAAAGACAAATGGGTAAACATGGGGGCTCCCGCCCCCTTGAAGAGGGGGCTCCGCCAAAAACAGGGTAAAAAGGGTAAATCTGAGTCAGAGCAGGGTAAAGCAGGGTTTTACAGGATACAATCAGGGTAAAACAGGGTACAAACAAGGTAAAGGCAGGGTAAAACAGGGTTAAAACAGGGTACAAAAGAACGGGTGAATGATAAGGATGATGAGTGCCCCTCCGCTTGGTAGTGGCTGCAGGAGTCAAATCAAACGAGTGAATGATGATGGTGATGATGCTGTTAGTGGTGATGAGGAGGAGGATGTCGATGGGGAGGATAAGCAGGAGGAGGAGGAGGAGGAATTGATGAATTGATGGTGGTGGTGGTGGTGGTGGTGGCAAGGAAATGAAGCAGTGTCTTAGCATCATCCTTGGTAGCCATGGCACCAGCCTCGTCATTTCAGGCCTTAGCACCCCCCTGATGGCCATTGAAAATGAAATATTAGGATGATAACAGATGTCCTAGATGCATCATATCATATCACTGAGCCTCTTTCAGTGATATACATTGGTCTAGTGGTAGACTGAGTCACTTTAAGAATGAAGAGTCGGGGGTTCGACTCCCTCTTCGGTCGCTCTTGGCGTTGCAGGTAGTCGTCAACCGCGATGGTAGCTTGGCCAGTTGAGGTAGGAGACCGCTCCCCACCCGCGTACGACGGGCTCCCTTAACACCACACCCCATCAGGCGTTATCATTACCTTTTTATCATATAACTGACAATGGCTGCCAGGGGGGTGTTCAGGCGTAGCACCATAGCACTCGTAGCAACCTTTGGGGTGCTACTACCATCGAATGTGTGTGAGATGCTAATAATAGCGCGGACGAGGTGGGGACTCAGACAGCCGAAATGGTCGGGGCAGGTCCTGCATGGCCGGGAAGACAGCTAGCTAGCTGACTCACCAACTGACGCAACTGCCGAACTGAAAACTTTGGAACCAGAGCCATGTTCACGTGCTTGAAGAAACGAAGCGAACACCAGCAGAACGTCTGAACTGTGGGACGCCAATCCCAACCTGTGGGGTGCTACTCAGGGAACTTCCATTGACCAAATTGGCCAGCGCTTTAGCACACTTGAAAAAAACAAAACTGCACTTTGAAGTGCAGAAAGCGCAAAAATTGCCTGCTGCGCCCACAGGGGGGTGAAAATAACTGCGCGAAACGTGCAGTCAGGCTCAAAGAGACAGTGCGCCAGCGCTTAGAAGTACCCTGGTGCTATTACCAGCTTTTTGGCCCCCAAAAGCAACTTCAAGAGGCTCGAACATACCACAAACAAACCGGATGAATAATTAGGCACTTCTTGTGTAGCGCCTTAGACAAAACTAAGGTGTCCAAACTCCCCCAAGGTGGTTTATTTTCGGATGCAAAGAACAGCTTCTAGGCAGCTCATCTGGCAGCAACAGCTTCTAGGCAGCTCATCTGGCAGCAACAGCTTCTAGGTAGCTCTTCTGGCAGCAACAGCTTCTATGCAGCTCATCTGGCAGTAACAGCTTCTAGGCAGCTCATCTGGCAGCAACAGCTTCTAGGCAGCTCATCTGGCAGCAGCAGCTTCTAGACAGCTTAACTAACAAGCAATTTAGCCAAATTGCAAGCAACCTAGTGCACCTGGAAGCAGGCGTTATCAGCTTTCTAGCAATGCTGAAATGTGTGGGTATATCCCAGTGATTGGATCAGGGAGCTGCCTAGAAGCTGCTTAGAAAAGCCTAAAAGATAAGCCATGGCCTGCCCTCCATCGTATCATACCATACAATAATCATCACCATATAATCATTTCATATCATATAATACTCATCACCATACCACCATATCATAGCAAAATAGAAAAGCCCTGGCCTACCTTCCTCCAAGCTGGTTTTGCTGCCTCTTTGGGCTCCTTCGCAGCTTCCTCAGCCCCTGATGCAACACTAGCTTCTTCACCTGGTCAAGGGTTGGTGGTAGTCGGTTGGTGGTGGTTGTGAGTTGGTGGTGGTGGTGGGTTGGTGGGTTGGTGGTGTTGGTGGTGATGGGGTGGTGGGTTGGTGGTGGAGGGTTGGTGACCCCTGATGCAACACTAGCTTCTTCACCTGGTTATCGGTTGGTTATGGGTTGTTGGTGGTGGTGGTGGGTTGGTGGGTTGGTGGTGGTGGGTTGGTGACCCCTGATGCAACACTTGCTTCTTCACCTGGTCATCGGTTGGTAATGGGTTGCTGGTGATGGGTTGTTGGTGGTGTGTTGTTGGTGGTGTGTTGGTGGTGGTGGTGTGTTGGTGGTGGTGGTGTGTTGGTGGTGGTGGTGTGTTGGTGGTGTGTTGGCGGTGTGTTGGTATGATATGATATGATATGATATGATATGATATGATATGATATGATATGATATGATATGATATATAACATGATATGATATGATATGATATGATATGATATGATATGATACGATACGATATGATATGATATGATATGATATGATATGATATGATATGATAAGACTTATATGATACGATATGAATGCTAGCTTGCATACCCGCATGTTGGGTGGGTTGGTGGAGTGGGTTGGTCATGATTTGGTGGTGGTGGGTTGGTGGTGGGTTGGTGGTGGGTTGGTGGCCGGTTGGTGGTGTGGGTTGGTCATGGTTTGGTGGTGGTGGGTTGGTGGTGGGTTGGTGGTGGGTTGGTGGCCGGTTGGTGGTGTGGGTTGGTCATGGTTTGGTGGTGGTGGGTTGGTGGTGGGTTGGTGGTTGGTTGGTGGCCGGTTGGTGGTGTGGGTTGGTCATGGTTTGGTGGTGTGGGTTGGTGGTGGTTTGGTGGTGGTCAGTAGGTGGTCGGTTGGTGGCCGGTTGGTGGTGGTGGGTTGGTGGTGGGTTGGTATAATATGATATGATATGGTTTGATATATAATGTGATACCATAAGATAAGATAAGAGTTGTACGATATGATATGATATGATATGATATGAGTATGGTGATGAGTATAATATGATAAGATATGATATGATTTGATATTAGTATCAGCTTGCATACCCGCAAATGTTAGCACTGGATCACCAGTGCTATGGCCAGGCCATAGCTGTCCACTTGTGTACCCATCAATGTTCACCAGCACCCATCCCTTGTGTGCCCATCAATCTTACATCTTCATCCTTCTAAGCAGCTCCCTGCGCCAGCCACTGCTCTAAGCCTCAAAATTCCATCAGCGATAGAAAGCTGATTACGTCAGGTTTAAAGTGCGCTAGGTTGCTTTAGGTTAGGCTGATAAGCCAACCAGGGGAGCTGCCTAGAAGATGCTGCTCATAGCCGATAAAAGAAACAGTGGCAGCTGAGTATATGCAGCTGCTCCACCAGGGTTTTTGGCGGAGCCCCCCCTTCTGGAGAGCGGGAGCCCCCAGTGTTACCCACTTGTCCGTCCGTCCGACCGACCGACCATCCATCCATCCATCCATCCATCCGTCTGACCGCGCTGAAGCCTGACACGTCAGCCAACGGTCTCGTAACTAAATCGCTTCTGTTGCCACCTGTCGCTCCGTCGCGATCACTCTCCGCCATTTTTTAGCGTCGCAGGCGACCCTGCATAGAACCTGTCGTAGCAGCTTCTGGGCAGCTCCCTAAGCTCTGCCAGGGTTTTCCTTTTCAGCTTTCCGTAGCAGCTTCTGGGCAGCTCCCTGAGCTCCACCAGGGTTTTTATTTCCGGTTTTTCGTAGCAGCTTCTGGGCAACTCCCTGAGCTCCACCAGGGTTTTTTTCAACTTTTTGTAGCAGCTTCTGGGCAGCTCCCTGAGCTCCACCAGGGTTTTTCTTTTCAGCTTTTCGTAGCAGCTTCTGGGCAGCTCCCTGAGCTCCACCAGGGTTTTTCTTTCAGCTTTTCGTAGCAGCTTCTGGGCAGCTCTCTGAGCTCCAGCAGGGTTTTTCTTTTCAGCTTTTCGTAGCAGCTTCTGGGCAGCTCCCTGAGGTCCACCAGGGTTTTTCTTTTCAGATTTATGTAGCAGCTTCTGGGCAGCTCCCTGAGCTCCACCAGGTTTTTCTTTTTGATTTTTCATAGCAGCTTCTGGGCAGCTCCCTGAGCCGGTCACTGGGCTAAACCAAGCTATTTCAGCAGTTCTGGACAGCTGATTATGCCAGCTTCAAGGTGCTCAAGGTTAC
The DNA here is from genome assembly GCA_013435795.1 of Chlamydomonas sp. ICE-L. Lineage (NCBI taxonomy): Eukaryota > Viridiplantae > Chlorophyta > Chlorophyceae > Chlamydomonadales > Chlamydomonadaceae > Chlamydomonas > Chlamydomonas sp. ICE-L. The sequence goes on from JACBWV010000108.1 coordinate 366,853, forward strand.
CCAAGTTTGGCTGAATAGCCAGTCAGGGTAACTGCCTAGAAGCTGCTGCACATAGCTGAAAAGAAAAACAATGACTTGCCCCTACCCCAAACTCATTCAAACCTAGCTTCACAAGTAGCCTTAACCTTCTTTCACGTTTTGATTGATTGATCAATTCTTTCACGTTTTGATTACAGCTAGCTGCTGGCATGAGAAGTCAATTGCCTTTCCCCCTACCCTGCCCATACCAATACCCTACCCTGCCACTACCCTGCCACTACCATACCCCTGCCCCTAAATACACCCCATACCCCTCCCTGACCTGCCCCTACCCCTACACCTCCCCCTACTTGTACCCTGCCCCTACCCTGCCCCTACCATACCCCTGCCCCTACCCTTACATACACCTCCCCCTACCCGTATCCTACCCCTACCCTGCCCCTACCATACCCCTACCCTTACATACACCCCTACCCATACCCTGCCCTGCCCCTACCCTTGTCCCTACCAATACCCATACCCTACCCTGCCCCTACCCTTACATACACCCCCTACACATGCCCTGCCCTGCCCCTACCCTGTCCCTACCAATACCCATACCCTACCCTGCCCCTACCCTTACACACACCCCCTACACATACCCTGCCCTGCCCCTACCCTGTCCCTACCAATACCCATAACCTACCCTGCCCCTACCATACCCCTGCCCCTGCCCCTACATACACCCCCTACCCATACCCTGCCCTGCCCCTGCCCCTTACCCCTACAACCCCTCCCCCTAGCTGCCCCTTCTCACTGCCCTGCCCCTACCATACCGCTTTCCCCTACCCCTACATACACCCATACCCCATACCCTGCCCCCTGCCCCTACCCCTACACCTCCCCCTCCCCCCTTAAGCTGCCCCTACCCTTACATACAACCACCTACCATACGCTTACCCCTACCCTGCCCTCACCATACCCCCTGCCCCTAAGCCCTACATTACACCCCTACCCATACCCTGTTCCTGCCCCCACCCCTACACCTCCCCTCCCCCTACCCTCCCCCTACCCTGCCCCTACCCTGCCCCCACACTACACCTCCCCCCTACCCTGCCCCTACCCTTACATACACCCCCTACCCATACCCTGCCCCTACCCCTGCCCCTACTCCACCCCTACCCTGCCCCTCCCCTACACCTCCCCCTGACCCTGCCCCTGCCATACACTGTCCGGCCCCTACACCTCCCCCTACCCTACCCCTACCAATACCCATTACCCTACCCTGCCCCTACCCCTAGATACACCCCCTAGCCATACCCAGCCCTGCCCCTACCCTGTCCCTACCCCTACACCTCCCCCTACCATACCCTGCCCCTACCATACCCCTACCCCTACATACACCCCCTACCCATACCCTGCCCTGCCCCTACCCTGCCCCTACCCTGCCCCTACCCTACCTCTACCCTAACCTACCTCTACCCCTACCTCTGCCCCTAACCTACCCCTACCCTGCTCCTACCCCTACCTCTACCCCTACCTCTACCCCTACATACACCCCCTACCTCTACCCCTACCCTACCCCTACTCTACCCTGCCCCTAACCTACCCCTGCCCCTACCTCTGCCCCTAACCTACCCCTACCCTGCCCCTACCCCTACCTCTGCCCCTAACCTACCCCTAACCTGCCCCTACCTCTGCCCCTACCCCTACATCTACCCTACCCTGCCCTGCCCCTAACCTACCCCTGCCCCTGCCCTAACCCTACCCATACCCTGCCCCTACACCCCACTCTGCCCCTACTGTGCCCCTACCCTGCCCCTACCCTGCCCCACCCTGCTCCTACCCTTGCCCCTACCCTGCCCTTACCCTGCCCCTAACCTTACCCAAACCTCTACCCCTACCCTACCCCTACCCTGCCCCTACCCTAACCCTACCCTGCCCCTACCCTGCCCTTACCCCTACCCTGCCCCTACCCTAACCCTACCCCTACCCTGCCCCTACCCTAACCCTACCCTGCCCCTACCCTGCCCCTAACCGTACCCAAACCTCATTCACCGCAAGTAGATTTTATCTTCGTTCACGCTTTCATTAGGGCCAGCTGCGACTGACATGGTGGCTTCTGCAGAGGCAACCTCTGCCCCTACTACCACTTTGCCCCTCCCCTTTGCCCCTACCCCCACTTGCCCCTACCCCTGTTGGCATGAGAAGTCACTTACCCCAACACCCACCCAAACATAGCATCACAAGTAGCTTTTACCTTCTTTCACATTTTCATTGGAGCCAGCTGCGACTGAAACGGTGACTTCTGCTGAGGCAACCCCTGCTGCCCCTGCCCCTGCCGCTGCCGTTGCTGTTGTCGATTCCGTCCCCTTCTCCGTTGACGGGTGTGCTCCCCTGCTGCCACCTCCTCCCTGTCTGCGTTCAACCCCATGCCTGTCCTTCTTCCCCCCTCCCCTCTCCCTCTTATCTTCCCTCCTGCCACCCCCTCCCCCATGCTTCCCAGCAGCCTCCCCTGCGGCAGGCTTGGGTGCTTCCTTCTTGCTGCTAGCTGTGCTAGGCTGGGCTGGCTGGTCCTTCTTGAAGATTTGCGACCAACCAGACTTGAGCACGGGAGGAGCAGGCTTAGGGGGATCTTGCTTTGGGGCATCCTGCTTGGGAGCATCCTGTTTTGATACCTCCTGCACGAGTTGTAATGGGGGAGTGAACTTGATGTGTAATGGGAGAGTGACAGGTGTGAAGCCGGGTGTGAAGTTCGCCCCACACAATGACATGCAAGAAGACACGGTATGATAAGGAAGCACACTCGTCGGAGTCTTCGCTTCGTTGGTTGGTGTACCAGTTGCGTAGGCGTGCTGGGCGCTCACCGCACGGCCCACATGGAGACCCGAGAGCCATGCGTAAACAAGGGCTAACATCAGCCGACAATACGAGAGGAGGTCAGGCATCGCAAGAAGAAGCCAAGGACGAAGCGTGCAAATGATCGAACCATGGACGCGTTTTGGCAACCCCCATGAAACGGCCACACCAATGTGGCTGAGCTGCAAAACTTGTGCTTAGACATTGGCAGTGACAACAGTGAATTAGTCGCATACCAAGAGGCGTATGCAGGATGTGAGTCAGGCGCTAGAGGGCCAATCGAACTTTCGGAAGCCGTACGGGGGCCATGGGTTGTCGGCAATTATAGCTCCTACTCAATTACCTGTGCAGCAGACGCCGATGGCTTCATCTCCTCTGGGGCAGCAGCCTTGTCCACAGTCTGCTGTGACATGGGAGGCTCCGGCGCCGCAGCAGATATCGCCACACTCTGCTGCTTCGGACCGTCCTCAGCGGGTGTTTCCGACATCTTCTAACACTAGTTGAAACTCGATAGCTGTGGCTGGTCGCCACACTTGGCTTTGATAGCACGATTAGGTGGATCTTTTAACAGGTAGTAGTGGGTGGTATTTTGTTCTTGCAATCGCGTAAGCAGGTGTTGGTAGTCTGCGGGTTGACGTGAGGATGGCTCAATAACGATAATTCGCATGACGCCGTATTGCCCGTACTGCAAACTAGTCCACCCTGGACGATTGCCATCTAGGTGAGAACTCGGGTGAGAACTCTCAGAACGTCAGTCTGTCATTCTCATTATTTATTTTCCTTAGTATCCAAGTCGCGATATTTAAACCGTATAGATGAAAGCTCTGGATTAGTAGGAAGGAAGTATGCCAATTGTCGTTTTTGCATGACCTCATCATGAGTGTGGTAAACCTGAGCTGCCTACTTATCTCATCACAGGCCTACATCATGAAGTAATTGGTAATATGGATATATCATATAAGTCATTTGACTTGATTTTAAGTGTATGGACGTGTAAACGGTATTTCCTGTTATATCCCCTTAGTCTTATACTGATTTTCCCCAAAAAGGGTAGACAAATATCGTACGGTATCGATACCGTACGGTATATCACGATATATTGTACAGTAATTGAAAATACCGTACGGTATTGACAGCCCTAGATATATGCATTACTTATCCTCACTACCTGAAGGTAGCAAACTGATAATGACGCCTATGGACAAGAAAACTGGCGTATATATACAAACGCCCCTATGGCAGCAACAATCAGCCACCCCTCCAATGATTCCTGCCCTCTTTATCACGAAGCACAGGATGGAGCCGGTCATATCCTTGCTGGGTGAAACCGCCCTGTATTCGAAGGGATGTACGGTATATTAACAGACATAATAAGGCGGTCCAATAAATCCAAAAGGCAGTAGCAAAAGGGGCCCCGGGGGACCTCCCTATGTACATGGCAGGCAGGCACATGTGAGGCGACGTCCGACATCCCCACGTCCGAATCCAAACCAAGAAAGGCCTACTGAGGTACTGCTAAGACACTACCCACCACATTAAATTTCAGGGAGAAGAGCGTTCAGTTTAAGGAGCTCGAACAGTCCAACGTATCCTTCAACAACAAGGATTCTTTGTCCACTACCTAGTCTTCACCATAGGTACCACTGGTATATATATATATATATTCCTTCACCATGATCCATATTCCAAGGTCCCACAAGCACACCTCGTGTCCTATGCTGATTTAAACTGACTGGGGAATACGCCGTGGTTAGGCATACCGTACACCGACTGGAAATAATTCAATGTACCGGTATTGACAATTTAATTCACTTTTAAATCCGGTATACTTGCTATGGGATTGCTTATACTTGCTATGGGATTGCTTAGCAAGGCTAGGAGTCAAAGACCCCTATCTTAGTATTCTTAAGTCCATGTATAATCATGTCGTTTTCCAAGTTCGTCTACATGGGGACATTGGATCCTCCTTTCCATCCCTTGTAGGAGTTAAACAAGGAGACCCCCTATCCCCACTCCTATTCGGTCTGTTCATTGATAGAATTGAATCGTTCCTCCAATCCAAGCTCCCAAATGTAGGGGCTGAGCTTAGGGGAAAGATTCTGCAATTGTTACTTTATGCTGATGACCTAGCTATAATGGCAGAATCCCCGGCAGATTTGCAAGCGATGCTTGACTGCCTGAGAGATTTCTGAGGCTACTAAGATTGCTGTGAATATAAAGAAAACTGAGATTGTCGTTTTCAGCAAGCACTTCTGTGATGAGGCCCGTATGGATCCTGATTACAAATTTTTCTATGATGGAGCACAGCTTTCTACAAAGTTATCTTTCATCTACCTGGGATCCCTCTTTGTGAATGGTGACTCAAGCAATCGTGCAAAAGCTGCTTTCTCTAGGATGCTCACTTAGGCCCAAAAGGCACACCACATGCTCCGTAGGCGATGCCATACTATGGAGATATACAATATTGATATTCTCACCCACCTGTTTGATTCTCTTATACAAACTATCCTGGATTTCGGCTGTGAGGTGTGGGCTCCTTCTATTCTGAACAACACACTTATCTCAAATGACCATGCTTGTGAGAAATGGCATAGAGGTATACTTAAACAAATGTTGGGTGTTTGCCAACTACTACATCTAATATTATCATGGAAGAGCTGGGTAGAACCCCGTTGTGTTTTGCTTGGCTTAAACAAGCTTTGCGCTTCTGGAACAAGACCATAGATAAAGAACCTGAGGATCTCATTAGAATGGCTCTTGAGGAATCTTTTGATTCCAACACTGGCTGGGTTCATGACTTCCGTTGTGTTCTCCACAAGCTAGGATCCAGTAAAAACCTCAACATTTTGGAGGCTGTCGATGTCGAAGGTATTATGTCTGAAGTTTTTGAGTCATGAAGGTTTAAGTACCCAAGTGACACCAATGCAGTCAGAGACATCCCTGATGAGAGAAGGGTTGGCTTTAAACGCCTCCGATACCAGAAATGGTTCGCAGCCAACAGCAATGATGAGAATGGCTTGATTCCCTTTACATCCGCTTTACATAAGCAGGATCAGATTCGTTCTATAGCACAGTTTATAATGGGTTCCCATTGGCTGAACACAGAAAGAATGAGGGTGCGTGGTGGATAGAGCACACATCCCTCGTTCAATTAGAAACTGTCAAATGTGTGGGTTCCAAAAACCTGAGGATGAAATGCATATGTTTGAGTGCCCTTTTTATAATGATATTCGCCTCCGCTACCAGAAGCTGTTTACAGATATTTATAGGCATGTCCATGAGGATACCGACTTAACCGTATGGAATGTGGAATTCTGCGATTCCACATTCAGAACCTTAATGAATGGAAATGGCACTAAGACTTTCTGGAGCAACCTAGCCGACTATCTTTCTACTTGTAGAAGAGCAAGACAGGAAGCCCTGGACTGCTTAGTGGCACCGTAATTTATTAAGGGCGCCTGGAGGCGCGTCCCGAATGAAATGATTCGAATCCTTAATTCAATGTATTTTAATTAATTTAATTTAATTGTATTTAATGTTGTGTTATTTTAATTCGATTTATTCCTTTCCATTTAATTTAATTAACGTGATTTGAATGCATGTTATTGCTTAAAATGGTATCAATTCGAATAGGATACAAATTGAAGGGCGCCTGAAGGCTTTACATTAATTGAATTCCAACAAATCGATTGATGATTTTGCATTGTTAACTATAAAGTGACGAAAAATAAAGTTTTTTAAGGGTTGTTGATTTAAGCAGTATTAAACTATTTCTGTTCTGTAATGAAATGCATGTATGTAGATTAACTTTTGTTTTTAGAATTTGACGCAAGAAAATGAGGCCAATCAGGTGTCTGGTTGATTTTACGGAATTTGTTTAAGGTATTGCATGTTTCGGCCCAGCCCAGACGTGAACGGTCCCGTCCTCCTGAACGGGTTTTTGGCCAGCGGCAGGTGGCGTGGCTTGCCCCTGCCTCCGCCACTGCCCCCGCCCGGTGGCCCCCGGCCCCGCCCCCGACCCTGCCCCCGCCCCCGACCGGTGGCCCCCGCCCCTGCCCCACGAACGGCCCTGAGGTGGGGTCCGAGGGCTAATTATAGCAGAAGTGCCCTAGGGGATTGTTTCGTCCATTGTGATGCTTACATGTTTCGCCTCCAATTTGTGACGACAATTCTGCTCCCAAACCTATGTATCCGCACATGTTTAAGTGGTTCAAATTTGAAATGTTAGCTCAGAACACCCTGAAATCAAATTGTTGACCGTTAATTGTAGCTTTTTGGCCCAACCTGAGCTCCTTTTCGTGAATTGCGATGCTCAAATGTGCGGACATTTTAATGGGGGTAATCCCTGTTCAAAAAATCTGGAGATTTTTTTCATTCGGGTATTATCCCTTTCTTCTTCTTCTTGTGACTTCTCATTTGTTAGCTTCTTACCTCCGCCACCGTAAGTGGTTGAGATCTGGGTCCTGCTCTAGGGGGTATCAGCATGAATAGCGGTACTCTCACTTGTTTTATGTCCTGGTGACTCCTTGTGTACTCCCTTAGAACTTTCGGTCCTGACAGTACTGTGACAGCTTCCCGTAGTGACAGCTTCCTGTGGACTGCGTCACCGGTTCCCCTGACACGGACTGTATAGCCTGTACCCTTATCAGGGTACAGGCTGCCGCTCCTTCCTCCACTGGTGGCCCTTAATGGGTCTCCTGTGCTTGTAACATTATTCTCGTCTCCGTGTATAGATTGGCGCGTCTGCTTCACGCAAGCATCTCTGTCCACTCTCTGGAGTGTATTCAAGTTGATAGGTCATTGGGTCCATTATGGTACCACTGCTTAATGCATCTTCTACGTCGTCCTCTCCTTGGCTTCAACGAGCTTCATTCTGGAAGTTCCGAAGTCCTGCAATGCCGACAAATTGGCTGATTGATTGCGCGCCAGCGGCCTCTGCTGCCGGAGAGGAGGATCCTTCCGCCATCGTGGAAGTAACCCCCCCAGTCATTCCTCCATCTTCTCTTCCTTTTCCTCCCCTTCCGTCTGTCGCCTCCTCCCGTCTGTCGTCGATGACTGTGACGTGCAGACTCAAGTCGGCGACTAGCCTGGACATCGGTGGAGATACCCTGCTCGCGTCCTTGACGTCGCTAACATTTCTCCGGTGTTTGAGGCTCGGACCCGGAGTTTGAGGCTCGGACCCGGAGTTTGCCAAGCCGACCAAGCTCCCTGCTGGTGTCTACGTCGTCTGTGCCCTCTTTGCTCTGCCCAGCCGATGGTCGGCTACTGGCATGAGCTTGCGCTCTAGTGGCTCTGTGCTACCTTCTGGAGGATTTTTTCGATCAAGCTGGCGGATCGCCGGCACTGCCGTAGGGTTCGCCAGAGGAGGACGACCTACGCGTCTGGCCCTGGAGATTCTGGAGGTGGTAGGAAGCAGGGGGGTATGGTCAGCACCACTCGGGTGCTGCTCCCTCTACCCCCCAACCGGGTGAGTCGAGCGATAGAGGGGGGGACTTGGGATTGACTGATCATCGACGGAAGGATATTAGGACCTTTACATGCCTCGGCTCTGCTCTTCGCATCCTAGCGATAAATTTTCGAATTCTGCCCTTGCGATTTGCGATTTTCTGCCATTGGTGCGATTTTCTGCACCAGGTGCGACTTGCTGCACTGTCATTCTCGTCACCTTTTTCCCATACCTCAAATCTCGACTTCGCCTAACGCTTCCCCACCTTCTGTGATCCCAGGTGTCGCAGCGCCGGACTTCGCCCATGCTACAGGGTGGAGGCCGTCCTGGCCCTAGTCCAGCGGCCGTGGAGGTTCTTTGGCATGATATCTTGGTGGATATTTTTTCTCTCTTAGGATCCTTGGGACCCCTGGGTGCGTTCCGTGGTTCGACAGAGGTCGCTACTTTGTCTTACCGTGCCCCTGGTTCCCTCTTTAGGTGTATGCCTCAGCTACATGGGTTTGGGTTCAAGTGTTTGAGTTCTGATAGGGCTTAGGAATTTTTAGTTAAGTGGTATAGAGGCATGGTTGATCTCGATTAGTTGTGGCGGTGCATGAGTTGTTGATGATGACATTGCTCAGCAGAGTGCTAGTGTGTTATCTTCGCAATCGGCTGCACAACTAGGGTGACAAGACTCTATATGAGCTGTTCTACGGGGTTATGCCTGATGTGTCGTTGTTGCGTGTGTTTGGTTGCCCTTGCTATGTCACCTTAGTATTGGGAAGAAACGCATCAAGCTAGTCGAAAAGGCGTTATTTGGTAGACTGGTTGGGTATTCCCTGGTGAGTAAGGGTTATTATATTTGGGTTCCGATGTTGCGCCAGGTCGTAGAGAGTAGTGATGTACTCTCTATCTCCAGTTCAGTTCTAAACTGTCTTCCTGGGCTCTCCCATTAGTATGGGTCCCCGTGCCCGCTTGCATCCCTCCTGTCATCAAATGGTGATATGTTACGTGTCGCCGGTAATTCCCTACGCCCTTTAGCAAACCCCAATTGTTGATGGCTGTCCTGGGTGGGGTGTATCCAGATTGCATCCCAGGTCAGGGACTGATCATGCTGTATTGTGTGTGAAGTTTTAGGGCGGGTGGGAGTTGTATTTCCGAATTTTAATTTAGCCGAATCTCAGGGGGTCGCCAGGCCCTCCTCTGCGCCACGTTTCGTCGGCGAAGCTCTTGGATTAAGACAGTCTCAGGTCATAGTGGAGCCTGTCATAGGTCCATTGTCTAATAGTCGCCAACCTCCCGCCACCAGTTCAGATGACTCGTAGGCGTTGTTACTCCCTTCGCCTCCTGCCGTCCCTGGTGGATTATCCGGGTCAAGCCCATGTGATGATGTAGCCGTCACGTGGAGTGAGTGATGATCTTGAACACTGGTCTTGCTCTGATAATGCGTATGGCTGTGGTGTTACAGTCAACCCAGGATTCATTGTTTTAGGTGCTGCTGGTTCTCATACGTAGGTTAACATGGCCCTATGTGTGGGTGCCTATTCCTCAGCACCTCCTAGATTGACTTATAGGGTAGTCTAGATTGGTGGAGCGTTACGACGCTTTGTTTAGGCAGCTTCCTTTCGGCTGTCTTTCTTGGTTTTGGTGGAAGGTGGTAATTAATTCAGACCACCGTTATAGCGTCTTGCTGGTTTCTGACTCTTAGTTCCATAGGCAGATGGTTCATTCGGTGGAGCTCATCATAGATTAGCTATTTATTTTTACTCCACAATGTTTTTAGATCACCAGCCCCTCGAGTGATTAGAACTTTTTGTGGAGTGTGGTAGTTATTTCCCTTTGGATTTTACTGTAAATTGGTGGGCTGGGTCATCTTGCAGTTGTACTTGCAGATGTACTTGCAGTTGTCCTTGCAGATGAACCGCCGCTCACCTCTTTCTTGTTCTTCCGAGTGTATTTCAAGCGCCCTTTCATTCCTTCCTTCGCAGTAAATTCTTTGAAGTCCTTTTTTCTGCGTTTACTATTTTTCAAGTGGACAATAAGTTTTATGTACTATGGTTGTACATCTAACCTTCTATTGTTCTTTGAACTGTGTTTCCTTTGTTGGTTACGGGTTTCTTGAAAATTTTAACTTCGCATCCTTTGGATTTTTTCAGTTGCTGCAGGTTTGGTTTGCTTGTGGTTAGGCGCTTGGTTTGTCTTGAGTGCACGAGTTCTTTGCGGTGCGATACCCACCTCCTAGACTGTTTTTGGTTAGTGCCGTAGCTGGGGATTTATGATAATTAACTTTCGTAAATTTTCTTACTTCCATCTTTATCAGCTATAATCACTTCTAAGAGTGGACAGAGATGTATGCAGCGGAGACAGACGCGCCAATCTATACACAGAGACGAGAATAGCTTTACAAGCACTGGAGACCCATCAAGGGGCACCAGTGGTGGAAGAGACCGTTGACTATAACCTAACTAGAACCTAAGTCAGGTATATCCACATAGAGATGCAACGGTAACCTAGCTGACAGGAAGCTGTCACCACTGAGTCACTCAAAGGATGACACAGTCTGCGGGAAGCTGTCAGTACGGGAAGCTGTCACAGTACTGTCAGGACCGATAGTTCTAAGGGAGTACAGAAGTAGTCACCAAGTCATAAAACGCGTGAGAGCAACGCAATTCATGCTGATACTCCACCTATGACACAGGTGACATACAATACTAGTACTCCACCTATGGCACTGGGGACATAGAACTATATGTAACAATTAAAAAAAAAATCAAAGAACTCCGAAAACGAGAGAACCATGAATGGAACCCAAAGGGTGTAAATGAAGGAATGTAACAAGGCAAAAAACCAAAGTTTGCCTAGTGGAGAAACTAAATATCTAAGTCGGGTAACAACGGTATAGAAAACCCGATCCGGGAATAGGAACCTAATGCCAATCAAAGATAACGAGAGAAACTCTAAAATGAACCAAAAAAAAATTCCAGAACACATGTAAGCAAAAGTCAAGAATACATGGAACCAAAAAAAAATTGGTCTAAGGAGAAGCAGTCATTCCAAACATGCGAATGAACCGCCAGAACACCGCAGGATCAAGGGGCTTGGTGAATGGGTCAGCACAGTTATCAACTGTGTTCACATAGGCAACAGCAAGGGAGCCATCCTCCACCAGCTCCTTGATGTAGTGATGAATAACATCAATGTGCTTGCTGCGAGGGAGAAGCTGCCAGTCTTTGGCCCAGCTCAGGGATCCTAAGTTATCACCCTGAATGGTAACCAAATCACAAGGCAGGCCTAGATCCACTCTCAATTTCTTCAACCATTGTACCTCCCTGGCAGCTTGGGACAGGGCCTGATACTCAGCCTCACTAGAGCTAATAGCAACGGTAGGCTGCCGCTTGCTCATCCAGTTTACTATGCACCCCCCAGCTAGCACAGCAAAGCCAGTCTGAGACCTCCTGTCAGACCCATCATCAGCAAAAGAGGAATCACTAAAGACAGTAAAAGAGAACTCAGGGCTGTGGGTGTAAGTGAGACCCAGGTGGGAATGTGTTCTCAAATACAACAGCAATCTCTTGGCAGCATTCCAGAGAGAGACTGTAGGTTGAGCAGAAAACCTGGACAAGTAGCTCACAGCAAAAGAAATATCAGGCCTGGTGCAAGTAGCCAGGTATAGCAAAGCACCCACAAGGGAGAGGTACTGGCTATTAGACGGCAGGGGTACACCAGGTTCATCAGAAACAGTGGACTTGGACATGGGAGCAGCAAACTTGGGTGGGGCAGCAGAAGTGAGACCAAACTGCTCCACCAGATCAACAATGTAGGTGTGCTGAGACAGGTTGATCTGAACACACCTGCCCTCAGAGTCAAGTGTACAAGCCATGTCTAAAGAGAGGAACTGAACAGGAACACCCATCTCTTTGACCTCCCATCCAGCTTCTTCCATAGCTTGGATCAGCAACACATACCTATCCAGCTCACTAAAAGCACAGATGAAATCATCTACATAGGTCAGGACATAGCTCCACCCACCATCAGAATCCTTCCTAAAATACAGAGCAGGTTCAGCCTTGCACATAGTAAAGCCATGTGCAATCAGAACCCGTTTGACATCCCTATTCCAAGCCCTGGGTGCCTGTTTCAAACCATAAAGGGACTTGAGCAGCTTGCACACAAGGGGAACACCGTGAGGACCAAGTACTTTAAAGCCATCAGGCTGGTGGCAGTACAGGTCCAGACCAGGTTCCAGCTTAGCATTTAGGAATGCAGTCTTGATGTCCAGCTGCCTAACAAACATCTTCCTATGAGTGATAGCAGCCAGGAGCACTCTTAGACCTGCTTTAGAGGAGACAGGGGCATATACATCATGAAAGTCCAGCCCAGGACGCTGCAAAAAACCACGAACCACAAAACGTGCCTTGAAGCGGATTGAACCATCAACTCCAACCTTCCTCACAAACAACCACCTGCCAGACAGGATCTTCTGCTTGTGAGGCTGTGGAGTGAGAGCCCAAGTGCCATGGGCATGAAGGGAAGCCATCTCATCCTTCATAGCAAGAAGCCATTGGTCCCTGTCAGGATTGGTAGGAAGCATGGCAGCTTTATAGGACAGTTCAGTGGTGGGTGCAGCAGATGCTCCCACGTACAAGCAGTTTACTTGTACACGGGCAGCGGGGGTATCAGCAGTATCAGCAGTAACCATTAGTAAAGCCCCCAGCGCAGAACTACTGCCCGGTTGAACAGGGCCGGCCTTATTTGCCTCTAAATCAACGAAGCCTGGGTCGACCGGAACACCCCAGCCATACGCAGTATCGGAACCAGACCAGTGTTCAAGATCATCACTTGCGTCGTCAGCAAAGGCTACATCGTCACATGGGCTATACCCGATTGTTCCACCAGGAACGGCAGACGGCGAGGTGTTCAACAACACCGAGCCATCCAAGGCGGGCGGAGGTTGGTGACTATTAGGCGATGGACCTGTAAGAGGCTCCACCATGATCTGAGGCTGCCTTAATCCTAGAGCTTCACCGACGGAACGTGGCGCAGAGGAGGGCCTGGCGACCCCCTGAGATTCGGCTAAGATTTTGTCCGTAGGAACCGCAGAAACTCGCCCGCCCAGTGCTTTCTCACGCAATACAGTACCACTGGCCCCTGACCTAGTTCGCAGAGTCATCCTATGGCCAGGACAGTGGTCAACAAGTGGGGAAAGCAAAGGATCTAGGGAACTCACTGCAGCCTCAGGCATGTGTCCGTTGATAGCGGCAGGGATGCTAGAGACATACGGTGACCCATCATAGGGAGGAAGCCCAGGAATGCAGTTATGATCAAACTGCTCATAGAAGAGTACATCACGACTCTCTACGACCTGGCGCAACTTTGGAACCCAAACAAAATAACCCTTACTCACCAGAGAGTACCCAACCAGTCTACCAGATAACGCCCTTTCGTCCAGCTTGTTACGTTTCTTCCCATTGACTAACGTAACGTAGCAGGGGCAACCAAACACACGCAACAACGACACATCAGGCACGATCCCATAAAACAACTCATAGGGTGTTTTGTCTCCCTGATTGGGCAGCCGATTACGAAGGTAACAAGCAGCTAGGAAGGCATAGGGCCAGAAAGACTTAGCTAGTTTAGACTCCAGGTGGATGCTCCTAGCGACAGACTGTAAGACCCCATTATACCGTTCCACAGTTGCATTCTGCTGCGCAGTGTATGCCAACGATAACTCATGTACTGCCCCAACCGAAATAAGCCAGTCCTCGAACCATGTAACAATAAACTCCTTGGCCCTGTCAGATCTCAGACATTTAAAGGCAAACCCATGTAGTTGATTCATCCATCTGAGGATGATAGTTTGGACTGCTAAGGGAGCCTCATCCCTGGTTCTCAAGCACAGTACTTCAGCATAGCCAGAGTACTGATCTGTGAGACACAGAATATAAAACTCCCCACGCAGGCCCCTAATGTGAACAGGTCCCATAATATCTAAGTGAAGCCGTTGGAGAGGTGCACGGATCTCAGTTTTGCTTTCTTTAGGAAAAGGGAGACGTTTGCCCTTTGCCTTCTGACAAGCATCACAAGGGATCTTAGCCATCCTTTCCACCTGACGAAGACTGAGGGGTAAGTTCTTAACCATACCCTTATCAACAAGTCTGTGTAAGGCATGATAGCCGGGGTGACCCAACCGCCTATGCCACAACCATGCAGGAGTGGTAGGGATAACAACTCCACCGTCCTCATCAACATCAAGAGCAAAAGCAGGATAATCGTCAGCAACCCTCAAACAGTCCCGACTGGTGTTACAAGGTCTACAGGCAAACTTGTACACACCATCACTAGATGCAGGAAAAGACCAGAGAACAGAAGAGCCCTGAGTGGCAGTGCAACTAAGACTATCAAAAGAAACCTGGCAGTGGAGAGAATGAGCCACAGCATTTACTGACAGGAGGTTCACTGGACAGTGAGGGATGTAGAGAACATTGGTAAGAGTGATGGATGTTGGTAACCAATCACTACATAACACAATGGATCCCTTACCCTCAGACCGTTGAACCACCCCATCACCAAATCGAACTGCTGGCCCAACAGCAGAAGCCATATACATAGTGAACAAAGATTTATCACCTGTGATAGACATTCCAGCTCCAGAGTCCACATGCCAGACACCCTCAGAAAGACTCGGGCTACACACGTTAGAGAACTTAGTTGTGCAAGAGAATAGGACAGAGCGTACCTCCTAGTTCTTGGACATGGCATACCCATCAATCTGAGCCTGCAAGGAGGACAACTGCCGGCGAGTCAACGAACCTGGAAGTGCCAAGGCAATGGGCACGGGTTCACCGCCCGGTACACCAGGCTTGGACCTTTTCAGGTGCGGATGCTTCGTCCAGCAACGGTCCTCCGAGTGGGTCGTTTTGGAAGGACAGGGGCCCCAAGTGCAATCCAAGTGCCTCTTGGGAGCCCCGGAACTCTGAGAACCAGACCCCCGGCCACGCTGGATGGCAGCATGGGCAGGGACTGGGGGAGAGTCACGGGACCAACCAGGATGCCTTGGATCAGACCTGGGGAGAGACACATTCAAAAAATCTAATGATCTATATGCTGCAAGACAGGTCCAGTAATCAACAGTTTTGTTCTGGTACAGCTCGAAACCAAATTGTAGGCGCAGCGAATCGAAGCGAGGGTGAGTGATGCCATTGATAATCGTGTGCATCGCGTGACGTTGCGGTTGCGGGTATCCCGCACTGCGAAGGTCAGTACACAACTGCCGCACCCTGCGGAAGAACACGTCTACAGGTTCAGAATTGTTCATAGTTACACTACGAAGCTCAACAAGCATGAGGGGGACACGAGCAGCAAGGGTATCAGAATGCTGCCTCTTGATATGCACAAAGATATCGCGAGGCGTAGCAAAATCCTGATAGACCTGTACCATCGGTTCCGTCATGTTTGCTAGCATCATCGTGAGACACATGAACTCCTGGCGCGCAAGGGGCAGGGTACTAAATCCTAACAGGGCAGGATCTACATGAGACTGACTAGGAGAGGCCGGTGGTGATGCAGCAGGGGAAGCCGGCGAAACATCGTACATCGCGCGAACAGCCAGAAAGTACTCAGCAGCGATGCCAGCATCATACGCACGCTGGTCATCAAGGTTTCTAATCTCACCCAAGGAACTCGCAACACGCACAAGTAGCTCGAAATCTGGCCTAGGAGGAACAAAGCTGAGAGGGACTGAAACAAACTGGTACTTGCGAAGATTCGCATTTCTAACACCAGATCCACCAAAGGTTGCACCACCAGGACGAGGGTAGGAAATACCCGCCTGCACAGGCCCGAGAAAGCACGGCTAGCATGGCCCAACTCAGAGAAAATCATCACCCGCGGATCCCCCTTCTGATTTACATTAGCCCTAGTGGCCGCCTGATCCATCCTACCGTACAAAGTGCGGTCCAAAGAGTCACCAGCATTCTGCTCCTGGCGAACAAGGCGGGACATCCGCACATCCATGGTCATAGGACGGGAGCCATCAAGCAGGTGCTCCCAGGATAAGCATCCCAGTGAGCGAGTAGGGTAAAGCGGCAAGGGGGGAGGAAAAGGAGAAGGGGAAGGGGGCAGATCCACTGGTGGAAGTGGAGGTGGCTCCAGGGAGGGGTCAGCAGCAGCGCTGGAGACACTCGCAGCAGCAGTCTCGCGAGACCGAGTGTTGTAGCCACCAGACGGTGGAACAGGAGGAGCAGACGGAGGCCTCAAGACAGGAGGAGGAGGCGCCAGTGGATGCTCAAACACTGGAGAATCAAAGACACGAGTGGCAGAGGAGGGAGAAACTCCACCGAAGTCACTACTCGGTAGATCTGCCTCTTCGTCGTCATCCTCAGTGTTGTCAGTGTAGTAACCATCTCCATGCTTATGACGAGCAAGATCAGCATGGTCATAGGAGAAGCGAGCATCAGCAGGCGGAGGAGAACTCCTGTACTTGATGATCTGTGTCGAGACACAGCATAGACGCATCAGAATATCCTCTACCTCAGGACGGAGGCGTTGGATAAGAGGAGAAGGAGGGAGAGAAATGGTGGGATGGCTGGGGGGGATGGCTTCCATGATGGCGGAAGGAGACTCATCTAAGGCAGCAGAGGCCGCTGGCGCACAATCATCAAGCCAATCCGTGGGAACACGGATCTTGAAAGGAAGAATCCGGTCGCAGCCATTAGAGATAATGACGCTCTCCATACCACGCGACCAAGACAAACCATTCTGTGGGGTAAGCTTCTCGAAGCCGGCAGGAGGCCCACGAGGAAGTTGCATTATAAAGCAGTGGTAGAAAGAGATGAAGCCCGTAACCTATCAGCTATAATCACTTCTAAGAGTGGACAGAGATGTATGCAGCGGAGACAGACGCGCCAATCTATACACAGAGACGAGAATAGCTTTACAAGCACTGGAGACCCATCAAGGGGCACCAGTGGTGGAAGAGACCGTTGACTATAACCTAACTAGAACCTAAGTCAGGTATATCCACATAGAGATGCAACGGTAACCTAGCTGACAGGAAGCTGTCACCACTGAGTCACTCAAAGGATGACACAGTCTGCGGGAAGCTGTCAGTACGGGAAGCTGTCACAGTACTGTCAGGACCGATAGTTCTAAGGGAGTACAGAAGTAGTCACCAAGTCATAAAACGCGTGAGAGCAACGCAATTCATGCTGATAATCTTTGAGTAAGAAACCAGTTCATCATGGTTTTTTCATCCCAACCTAGTCATGAATTCTATGCTAAGAATAGTTTTTAAGGTAGTGGATTTTTCCATCGACTTTCTTTTTCCATAGTAGACTTTAGTGTCCCCTTGTCTGCGTCCTCTTGTCTGCGTCCTTTAGGCTTTGATTCTCTCGTGTGCTGCTCTCACACGATTTTTTCAGTCTTCTCTTTAGGTTAAGTTCTCAGTTCTTTCAGTCACCGTTGTTCCCCTTCCTTTGGTATTAGGATTGATTTCTGTTTGGCCTCCCTGTGCTTTTCTGGTTTGGTGCCTACTATTCTGGATGAATAGTATTTTTGCGCTTACCATGGATGGTTACATTTCCATTTTGGTCTCAGCTCAGCTCGGTATGACCCAAGTTTTTTGCTGCTACATTTTCGGAGTACTACAGTGGTTTTTGGTTCATCCTTTCTCATCCTTTTATTTTAGACAAGGCTTTCTTCTGGTTTCCTGTTTTTCAGCCGTTCCTTAATAATTTTTGTTTGCTACCAGTTTATGATTCTATGTCCCCAGTGCCATAGGTGGAGTACTAGTATTAGTATGTCACCTAAGTCCATAGGTGGAGTACTAGTATAAGTATGTCACCTAGTACTAGTATTGTATGTCACCTGCGTCATAGGTGGAGTATCAGCATGAATAGCGGTGCTCTCACTTGTTTTATGTCTTGGTGACTCCTTGTGTACTCCCTTAGAACTTTCGGTCCTGACAGTACTGTGACAGCTTCCCGTAGTGACAGCTTCCTGTGGACTGCGTCACCGGTTCCCCTGACACGGACTGTATAGCCTGTACCCTTATCAGGGTACAGGCTGCCGCTCCTTCCTCCACTGGTGGCCCTTAATGGGTCTCCTGTGCTTGTAACATTATTCTCGTCTCCGTGTATAGATTGGCGCGTCTGCTTCACGCAAGCATCTCTGTCCACTCTCTGGAGTGTATTCAAGCTGATAGGGGGTTTAATACCTACGCCACCAAAACGGTGGTTGAGAGTTTGGTTTGTTTGTCCTCGACACACCCCTGATGTAATGGTTTTTTTTGCTTTGTGGGTGCTTTTTCTTTTTGTTTAAAGCACTGAGTCTCATACACCCTCGCGGTGTCAAGTAGACTTTAACATGTAATGTAATGTACCGACTGGGAATACTTAAATTAAACTGCATTCAATTGACAACTGACCATTTTCAGACAACATGAATGGGTATACCGTACGCGCAGCATTAAATGGCGAGATGTAAAGTTGGCAAAAACCGTTTTTTTTCAAACACGGTGCCTCAAAACTGCATGTCAAAAATAACTTGGCAAAAGTGTTTTTTTGTAGACCTGAAAGATGTGACTCACGTTTAGACCTAAAGACAGTTGGCAACGGGTTGTTTTGCCAAATTATATTTCCTTGTTACATGCTGAAATTAACCAGACAGAGAGGGAGGGAGGAGGAGAGTGAGTGAGTGAGACAGAGAGAGTACGAGATACCCAGCCAAGGGTTGCAGTCAATAACCAGGTTTTACAGTAAAAACAAAAAGTACCAGTGACTAATTGCATTTAATCACAGGCTGGCCCACTCCTACAAGCTGCACATCCTTGGCTTGAATACTTCTGGCAACCCAGAATTGGGCCATGACTACCCAGCCAACGGTTGCAGTTAATAACCAGGTTTTACAGTTAAAAACAAAAAGTTGCAGTTACTAATTGCAGTAAACCACAGGCTTGAATCGTCAGGCTCCATAGAAGCAGCCTTTCAATTATTAGCGTAATTTCTGCACACGCGCTTTGGTTTAACAACCGGTTGGTTGGCATACTGCAGAGAGTACAGGTTTCAGGAGACAGGAGTTTCTTGGTAACCGACATCGTTAGAAATCCTTGGCAAATGCAAGCCAGCTAGCGAGCCAGCCAGCCAGCCAGCCGGCTCAGGATCTACTAGATTTCAGTTAGGCAAAGGGTTGTTAGCCAAGTCATTTGCCGATTGATCCTGTGTGTACGTTACACTATGTGTTCTCTCTTGTTCACTGTGTGTCTCAGTTTTTGGTGGATGCTGTGCTGTCGCGTGATGAGGTGCACGTGTGCGCCAGCGTGCGCGCAGGCGAGGGCCCGCGCCCCCCCCCCCCCCCCCCCCCCCCCCCCCCGCCCAGCGTGCGCGTGCCTCGGCTCGGCTCGGCTCGGCTCGGCTCGGAACGGCCAACCGACACTCAACTGATTTCCCGCGTATCTGGCGTTCCACATGAAGCATACCCACTTGATGTACACTGGTTGGCCGGTAGGCTCGGGGTGCTTATTCTTTCTCCACACTCGACCAGGTCCCTACCCCACCCCACCCCACCCCACCCCACCCCACCCCACCCCACCTACCCTCCCACCCACCATCAAATGTTTTAGTGAACACCCTACCCTACCCACCAGCCCACCCACTCTCCCACCCACCCACCCACCCACCCACACCAGCTCTGCCGAGCCCCTCCAACCTCCTCCCTCAGCACCCCAACTGATTGAACCCCTCCCCACCTCCCTTCCGACCTCATCTGGGGGTTCCAAGCCGCCAGCTCACACAGTCTCTAATTGGGCCACAACACCTGGCCTTGCTCAAACAGTCTCTAGGAGGCCACGCCACCTGGTCTTGCCCACACTGTATAACTCTCCAAACTGATTTAAGTGCTTTAACTCAATGGCGCCTAAAGAGGCACCCCCCAAAAAGGTGGCTCTCTCGCCGACCGTGAAGCAAGTTGGGGTCAGCACAACAAAGACAGCTAGCACCACAACTAGGACAGGTGGGACAGGTACCAAGACAGCTAGCACTACTACAAAGAGCCCGGTTGGAAAGTCAACCACAGCTGCTGGCGCTGACAAAAAGGTAGGTGGAACAGCTACCAAGACAGCTAGCACCACTACACAGAGCCCAGCTGGCAAGTCAATCACAGCTGCTGGCGCTGACAAAAAGGTCGGATGGTGTGTGTGTTTTGCATGGAGAATTGCATGGTGTGTGTGTGTTGCAAGGAGTATTGCATGGGAGGTGTGTGCTGCATGGAGTATTGCATGGGAGGTGTGTGCTGCATGGAGTTTTGCATGGTGTGTGTGTTGCATGGAGTATTGCATGTGAGGTGTGTGTAGTATGGAGTAATGCATGGGAGGTGTGTGCTGCATGGAGTATTGCATGGGAGGTGTGTGTTGCATGGATTATTGCATGGGATGTGTGTGTGTATTGCCTGGTGTATGTGTGTGTTGCATGGAATATTGCATGGTGTGTGTGTTTCATGGTGTGTGCGTGTGTGTGTTGCACAGAATCTTGCATGGTGTGTGTGTGTTTCATGCCGTGTGCACGTGTGTGTTGCATGGAAGCAATGATAACGCCTGCTGAGGCGTGTTATTAAGGGAGCCCCGTCTTATGGCGTTAGAGAAAGGGCTGCTACTTCACGTGTACAAAGCGGTACCATGGCGGCTGCTACTTCACGTGTACAAAGCGGTACTATGGCGGTTGAAAGTGGCCGCAAACGCTAAAGCGCACCCGAAAGGATTCGAAACCCACACCTTCTTGATGTGTGTCTTGTATGGTGTGTGGTGTGATGTGTGTTGCATGGGATGTGTGTCTTGCATGGTGTGGTGTGGTGTGTGGCATGGGATGTGCGCCTTGCATGGGGTGTGGTGTGGTGTGTGTTGCATGAAATGTGTGTCTTACATGGTGTGTGGTGTGGTGTGTGTTGCATGGGATGTGTGTCTTGCATGGTGTGTGGTGTAGTGTGGTGTGTACTGCATGGGAGGTGTGTGTTGTATGGTGTGTGGTGTAGTGTGGTGTGTACTGCATGGGAGGTGTGTGTTGCATGGTGTGTGGTGAAGTGTGGTGTGTACTGCATGGGAGGTGTGTGTTGCATGGTGTGGTGTAGTGTGGTGTGTACTGCATGGGAGGTGTGTGTTGCATGGTGTGTGTTGCATGTGATTTGTGTCTTGCATGGTGCGGTGCGGTGTGGTGTGGTGTGTTGTGGTGTGGCGTGGCGCATTGTGGTGTGTTGTGGTGTGGTGTCAGTGTTTGTTTGCAGTACGTCACATTCGTCTTAACATTGATGTTATCAACAGTGCACATGCAACCATATTGAAAATGAACGCACTGACCCAAACTGCCATACTAACTTTCACACCACCACCACCACCACCACTGTCACCACCAAAAAGAACAAAACCGCGGACACCACCACCACTACCACCACCACCACCAACAAGACCAAAAACGCTCACACCGCCAAAACCACAAAAACTGCCATCAACACCACTAGCACCACCACCACCACCACCACCACCAGAACTGCCGACACAGCCCAAACCACCAAAACCGCCACCACTACCACCAACACCACTACAACCAACACCGCCACCAAAACTACAAAACTCTGAAGGCAATGCCTCAAACTTCCCTACTCCGCCCACCACATCCGCTCCAATGCCCCCCCCCCCCCCCCCCCCCCCCCCCCCCCCCACACACACACACACACACACACACACACACCACACACACACCACACACACACACCACACACCACCTCCACCCACCTTCACTTCCCCCCCCCCCCCCCCCCCCCTCCCCCCCCCTACTACCCTTCAGACCCCCCCCCCCCCCCCCCCCCCCCCCCTACTACCCTTCAGACCCCACCCCCCACCCCCCACCCTCCACCCCCCCACCTACTACCCTTCAGACCCCCCCCCCCCCCCCCACCCTCCACCCCCCCCCTACTACCCTTCAGACCACCACCACTACCGCCAAGAGCATTACACCCTCTAAAAGCACCACACCCTCTAAAGCACTACACCTGCCAAGAAGGGTGTTGCGAAGAAGGGCACTACAGGCAGTACGATCAAGAAAACAAATGAGGTAGTGGTAGTGCCTAAAATCAGTCCAGAAGAGTTGGAGGCGGAGGAGAAGCGAAAGGAGGAGTAAGTTGTGTTGGTATGGATATGGGCATGTGTGTGTGTGGGGGGGTGGGTGGGGTGGGTGGGGGGGGGGGCAGTTTTAGTTATATTTGTGCCTGTGTGTATTTGTGTGTGTGTGTGTGTGTGTGCCTGTTTGTATTTGTGTGTGTGTGCCAGTTTGTGTATGTGAGTGTATCAGTCCAGAGGAGTTGGAGGCGGAGGAGAAGCGAAAGGAGGAGTAAGTTGTGTGAATGGGTGGGTATGTGCGTTGGTGGGTTGTGTTGTTTGTGTGCATGTTTGTGTGTGTGTTGAGTGTACCTGTGCCAGTGTGTGTATGTGGGTGTATCAGTACAGAGGAGTTGGAGGCGGAGGGGAAGCGGAAGGAGGAGTAAGTTTTTTTTTGTGGGGGTGGAGGTGGAGGCGCGGGTTGTAAAAATGTGTGCGCGTAGGGCTTGGGTGGGGTTGGGTGGGTGTGGTGGTGGTGTTGATGTTGGTGGGGGGTGGGGTGGGGGAGAGATGGAGGATTTTGAGGCGGAGGAGAAGGGAAAGGTGAGAAGAAATTGGGTGTGTGGGTGTTGGTTTGGCGTGGTGTGTGTGTTGGGGCGGGGGAATGGTTGAGGGTGAGGCTGATAGGGGGTGGGTGTGGGGGTGGGTGGGGAGAAGAAGGATGGGGGCTGGGTGTGTGGGGGGGCTAGGGTTTGGGTGTGGGTTTTGGGGTGTTGTGTGGGGGGGAATGGGGTTGGGGGCCTGGTGGGGGAGGGTGTGGTGGTAGGGCTGGGGTGTGTGTGGGGGGGTTCGGTCTGGGGGGGAAGATGTTGGGTTGGGATGGGGGTAGGGTTGTATGCACTGGGCTGGGAGGGGGGGGGGGGAGGAGGGCGTGGGTGGGGTGGTGGAGGTGTGTGTGTGTGCTGGGACGGGGGGGGGGGGATGTGTTGGTTGGGTGTGTGTGTGTTCGGAAAGGGGGGGGGGGGGGGGGGGGAAGGAGATGGGTGGGGGTGGTTAGTGGTGTGTGTGTGTGCGGGAAGGGGGGGGGGGGGGGGGGTGGAACAGGAGATGGTGGGTGTGGGGGGTGGTTGTGTGTGTGCCGGAAGGGGGGGGGGGGTGGGGGGGTGTGGTGGGTGGGGGGTGTGTGTGTGTTGTGTGTGTGAGGGGGGGGTTGGTGGCGCGGTGTGGGGTTGGGGTGTGTGTGTGCGGGATGGGTGGGGTGGGGGTGGGGGGTGCTGGGTGGGTGAGTGTGTGTATGTGTGTGTGTGTGGAATGGTGGGTGGGTGAGTGGGTGAGTGTGTGTGTTTGTGTGAGTGTGTGAGAGAGTGTGCATGTGTGCGTGTAAGAGTGTGTGTGTGTCAGAGAGTGTGAGAGTGTGTGTGTGTGTCAGAGAGTGTGAGAGTGTGGTGTGTGTGTCAGAGAGTGTGAGCGGTGGTGTGTTGTGTTCAGCGAGTGTGCGAGTGTGTGTGTGTGTGTCAGAGAGTGTTGTGTGTGTGGTGTGGACAGGGATTGGTGAGAGTGTTGTGTGTGTGTGTCAAGTACAGTGTGAGAGTGTTGTGTTTGTGTGTAGCAGAGAGTGTTTGAGAGTGTGTGTGGTGGGTCAGCGCGGGTGAGAGTGTTGTGTGTGTGTGTTGTCAGAGAGGTGAGAGAGTGTGTGTGTGTGTCAGAGCGTGTTGAGAGTGTGTGTGTGTGTCAGAGGGAGAGTGTGGTGTGTGTGTGTCAGAGAGTGTGAGAGTGTGTGTGTGTGTGTCAGAGAGTGTGCGAGTGTGGTGTGTGGTGTCAGAGCGTGTGAGTATGAGATTGTTTGTGTGTGGGTGGTCGAGCGTGTGAGAGTGTGTTGTGTTGTGTGTCAGAGAGTTTGAGAGTGTGGGTGTGGTGTCAGGAGCGTGTGAGGGATTGTGTGTGTGATGTCAGAGAGGTGAGAGTGTGTGTGTGTGTGTTTGTCAGCGGAGTGTGAGAGTGTGTGTGTGGTGTAGAGAGTGTGAGAGTGTGTGTGTGTGTGTTTCAGAGTGTGCGATGGTGATGGTGTGTCGTTGCGGGGAAAGGGGGGGGGGGGGTGGGGGGGGGGGGAGATGGGTGGGTGTGTGGGGGGGGTGGTGGGGGGTGTCAGGAGGAAGGGAGGGGGGGGGGGGGGCGGTTGTGGCTGTGGGTGTGTTTGTGGTGGGAAAGGGGGGGTGGAGCAGGGTTGGGTTTGGGGGGGGGGGGGGGGGTGGGGGGTGCGGGAGGGTGGGGGGGGGGGGTGGGGGGGGGTGCTGGGTGGGTGAGTGTGTGTATGTGTGTGTGTGGATGGGTGGGTGGGTGAGTGGGTGAGTGTGTGTGTTTGTGTGAGTGTGTGAGAGAGTGTGCATGTGTGCGTGTAGAGTGTTGTGTCGTGTCAGAGAGTGTGAGAGGTGTTGTTGTGTCCGGCGAGTTGTGAGCGTGTGGGTGTGTGTCAGAGGTGTGAGCGTGTGTGTGTTGTGGTCAGAGGAGGGTGAGAGGTGTGGTGTTTGCAGAGAGTGTGAGGTTTGTGTGTGGGCAGAGAGTGTGAGAGTGTGTGTGTGTGTCAGAGAGTGTGAGAGTGTGTGTGTGTGTGTCAGAGAGTGTGAGAGTGTGTGTGTGTGTGTCAGGAGAGAGTGTGAGAGTGTGTGTGTGTGTGTCAGAGAGTGTGAGAGTGTGTGTGCTGTGTGTGTGTGGAGAGAGGTGAGGTTTGTGTGTGTGTGTGGTCAGAGAGTGTGAGAGAGTGTGTTGTGTGCAGAGAGGGAGAGTTGTGTGTGTGTTCAGAGAGTGTGAGAGTGTGGTGTGTGTCAAGAGAGTGTGGAGTGTGTGTTGTGTGTGTGCAGTGAGTGTGGCGTGTGTTGTGGGGTCAGAGAGTGGGCGTGTGTGTGTGTGTGTCAGAGAGTGTGAGTGTGTGTGTGTGTGTGTGTGTGTCAGAGAGTGTGAGAGTGTGTGTGTGTGTTGTGTCAGAGAGTGTGAGAGTGTGTGTGTGTGTGTGTCAGAGAGTGTGAGAGTGTGTGTGTGATTGTCAGACAGTGTGAGTGTGTGTGTGTGTGTCAGAGAGTGTGAGAGTGTGTGTGTGTGTGTGTGTGTCAGAGAGTGTGAGAGTGTGTGTGTGTGTGTGTCAGAGAGTGTGAGTGCGTGTGTGTGTGTGTCAGAGATTGCGAGAGTGTGTGTGTGTGTGTGTCAGAATAGTTGAGAGTGTTGTTGTGTGTGTGCGGGAAGGAAGGGGGGTGGGGGGGGGGGGACGGAGGATGGGTGGGGTGGGAGGGAGAATGGTGTGTGTTGTTGCAGGAAGGGGGGGGGTTGTGGTGGTGGGTGGGTTGTTTGTTGTTGTGGGAAGGGGGGCGGGTTGGAGATGTGTGTTGGTTTGGGGGTGGGGGGGGGGGGGGGGGAGTGCGTGGGGGGTGGGTGGGGGAGGTGGGGGGGGGGGGCGGCTGGCGTGTGTGCGTGTTGTGTATGGTGTGTGTGTGGTGGGGGTGGGGTGCGCGGTTGAGTGTGTGGTTCGGGTGAGTGTGTGGAGAGAGTGTGCATGGTGCGTGTTACGAGTGTGTGTGTTTCAGAGAGTGTGAGAGTGTGTTGTGTTGTGTGTGTTGTTCCAGAGAATGTGAGAGTGTGTGTGTGGTTCAGAGAGTGGAGAGTGTGTGTGTGTGGTGTTCAGAGAGTGTGAGAGTGTGTGTGTGGTGTTGGTCAGAGTGGAGAGTGTGTTTGTGTGTGTGTTGTGTCAGAGGAGAGTGTGCGAGTGTGTGGTGTGTGGTGTCAGAGAGTGTTGAGAGGTGTGGTGTGTTGTCAGAGATCAGAGAGTGTGCGAGTGTTGTGTGCGTTGTGTTTGGTGGTGTCAGAGAGTGTGAGGGTGTTTGTTGTTGGGTCAGAGAGAGCATGCTGGGTTGCCACAAGTTTTCAATTTGAGGATGTGCAGCTTGTAGGAGTGGGACAGCCAGTGGTTACCTGCACTAGTAACTGGAACCTTTTGTTTTTTACTGTTTATTTTTAAACCTGGTTTTTAACTGCAACCCTTGGCTGGGTAGTCATGGCCCAATGCTGGGTTGCCACAAGTTTTCAATTTGAGGATGTGCCACTTGTAGGGTGGGACAGCCAGTGGTTAACTGCACTAAGTAACTGGAACCTTTTGTTTTTACTGTTTATTTTTAAACCTGGTTATTAACTGCAACCCTTGGCTGGGTAGTCATGGCCCAATGCTGGGTTGCCACAAGTTTTCAATTTGAGGATGTGCAGCTTGTAGGAGTGGGACAGCCAGTGGTTAACTGCACTAAGTAACTGGAACCTTTTTGTTTTTACTGTTTATTTTTAAACCTGGTTATTAACTGCAACCCTTGGCTGGGAGTCATGGCCCAATGCTGGGTTGCCACAAGTTTTCAATTGAGGATGTGCAGCTTGTAGGAGTGGGACAGCCAGTGGTTAACTGCACTAAGTACTGGAACCTTTTTGTTTTTACTGTTTATTTTTAAACCTGGTTATTAACTGCAACCCTTGGCTGGGTAGTCATGGCCCAATGCTGGTGTGCCACAGTTTTCAATTTGAGGATGTGCAGCTTGTAGGAGTGGGACAGCCAGTGGTTAACTGCACTAAGTAACTGAACCTTTTTGTTTTTACTGTTTATTTTTAAACCTGGTTATTAACTGCAACCCTTGGCTGGGTAGTCATGGCCCAATGCTGGGTTGCCACAAGTTTTCAATTTGAGGATGTGCAGCTTGTAGGAGTGGGACAGCCAGTGGTTAACTGCACTAAGTAACTGGAACCTTTTTGTTTTTACTGTTTATTTTAAACCTGGTTATTAACTGCAACCCTTGGCTGGGTAGTCATGGCCCAATGCTGGGTTGCCACAAGTTTTCAATTTGAGGATGTGCAGCTTGTAGGAGTGGGACAGCCAGGGTTAACTGCACTAAGTAACTGGAACCTTTTGTTTTTACTGTTTATTTTTAAACCTGGTTATTAACTGCAACCCTTGGCTGGGTAGTCATGGCCCAATGCTGGGTTGCCACAAGTTTTCAATTTGAGGATGTGCAGCTTGTAGGAGTGGGACAGCCAGTGGTTAACTGCACTAAGTAACTGGAACCTTTTTGTTTTTACTGTTTATTTTAAACCTGGTTATTAACTGCAACCCTGGCTGGGTAGTCATGCCCAATGCTGGGTTGCCACAATTTTTCAATTTGAGGATGTGCAGCTTGTAGAGTGGGACAGCCAGTGGTTAACTGCACTAAGTAACTGGAACCTTTTTGTTTTTACTGTTTATTTTTAAACCTGGTTATAATGCAACCCTTGGCTGGGTAGTCATGGCCCAATGCTGGGTTGCCACAAGTTTTCAATTTGAGGATGTGCAGCTTGTAGGTGGGACAGCCAGTGGTTAACTGCACTAAGTAACTGGAACCTTTTTGTTTTTACTGTTTATTTTTAAACCTGGTTATTAACTGCAACCCTTGGCTGGGTAGTCATGGCCCAATGCTGGTTGCCACAAGTTTTCAATTTGAGGATGTGCAGCTTGTAGGAGTGGGACAGCCAGTGGTTAACTGCACTAAGTAACTGGAACCTTTTGTTTTTTTTTACTGTTTATTTTTAAACCTGGTTATTAACTGCAACCCTTGGCTGGGTAGTCATGGCCCAATGCGGGGTTGCCACAAGTTTTCAATTTGAGGATGTGCAGCTTGTAGGAGTGGGACAGCCAGTGGTTAACTGCACTAAGTAACTGGAACCTTTTTGTTTTTACTGTTTATTTTTAAACCTGGTTATTAACTGCAACCCTTGGCTGGGTAGTCATGGCCCAATGCTGGGTTGCCACAAGTTTTCAATTTGAGGATGTGCAGCTTGTAGGAGTGGGCAGCCAGTGGTTAACTGCACTAAGTAACTGGAACCTTTTTGTTTTTACTGTTTATTTTTAAACCTGGTTATTAACTGCAACCCTTGGCTGGGTAGTCATGGCCCAATGCTGGGTTGCCACAAGTTTTCAATTTGAGGATGTGCAGCTTGTAGGAGTGGGCAGCCAGTGGTTAACTGCACTAAGTAACTGGAACCTTTTTGTTTTTACTGTTTATTTTTAAACCTGGTTATTAACTGCAACCCTTGGCTGGGTAGTCATGGCCCAATGCTGGGTTGCCACAAGTTTTCAATTTGAGGATGTGCAGCTTGTAGGAGTGGGACAGCCAGTGGTTAACTGCCTAAGTAACTGGAACCTTTTTGTTTTTACTGTTTATTTTTAAACCTGGTTATTAACTGCAACCCTTGGCTGGTAGTCATGGCCCAATGCTGGGTTGCCACAAGTTTTCAATTTGAGGATGTGCAGCTTGTAGGAGTGGGACAGCCAGTGGTTAACTGCACTAAGTAACTGGAACCTTTTTGTTTTTACTGTTTATTTTTAAACCTGGTTATTAACTGCAACCCTTGGCTGGGTAGTCATGGCCCAATGCTGGGTTGCCACAAGTTTTCAATTGAGGATGTGCAGCTTGTGGAGTGGGACAGCCAGTGGTTAACTGCACTAAGTAACTGGAACCTTTTTGTTTTTACTGTTTATTTTTAAACCTGGTTATTAACTGCAACCCTTGGCTGGGTAGTCATGGCCCAATGCTGGGTTGCCACAAGTTTTCAATTTGAGGATGTGCAGCTTGTAGGAGTGGGACAGCCAGTGGTTAACTGCACTAAGTAACTGGAACCTTTTTGTTTTTACTGTTTATTTTAAACCTGGTTATTAACTGCAACCCTTGGCTGGGTAGTCAGGGCCCAATGCTGGGTGGCCACAAGTTTTCAATTTGAGGATGTGCAGCTTGTGGAGTGGGACAGCCAGTGGTTAACTGCACTAAGTAACTGGAACCTTTTTGTTTTTACTGTTTATTTTAAACCTGGTTATTAACTGCAACCCTTGGCTGGGTAGTCATGGCCCAATGCTGGGTTGCCACAAGTTTTCAATTTGAGGATGTGCAGCTTGTAGGAGTGGACAGCCAGTGGTTAACTGCACTAAGTAACTGGAACCTTTTTGTTTTTACTGTTTATTTTTAAACCTGGTTATTAACTGCAACCCTTGGCTGGGTAGTCATGGCCCAATGCTGGGTTGCCACAAGTTTTCAATTTGAGATGTGTGCAGCTTGTAGGAGTGGGACAGCCAGTGGTTAACTGCACTAAGTAACTGAACCTTTTTGTTTTTACTGTTTATTTTTAAACCTGGTTATTAAGTCAACCCTTGGCTGGTAGTCATGGCCCAATGCTGGGTTGCCACAAGTTTTCAATTTGAGGATGTGCAGCTTGTAGAGTGGGACAGCCAGTGGTTAACTGCACTAAGTAACTGGAACCTTTTTGTTTTTACTGTTTATTT
This sequence comes from Chlamydomonas sp. ICE-L, assembly GCA_013435795.1. Taxonomy (NCBI): domain Eukaryota; kingdom Viridiplantae; phylum Chlorophyta; class Chlorophyceae; order Chlamydomonadales; family Chlamydomonadaceae; genus Chlamydomonas; species Chlamydomonas sp. ICE-L. Next base: position 396,508 of record JACBWV010000108.1, read on the forward strand.
TTAAACCTGGTTATTAACTGCACCCCTTGGCTGGGTAGTCATGGCCCAATGCTGGGTTGCCACAAGTTTTCAATTTGAGGATGTGCCTTGTAGGATGTGGACAGCCAGTGGTTAACTGCACTAAGTAACTGGAACCTTTTTGTTTTTACTGTTTATTTTTAAACCTGGTTATTAATGCACCCTTGGCTGGGTAGTCATGCCCCAATGCTGGGTTGCCACAGTTTTCAATTTGAGGATGTGCAGCTTGTAGGAGTGGGACAGCCAGTGGTTAACTGCACTAAGTAACTGGAACCTTTGTTTTTTTTACGTTATTTTTAAACCTGGTTATTAACTGCAACCCTTGGCTGGGTAGTCATGGCCCAATGCTGGGTTCCACAAGTTTTCAATTTGAGGATGTGCAGCTTGTAGGATGTGGGACAGCCAGTGGTTAACTGCACTAAGTAACTGGAACCTTTTTGTTTTTACTGTTTATTTTTAAACCTGGTTATTAACTGCAACCCTTGGCTGGGTAGTCATGGCCCAATGCTGTTTGCCACAAGTTTTCAATTTGAGGATGTGCAGCTTGTAGGAGTGGGACAGCCAGTGGTTAACTGCACTAAGTAACTGGAACCTTTTTGTTTTTACTGTTTTTTTTAAACCTGGTTATTAACTGCACCCCTTGGCTGGGTAGTCATGCCCAATGCTGGGTTGCCACAAGTTTTCAATTTGAGGATGTGCAGCTTGTAGGATGGGACAGCCAGTGGTTAACTGCACTAAGTAACTGGAACCTTTTTGTTTTTACTGTTTATTTTTAAACCTGGTTATTAACTGCAACCCTTGGCTGGGTAGTCATGGCCCAATGCTGGGTTGCCACAAGTTTTCAATTTGAGGATGTGCAGCTTGTAGGAGTGGGACAGCCATGTGGTTAACTGCACTAAGTAACTGGAACCTTTTTGTTTTTACTGTTTATTTTTAAACCTGGTTATTAACTGCAACCTTGGCTGGGTAGTCATGGCCCATATGCTGGGTTGCCACAAGTTTTCAATTTGAGGATGTGCAGCTTGTAGGAGTGGGACAGCCAGTGGTTAACTGCACTAAGTAACTGGAACCTTTTTGTTTTTACTGTTTATTTTTAAACCTGGTTATTAACTGCAACCCTTGGCTGGGTAGTCATGGCCCAATGCTGGGTGCCACAAGTTTTCATTTGAGGATGTGCAGCTTGTAGAGTGGGGACACCAGTGGTTAACTGCACTAATAACTGGAACCTTTTTGTTTTTACTGTTTATTTTTAAACCTGTTATTAACTGCAACCCTTGGCTGGGTAGTCATGGCCCAATGCTGGGTTGCCACAAGTTTTCAATTTGAGGATGTGCAGCTTGTAGGAGTGGGACAGCCAGTGGTTAACTGCACTAAGTAACTGGAACCTTTTTGTTTTTACTGTTTATTTTTAAACCTGGTTATTAACTGCAACCCTTGGCTGGGTAGTCATGGCCCAATGCTGGGTTGCCACAAGTTTTCAATTTGAGGATGTGCAGCTTGTAGGAGTGGGACAGCCAGTGGTTAACTGCACTAAGTAACTGGAACCTTTTTGTTTTTACTGTTTATTTTTAAACCTGGTTATTAACGTGCAACCCTTGGCTGGGTGTCATGGCCCAATGCTGGGTTGCCACAAGTTTTCAATTTGAGGATGTGCAGCTTGTAGGAGTGGGACAGCCGTGGTTAACTGCACTAAGTAACTGGAACCTTTTTGTTTTTACTGTTTATTTTTAAACCTGGTTATTAACTGCAACCCTTGGCTGGGTAGTCATGGCCCAATGCTGGGTTGCCACAAGTTTTCAATTTGAGGATGTGCAGCTTGTAGGAGTGGGACAGCCAGTGGTTAACTGCACTAAGTAACTGGAACCTTTTTGTTTTTACTGTTTATTTTTAAACCTGTTATTAAGTGCAACCCTTGGCTGGGTAGTCATGGCCCAATGCTGGGTTGCCACAAGTTTTCAATTTGGATGTGCACTTGTAGGAGTGGGACAGCCAGTGGTTAACTGCACTAAGTAACTGGAACCTTTTTGTTTTTACTGTTTATTTTTAAACCTGGTTATTAACTGCAACCCTTGGCTGGGTAGTCATGGCCCAATGCTGGGTTGCCACAAGTTTTCAATTTGAGGATGTGCAGCTTGTAGGAGTGGGACACCCAGTGGTTAACTGCACTAAGTAACTGGAACCTTTTTGTTTTTACTGTTTATTTTTAAACCTGGTTATTAACTGCAACCCTTGGCTGGGTAGTCATGGCCCAATGCTGGGTTGCCACAAGTTTTCAATTTGAGGATGTGCAGCTTGTAGGAGTGGGACAGCCAGTGGTTAACTGCACTAGTACTGGAACCTTTTTGTTTTTACTGTTTTTTTAACCTGGTTATTAACTGCAACCCTTGGCTGGGTAGTCATGGCCCAATGCTGGGTTGCCACAATGTTTCAATTTGAGGATGTGCAGCTTGTAGGAGTGGGACAGCCAGTGGTTAACTGCACTAAGTAACTGGAACCTTTTTGTTTTTACTGTTTATTTTTAAACCTGGTTATTAACTGCAACCCTTGGCTGGGTAGTCATGGCCCAAGCTGGGTTGCCACAAGTTTTCAATTTGAGGATGTGCAGCTTGTAGGAGTGGGACAGCCAGTGGTTAACTGCACTAAGTAACTGGAACCTTTTGTTTTTACTTTTTATTTTTAAACCTGGTTATTAACTGCAACCCTTGGCTGGGTAGTCATGGCCCAATGCTGGGTTGCCACAAGTTTTCAATTTGAGGATGTGCAGCTTGTAGGAGTGGGACAGCCATGGGTTAACTGCACTAAGTAACTGGAACCTTTTTGTTTTTACTGTTTATTTTTAAACCTGGTTATTAACTGCAACCCTTGGCTGGGTAGTCATGGCCCAATGCTGGGTTGCCACAAGTTTTCAATTTGAGGATGTGCAGCTTGTAGGAGTGGGACAGCCAGTGGTTAACTGCACTAAGTAACTGGACCCTTTTGTTTTTACTGTTTATTTTTAAACCTGGTTATTAACTGCAACCCTTGGCTGGGTAGTCATGGCCCAATGCTGGGTTGCCACAAGTTTTCAATTTGAGGATGTGCAGCTTGTAGGAGTGGGACAGCCAGTGGTTAACTGCCCTAAGTAACTGGAACCTTTTGTTTTTACTGTTTATTTTTAAACCTGGTTATTAACTGCAACCCTTGGCTGGTAGTCATGGCCCAATGCTGGGTTGCCACAAGTTTTCAATTTGAGGATGTGCAGCTTGTAGGAGTGGGACAGCCAGTGGTTAACTGCACTAAGTAACTGGAACCTTTTTTTTTTTACTGTTTATTTTAAACCTGGTTATTAACTGCAACCCTTGTGGGTAGTCATGGCCCAATGCTGGGTTGCCACAGTTTTCAATTTGAGGATGTGCAGCTTGTAGGAGTGGGACAGCCAGTGGTTACACTGCACAAGTAACTGGAACCTTTTTGTTTTTACTGTTTATTTTTAAACCTGGTTATTAACTGCAACCCTTGGCTGGGTAGTCATGGCCCAATGCTGGGTTGCCACAATTTTCAATTTGAGGATGTGCAGCTTGTGGAGTGGGACAGCCAGTGGTTAACTGCACTAAGTAACTGGAACCTTTTTGTTTTACTGTTTTTTTTTAACCTGGTTATTAACTGCAACCCTTGGCTGGGTAGTCATGGCCCAATGCTGGGTTGCCACAAGTTTTCATTTGAGGATGTGCAGCTTGTAGGAGTGGGACAGCCAGGGTTAACTGCACTAAGTAACTGGAACCTTTGTTTTTTACTGTTTATTTTTAAACCTGGTTATTATGCAACCCTTGGCTGGGTAGTCATGGCCCAATGCTGGGTTGCCACAAGTTTTCAATTTGAGGATGTGCAGCTTGTAGGAGTGGGACAGCCAGTGGTTAACTGCACTAAGTAACTGGAACCTTTTTGTTTTTACTGTTTATTTTTAAACCTGGTTATTAACTGCAACCCTTGGCTGGGTAGTCATGGCCCAATGCTGGGTTGCCACAAGTTTTCAATTTGAGGATGTGCAGCTTGTAGGAGTGGACAGCCAGTGGTTAACTGCACTAAGTAACTGGAACCTTTTTGTTTTTCTGTTTATTTTTAAACCTGGTTTTAACTGCAACCCTTGGCTGGGTAGTCATGGCCCAATGCTGGGTTGCCACAAGTTTTCAATTTGAGGATGTGCAGCTTGTAGATGGATGGACAGCCAGTGGTTAACTGCACTAAGTAACTGGACCCTTTTTGTTTTTACTGTTATTTTTAAACCTGGTTATTAACTGCAACCCTTGGCTGGGTAGTCATGGCCCAATGCTGGGTTGCCACAAGTTTTCAATTTGAGGATGTGCAGCTTGTAGGAGTGGGACAGCCATTGGTTAACGGCACTAAGTAACTGGAACCTTTTTGTTTTTACTGTTTTTTTTAACCTGGTTATAACTGCAACCCTTGGCTGGGTAGTCATGGCCCAATGCTGGGTTGCCACAATTTTTCAATTTGAGGATGTGCAGCTTGTAGGATGGACAGCCAGTGGTTAACTGCACTAAGTAACTGGAACCTTTTTGTTTTTACTGTTTTTTTTTAAACCTGGTTATTATGCAACCCTTGGCTGGGTAGTCATGGCCCAATGCTGGGTTGCCACAAGTTTTCAATTTGAGGTTGTGCAGCTTGTAGGAGTGGGACAGCCAGTGGTTAACTGCCACTAAGTAACTGGAACCTTTTTGTTTTTACTGTTTATTTTTAAACCTGGTTATTAACTGCAACCCTTGGCTGGGTAGTCATGGCCCAATGCTGGGTTGCCACAAGTTTTCAATTTGAGGATGTGCAGCTTGTAGGAGTGGGACAGCCAGTGGTTAACTGCACTAAGTAACTGGAACCTTTTTGTTTTTACTGTTTATTTTTAAACCTGGTTATTAACTGCAACCCTTGGCTGGGTAGTCATGGCCCAATGCTGGGTTGCCACAAGTTTTCAATTTGAGGATGTGCAGCTTGTAGGAGTGGGACAGCCAGTGGTTAACTGCACTAAGTAACTGGAACCTTTTTGTTTTTACTGTTATTTTTAAACCTGGTTATTAACTGCAACCCTTGGCTGGGTAGTCATGGCCCAATGCTGGGTTGCCACAAGTTTTCAATTTGAGGATGTGCAGCTTGTGGAGTGGGACAGCCAGTGGTTAACTGCACTAAGTAACTGGAACCTTTTTGTTTTTACTGTTTATTTTTAAACCTGGTTATTAACTGCACCCTTGGCTGGGTAGTCTTGGCCCAATGCTGGTTGCCACAAGTTTTCAATTTGAGGATGTGCAGCTTGTAGGAGTGGGACAGCCAGTGGTTAACTGCACTAAGTAACTGGAACCTTTTTGTTTTTACTGTTTATTTTTAAACCTGGTTATTAACTGAAACCCTTGGCTGGGTAGTCATGGCCCATGCTGGGTTGCCACAAGTTTTCAATTGGAGGATGTGCAGCTTGTAGGAGTGGGACAGCCAGTGGTTAACTGCACTAAGTAACTGGAACCTTTTTGTTTTTACTGTTTATTTTTAAACCTGGTTATTAACTGCAACCCTTGGCTGGGTAGTCATGGCCCAATGCTGTTGCCACAAGTTTCATTTGAGGATTTGCAGCTTGTAGGAGTGGGACAGCCAGTGGTTAACTGCACTAATAACTGGAACCTTTTTGTTTTTACTTGTTATTTTTAAACCTGGTTATTAACTGCAACCCTTGGCTGGGTAGTCATGGCCCAATGCTGGGTTGCCACAAGTTTTCAATTTGAGGATGTGCAGCTTGTAGGAGTGGGACAGCCAGTGTTAACTGCACTAAGTAACTGAACCTTTTTGTTTTTACTGTTTATTTTTAAACCTGGTTATTAACTGCAACCCTTGGCTGGGTAGTCATGGCCCAATGCTGGGTTGCCACAATTTTTCAATTTGAGGATGTGCAGCTTGTAGGAGTGGGACAGCCAGTGGTTAACTGCACTAAGTAACTGGAACCTTTTTGTTTTTACTGTTTATTTTTAAACCTGGTTATTAACTGCAACCCTTGGCTGGGTAGTCATGGCCCAATGCTGGGTTGCCACAAGTTTTCAATTTGAGGATGTGCAGCTTGTAGGAGTGGGACAGCCAGTGTTAACGCGCACTAAGTAACTGGAACCTTTTTGTTTTACTGTTTATTTTTAAACCTGGTTATTAACTGCAACCCTTGGCTGGGTAGTCATGGCCCAATGCTGGGTTGCCACAAGTTTTCAATTTGAGGATGTGCAGCTTGTAGGAGTGGACAGCCAGTGTTAACTGCACTAAGTAACTGGAACCTTTTTGTTTTACTGGGGGACGTGTACATGTCAGCAATGGGCCATGACTACCCAGCCAAGGGTTGCAGTTAATAACCAGGTTAAAAATAAACAGTAAAAACAAAAAGGTTCCAGTTACTTAGTGCAGTTAACCACTGGCTGTCCCACTCCTACAAGCTGCACATCCTCAAATTGAAAACTTGTGGCAACCCAGCATTGGGGCCATGACTACCCAGCCAAGGGTTGCAGTTAATAACCATGTTTAAAAATAAACAGTAAAAACAAAAAGGTTCCAGTTACTTAGTGCAGTTAACCACTGGCTGTCCCACTCCTACAAGCTGCACATCCTCAAATTGAAAACTTGTGGCAACCCAGCATTGGGCCATGACTACCCAGCCAAGGGTTGCAGTTAATAACCAGGTTTAAAAATAAACAGTAAAAACAAAAGGTTCCAGTTACTTAGTGCAGTTAACCACTGGCTGTCCCACTCCTACAAGCTGCACATCCTCAAATTGAAAACTTGTGGCAACCCAGCATTGGGCCATGACTACCCAGCCAAGGGTTGCAGTTAATAACCAGGTTTAAAAATAAACAGTAAAAACAAAAAGGTTCCAGTTACTTAGTGCAGTTAACCACTGGCTGTCCCACTCCTACAAGCTGCACATCCTCAAATTGAAAACTTGTGGCAACCCAGCATTGGGCCATGACTACCCAGCCAAGGGTTGCAGTTAATAACCAGGTTTAAAAATAAACAGTAAAAACAAAAAGGTTCCAGTTACTTAGTGCAGTTAACCACTGGCTGTCCCACTCCTACAAGCTGCACATCCTCAAATTGAAAACTTGTGGCAACCCAGCATTGGGCCATGACTACCCAGCCAAGGGTTGCAGTTAATAACCAGGTTTAAAAATAAACAGTAAAAACAAAAAGGTTCCAGTTACTTAGTGCAGTTAACCACTGGCTGTCCCACTCCTACAAGCTGCACATCCTCAAATTGAAAACTTGTGGCAACCCAGCATTGGGCCATGACTACCCAGCCAAGGGTTGCAGTTAATAACCAGGTTTAAAAATAAACAGTAAAAACAAAAAGGTTCCAGTTACTTAGTGCAGTTAACCACTGGCTGTCCCACTCCTACAAGCTGCACATCCTCAAATTGAAAACTTGTGGCAACCCAGCATTGGGCCATGACTACCCAGCCAAGGGTTGCAGTTAATAACCAGGTTTAAAAATAAACAGTAAAAACAAAAAGGTTCCAGTTACTTAGTGCAGTTAACCACTGGCTGTCCCACTCCTACAAGCTGCACATCCTCAAATTGAAAACTTGTGGCAACCCAGCATTGGGCCATGACTACCCAGCCAAGGGTTGCAGTTAATAACCAGGTTTAAAAATAAACAGTAAAAACAAAAAGGTTCCAGTTACTTAGTGCAGTTAACCACTGGCTGTCCCACTCCTACAAGCTGCACATCCTCAAATTGAAAACTTGTGGCAACCCAGCATTGGGCCATGACTACCCAGCCAAGGGTTGCAGTTAATAACCAGGTTTAAAAATAAACAGTAAAAACAAAAAGGTTCCAGTTACTTAGTGCAGTTAACCACTGGCTGTCCCACTCCTACAAGCTGCACATCCTCAAATTGAAAACTTGTGGCAACCCAGCATTGGGCCATGACTACCCAGCCAAGGGTTGCAGTTAATAACCAGGTTTAAAAATAAACAGTAAAAACAAAAAGGTTCCAGTTACTTAGTGCAGTTAACCACTGGCTGTCCCACTCCTACAAGCTGCACATCCTCAAATTGAAAACTTGTGGCAACCCAGCATTGGGCCATGACTACCCAGCCAAGGGTTGCAGTTAATAACCAGGTTTAAAAATAAACAGTAAAAACAAAAAGGTTCCAGTTACTTAGTGCAGTTAACCACTGGCTGTCCCACTCCTACAAGCTGCACATCCTCAAATTGAAAACTTGTGGCAACCCAGCATTGGGCCATGACTACCCAGCCAAGGGTTGCAGTTAATAACCAGGTTTAAAAATAAACAGTAAAAACAAAAAGGTTCCAGTTACTTAGTGCAGTTAACCACTGGCTGTCCCACTCCTACAAGCTGCACATCCTCAAATTGAAAACTTGTGGCAACCCAGCATTGGGCCATGACTACCCAGCCAAGGGTTGCAGTTAATAACCAGGTTTAAAAATAAACAGTAAAAACAAAAAGGTTCCAGTTACTTAGTGCAGTTAACCACTGGCTGTCCCACTCCTACAAGCTGCACATCCTCAAATTGAAAACTTGTGGCAACCCAGCATTGGGCCATGACTACCCAGCCAAGGGTTGCAGTTAATAACCAGGTTTAAAAATAAACAGTAAAAACAAAAAGGTTCCAGTTACTTAGTGCAGTTAACCACTGGCTGTCCCACTCCTACAAGCTGCACATCCTCAAATTGAAAACTTGTGGCAACCCAGCATTGGGCCATGACTACCCAGCCAAGGGTTGCAGTTAATAACCAGGTTTAAAAATAAACAGTAAAAACAAAAAGGTTCCAGTTACTTAGTGCAGTTAACCACTGGCTGTCCCACTCCTACAAGCTGCACATCCTCAAATTGAAAACTTGTGGCAACCCAGCATTGGGCCATGACTACCCAGCCAAGGGTTGCAGTTAATAACCAGGTTTAAAAATAAACAGTAAAAACAAAAAGGTTCCAGTTACTTAGTGCAGTTAACCACTGGCTGTCCCACTCCTACAAGCTGCACATCCTCAAATTGAAAACTTGTGGCAACCCAGCATTGGGCCATGACTACCCAGCCAAGGGTTGCAGTTAATAACCAGGTTTAAAAATAAACAGTAAAAACAAAAAGGTTCCAGTTACTTAGTGCAGTTAACCACTGGCTGTCCCACTCCTACAAGCTGCACATCCTCAAATTGAAAACTTGTGGCAACCCAGCATTGGGCCATGACTACCCAGCCAAGGGTTGCAGTTAATAACCAGGTTTAAAAATAAACAGTAAAAACAAAAAGGTTCCAGTTACTTAGTGCAGTTAACCACTGGCTGTCCCACTCCTACAAGCTGCACATCCTCAAATTGAAAACTTGTGGCAACCCAGCATTGGGCCATGACTACCCAGCCAAGGGTTGCAGTTAATAACCAGGTTTAAAAATAAACAGTAAAAACAAAAAGGTTCCAGTTACTTAGTGCAGTTAACCACTGGCTGTCCCACTCCTACAAGCTGCACATCCTCAAATTGAAAACTTGTGGCAACCCAGCATTGGGCCATGACTACCCAGCCAAGGGTTGCAGTTAATAACCAGGTTTAAAAATAAACAGTAAAAACAAAAAGGTTCCAGTTACTTAGTGCAGTTAACCACTGGCTGTCCCACTCCTACAAGCTGCACATCCTCAAATTGAAAACTTGTGGCAACCCAGCATTGGGCCATGACTACCCAGCCAAGGGTTGCAGTTAATAACCAGGTTTAAAAATAAACAGTAAAAACAAAAAGGTTCCAGTTACTTAGTGCAGTTAACCACTGGCTGTCCCACTCCTACAAGCTGCACATCCTCAAATTGAAAACTTGTGGCAACCCAGCATTGGGCCATGACTACCCAGCCAAGGGTTGCAGTTAATAACCAGGTTTAAAAATAAACAGTAAAAACAAAAAGGTTCCAGTTACTTAGTGCAGTTAACCACTGGCTGTCCCACTCCTACAAGCTGCACATCCTCAAATTGAAAACTTGTGGCAACCCAGCATTGGGCCATGACTACCCAGCCAAGGGTTGCAGTTAATAACCAGGTTTAAAAATAAACAGTAAAAACAAAAAGGTTCCAGTTACTTAGTGCAGTTAACCACTGGCTGTCCCACTCCTACAAGCTGCACATCCTCAAATTGAAAACTTGTGGCAACCCAGCATTGGGCCATGACTACCCAGCCAAGGGTTGCAGTTAATAACCAGGTTTAAAAATAAACAGTAAAAACAAAAAGGTTCCAGTTACTTAGTGCAGTTAACCACTGGCTGTCCCACTCCTACAAGCTGCACATCCTCAAATTGAAAACTTGTGGCAACCCAGCATTGGGCCATGACTACCCAGCCAAGGGTTGCAGTTAATAACCAGGTTTAAAAATAAACAGTAAAAACAAAAAGGTTCCAGTTACTTAGTGCAGTTAACCACTGGCTGTCCCACTCCTACAAGCTGCACATCCTCAAATTGAAAACTTGTGGCAACCCAGCATTGGGCCATGACTACCCAGCCAAGGGTTGCAGTTAATAACCAGGTTTAAAAATAAACAGTAAAAACAAAAAGGTTCCAGTTACTTAGTGCAGTTAACCACTGGCTGTCCCACTCCTACAAGCTGCACATCCTCAAATTGAAAACTTGTGGCAACCCAGCATTGGGCCATGACTACCCAGCCAAGGGTTGCAGTTAATAACCAGGTTTAAAAATAAACAGTAAAAACAAAAAGGTTCCAGTTACTTAGTGCAGTTAACCACTGGCTGTCCCACTCCTACAAGCTGCACATCCTCAAATTGAAAACTTGTGGCAACCCAGCATTGGGCCATGACTACCCAGCCAAGGGTTGCAGTTAATAACCAGGTTTAAAAATAAACAGTAAAAACAAAAAGGTTCCAGTTACTTAGTGCAGTTAACCACTGGCTGTCCCACTCCTACAAGCTGCACATCCTCAAATTGAAAACTTGTGGCAACCCAGCATTGGGCCATGACTACCCAGCCAAGGGTTGCAGTTAATAACCAGGTTTAAAAATAAACAGTAAAAACAAAAAGGTTCCAGTTACTTAGTGCAGTTAACCACTGGCTGTCCCACTCCTACAAGCTGCACATCCTCAAATTGAAAACTTGTGGCAACCCAGCATTGGGCCATGACTACCCAGCCAAGGGTTGCAGTTAATAACCAGGTTTAAAAATAAACAGTAAAAACAAAAAGGTTCCAGTTACTTAGTGCAGTTAACCACTGGCTGTCCCACTCCTACAAGCTGCACATCCTCAAATTGAAAACTTGTGGCAACCCAGCATTGGGCCATGACTACCCAGCCAAGGGTTGCAGTTAATAACCAGGTTTAAAAATAAACAGTAAAAACAAAAAGGTTCCAGTTACTTAGTGCAGTTAACCACTGGCTGTCCCACTCCTACAAGCTGCACATCCTCAAATTGAAAACTTGTGGCAACCCAGCATTGGGCCATGACTACCCAGCCAAGGGTTGCAGTTAATAACCAGGTTTAAAAATAAACAGTAAAAACAAAAAGGTTCCAGTTACTTAGTGCAGTTAACCACTGGCTGTCCCACTCCTACAAGCTGCACATCCTCAAATTGAAAACTTGTGGCAACCCAGCATTGGGCCATGACTACCCAGCCAAGGGTTGCAGTTAATAACCAGGTTTAAAAATAAACAGTAAAAACAAAAAGGTTCCAGTTACTTAGTGCAGTTAACCACTGGCTGTCCCACTCCTACAAGCTGCACATCCTCAAATTGAAAACTTGTGGCAACCCAGCATTGGGCCATGACTACCCAGCCAAGGGTTGCAGTTAATAACCAGGTTTAAAAATAAACAGTAAAAACAAAAAGGTTCCAGTTACTTAGTGCAGTTAACCACTGGCTGTCCCACTCCTACAAGCTGCACATCCTCAAATTGAAAACTTGTGGCAACCCAGCATTGGGCCATGACTACCCAGCCAAGGGTTGCAGTTAATAACCAGGTTTAAAAATAAACAGTAAAAACAAAAAGGTTCCAGTTACTTAGTGCAGTTAACCACTGGCTGTCCCACTCCTACAAGCTGCACATCCTCAAATTGAAAACTTGTGGCAACCCAGCATTGGGCCATGACTACCCAGCCAAGGGTTGCAGTTAATAACCAGGTTTAAAAATAAACAGTAAAAACAAAAAGGTTCCAGTTACTTAGTGCAGTTAACCACTGGCTGTCCCACTCCTACAAGCTGCACATCCTCAAATTGAAAACTTGTGGCAACCCAGCATTGGGCCATGACTACCCAGCCAAGGGTTGCAGTTAATAACCAGGTTTAAAAATAAACAGTAAAAACAAAAAGGTTCCAGTTACTTAGTGCAGTTAACCACTGGCTGTCCCACTCCTACAAGCTGCACATCCTCAAATTGAAAACTTGTGGCAACCCAGCATTGGGCCATGACTACCCAGCCAAGGGTTGCAGTTAATAACCAGGTTTAAAAATAAACAGTAAAAACAAAAAGGTTCCAGTTACTTAGTGCAGTTAACCACTGGCTGTCCCACTCCTACAAGCTGCACATCCTCAAATTGAAAACTTGTGGCAACCCAGCATTGGGCCATGACTACCCAGCCAAGGGTTGCAGTTAATAACCAGGTTTAAAAATAAACAGTAAAAACAAAAAGGTTCCAGTTACTTAGTGCAGTTAACCACTGGCTGTCCCACTCCTACAAGCTGCACATCCTCAAATTGAAAACTTGTGGCAACCCAGCATTGGGCCATGACTACCCAGCCAAGGGTTGCAGTTAATAACCAGGTTTAAAAATAAACAGTAAAAACAAAAAGGTTCCAGTTACTTAGTGCAGTTAACCACTGGCTGTCCCACTCCTACAAGCTGCACATCCTCAAATTGAAAACTTGTGGCAACCCAGCATTGGGCCATGACTACCCAGCCAAGGGTTGCAGTTAATAACCAGGTTTAAAAATAAACAGTAAAAACAAAAAGGTTCCAGTTACTTAGTGCAGTTAACCACTGGCTGTCCCACTCCTACAAGCTGCACATCCTCAAATTGAAAACTTGTGGCAACCCAGCATTGGGCCATGACTACCCAGCCAAGGGTTGCAGTTAATAACCAGGTTTAAAAATAAACAGTAAAAACAAAAAAGGTCCAGTTACTAATTGCAGTTAACCAGAGGCTGCCCCACTCCTACAAGCTACACATCCTTGGCTTGAGTACCCGCACTTCTGGCAACCCAGCATTGGGCCATGACAATCACCAGTCCAGCTTCTACACACGCGCTTTGGTTTCAAGTACCGGTAGGTTGGCGTACTGCACAGAGTACAGGTTTCAGGATTTTGTTGATAACCAACGTTGTTGGAGATACTTGGCAAATGCGAGCCAGCTAGCAAGCGACCCCGCCGGCTCAGTATCTACTTGAATTCAGTTTGGCAAAGGGTCGTTTGCCAAGTCATTTGCCAATTAATGCTGTGTGTACGGTAATAAGTATTCAATAATAATTATAATAAGCATGCGATGGCATCAGTATCTTGTTCAACAAGTCAACCATAGTTTGTATTACATCATCATCATTATTATTCAATCATAATTAATATAAGCATGCGATGGCATTGGCATCTTGTCCAACAAGTCAATCATATATTTTATAACATCATCGTCATTATTATACAAGCTTATTCTTATAAGCATGTGATGGGATTAGTATTTTGTTCAACAAGTCAACCATAGTTTTGATAACATCATCATTATTATTAAATCATAATTGTTGCAAGCATGCTATATTAGCATTTTGTTCAACAAGTCAATCACAGCTTTCATTTTCAGCTACGAGCAGCAGCTTCCATGCAGTTCCCTGAGCCAGCCACTGGGCTAAGCCCCGGGATTTCACCAGTTCTGGGCAATTCAGCAACAGCTCAATCCATTCATCCTCCCTTCTTAAACATTAACTTGGTTACATTGCTTTTTCTTTTTAAGCCCTTCCTATACGGTTGGGCAAGTCCCTTCAGCCAATTTGGCCTACCCCTGGAATGTTACAAACATACATACATACATAGCTTCAGCCAGCAATTTGGCTGCTCGCCATCTTCGGCAATACAAAAAAGGAAAAAGGGACCTCCTACCTTCAGCACAGTAGCCAAGGTTGGACAGCAGTCACACCTTCCACAGGATATCTGGCAGTTACCTGTACAATTAAAGATCAAAGTTGTTTGTTTGTTACAGTCCATGGGGTTGCCAAATAGGCTGAATGGATTTGCCCAACCTTGGAATCAGGAGGGGCTGAAAAGAAAAGAAAACTGAAGCCCAATCAATTCAAGGTAATATCATCATATATTCACATTTGAACTTGAACTTGAACTGGGTTTCGTAGCTTCAGCCATCAATACCACTGCTCCCCGTTTTCGGCCTAAAAACAAATAACCAGGAAAAATGTCACCCCCAACAAATCAATTTTCCCATTTTTAAATGTTTCTTCTTTTTATCATCATATGTGAGTATCATATTTATATATCAAAAGGCTCACCACATATATTTATATATCATATTTATATATCAAAAGGCTCACCACATGCTCCGTAGGCGATGCCATACTATGGAGATATACAATATTGCTATTCTCACCCACCTGTTTGATTCTCTTGTACAACCTATCCTGAATTTTGGCTGTGAGGTGTGGGCTCCTTCTATTCTGAACAACACACTTATCTCAAATGACCATGCTTGTGAGAAATGGCATAGAAGTATACTTAAACAAATGTTGGGTGTTTGCCAATCTACTACATCTAATATTATCATGGAAGAGCTGGGTAGAACCCCGTTGTGTTTTGCTTGGCTTAAACAAGCTTTGCGCTTCTGGTACAAGACCATGGATAAAGAACCTGAGGATCTCATTAGAATGGCTCTTGAGGAATCTTTTGATTCCAACACTGGCTGGGTTCATGACTTACGTTGTGCTCTCCACAAGCTAGGATCCAGTAAAAACCTCAACATTTTGGAGGCTGTCGATGTCGAAGGTATTATGTCTGAAGTTTTTGAGTCATGGAGGTTTAAGTACCCAAGTGACACCAATGCAGTCAGAGACATCCCTGATGAGAGAAGGGTTGGCTTTAAACGCCTCCGATACCAGAAATGGTTCGCAGCCAACAGCAATGATGAGAATGGCTTGATTCCCTTTACATCTGCCTTACATAAGCAGGATCAGATTCGTTCTATAGCACAGTTTAGAATGGGTTCCCATTGGCTGAACACAGAAAGAATGAGGGTGGTGGATAGAGCACACATCCCTCGTTCAATGAGACACTGTCAAATGTGTGGGTTCCAAAAACCTGAGGATGAAATGCATATGTTTGAGTGCCCTTTTTATAATGATATTCGCCTCCGCTACCAGAAGCTGTTTACAGATATTTATAGGCATGTCCATGAGGATACCGACTTAACCGTATGGAATGTGGAATTCTGCGATTCCACATTCAGAACCTTTATGAATGGAAATGGCACTAAGACTTTCTGGAGCAACCTAGCCGACTATCTTTCTACTTGTAGAAGAGCAAGACACGAAGCCCTGGACTGCTTAGTGGCACCGTAATTTATTATCCCTTTTTTTTCTTTTCTTCTTGTGACTTCTCATTTGTTAGCTTCTTACCTCCGCCACTGTAAGTGGTTGAGATCTGGGTCCGGCTCTAGGGGGTTTAATACCTACGCCACCAAAACGGTGGTTGGGAGCTTGGTTTGTTTGTCCTCGACACACCCCTGATGTAATGGGGTTTTTTGCTTTGTGGGTGCTTTTTCTTTTTGTTTAAAGCACAGAGTCTCATACACCCTCGCGGTGTCAAGTAGACTTTAACATGTAATGTAATGTAATGTAATGTAATGTAATGTAATGTAATGTAATGTAATGTAATGTAATGTAATGTAATGTATGTAATGTAATGTAATGTAATGTAATGTAATGTAATGTAATGTAATGTAATGTAATGTAATGTAATGTAATGTAATGTAATGTAATGTAATGTAATGCAATGTAATGTAATGTAATGTAATGTAATGTAATGTGATGTAATGTAATGTAATGTAATGTAATGTAATGTAATGTAATGTAATGTAATGTAATGTAATGTAATGTAATGTAATGTAATGTAATGTAATGTAATGTAATGTAATGTAATGTATGTAATGTAATGAATTGTAATGTATGTAATGTAGTGTAATGTAATGTAATTGTAATGAATGTAATGTAATGTAAGTAATGTAATGTATGTAATGTAATGTAATGTAAATGTAATGTAATTGTAATGAATGTAATGTAATGTAATGTACCTGTAATGTAATGTAAGTAATGTAATGTAAGATTTTTATCCGTATGTACACTGATAGCATCTGATGAAGATTATAAAAGTAAAGCTTCTAAAACCAGCTGAGAGGAGCACTGTTTCTTTTTGGGGCTACTCGTAGCAGCTTCTTGGCAGCTCCTTTCACCCACCCTTGGGTCAAGCCTTCAGCTAACTAGTGCGTCTGAAAGCTGGCGTGACAGGCATTCCAATGCAGTGGTAATCTGTGGGCCTGACTCAGCCCCTGGCAAATGGAGCTGGGTGGAAGTGGCGGTGGACAGGCATTTCCAATTGCAAGGGATAATCGGCGCCGACTCAGCCCCTGGCAAATGGAGCTGGGTGGAAGCTGGCGTGACAGGCATTCCAATGCAGTGGTAATCTGTGGGCCTGACTCAGCCCCTGGCAAATGGAGCTGGGTGGAAGCTGCTACGCGTAGCCCAAAAATGAAACTGCTGAGAGGAGCATCGCATATGGACACAGGGGTGAGATGTCTGGGTCTGAGGACTGAATTAATTGTATGTATGCATGTGTGCTTGATTTGTATGACCTCAGCTCAGGTTGCAGTCTTACTGCTTCTTTTTGGGGCTACACGTAGCAGCCTCTAGGTGGCTCCCTTTCCCCGCCCATCGGCGATTCTCAAAACATGCTAGTATGCTTGAAAGTTGGCTTGGAAGGAGTTCCAATGCAGCCAACAGCTTTGGAATTGACCCAGTGGCTGGCCAATGGAGCTGGCCGGAAGCTTCCATGTCTAGCCAAAACAAGAAACAGTATGTGGTCTACGTGTAGTCTGATGTTGGCCAAACAACATAGAATTAGGTCAGAGTCTGGTCGGAGTATCATAGAATTTCTAGAGGAATCCGAACTTGTAATAAAATTGAGGTTTGATGCAAAACAATTTCCAAACCTTTGCTTTGCTCTTAATGACCGATTTTGATATTATGGCTAGTGCCATTCCTACCTTAGTGCCATTTTGTTCAGTTAGATTGATGATGATTCAATTGTTGATGATTTAATTTGTATCAAGGTATTTTGGTGTTTATTCTATCAAGGTATTGATGTACCTTTGTACTGTGCGTTCCCTTGTGGGTTGGCTCAATATCAGGAGGAGCTGCCAAACTCTTTTTGCTGCCTGTCTACAGCTGACAGTAGGCTTGAGCAATGATAGCGCCTGGTGGGGCGTGGTATTCCAGTATTTATTTTATCAAGGTATTGATGTTCCTGTGTACTGCGCATTCCCTCGTGGGTTGGCTCAATATCAGGAGGAGCTGCCGCACTCCTCCTGCTGCTTGTCTACAGCTGGCAGGAGGCTTGAGTAATGATAACGCCTGGTGGGGCGTGGTATTTCGGTATTTATTTTATCAAGGTATTGATGTACCTTTGTACTGTGCGTTCCCTCGTGGTTTGACTCAATATCAGGAGGAGCTGCCAAACTCTTTTAGCTGCTTGTCTACAGCTGACAGTAGGCTTGAGTAATGATAGCGCCTGGTGGGGCGTGGTATTCCGGTATTTATTTTATCAAGGTATTGATGTTCCTTTGTACTCTGTGTTCCCTCGTGGTTTGACTCCATATCAGAAGGAGCTGACGAACTCCTTCTGCTGCTTGTCTACTGCTAACAGTAGGCTTGACATAACTCAAAGGAGGGGCAACGCCATTCGAACTGAATCCTTCAGGTCGCTGGTTTGTGTCGGGTGACCCACCTCCTGGGTGAAAGTCCTTTCACAACTAAAAAAAAAGCAAGCTAACAGTTGGCTTGACATGACTCTATGCAAGGTAAAAGTAGGCTTGAGTAATGATAACGCCTGGTGGGGCGTGGTATTAAGGGAGCTCTGTCTTACGGTGGTAGAGAACAGGCTGCTACCTTTCCTGGACAGTGCTACCATGGCGGTTGACAGCGACTGCAGACACTAAAGCGCACCCGTAGGGATTTGAACGCAGTAGGCTTGACAGTGCTCCAAGTAGTAATGATAACGCCTGGTGGGGAGTGGTGTTAAGGGAGCTATGTCTTACGGTGGTAGAGAACAGGCTGCTACCTACCTTGCCTGGACAGTGCTACCATGGCAGTTGACAGCGACCGCGGACACTCAAGCGCACCCGTAAGGATTCAAACCCAGAAGGCTTGACATTACTCAAATCAGGAGCTGTCAGCGATAGCTGTCTGTTGCCTCTCTGTGTGCTATACCGGACTGTCATACTGTCCGACTATACCCTAAACCCTGCCACCATTCTGGTGGCTGTGCTCTTAGTCTTCGTCTTCGTACACTGTAATTGTTCTTTGCACCCGTTCCCTTTGATCAGTTGCTGTGCTCCGTTAACAGGTTATGGGCCCATCACGCCAACCACTGCGCACACATGTATGCTATATGAATATAAATGTATGCTTTAGAATTCAATTCTCACTGTTGCACAAACTCTGGGCACCGTCGGTACAACGATTGCTTGGGGTTCAGTTCATCAATGTTTGTTTCTTTTAAGCCCTTCTTGTCACGGTTGGGAAAGTACATTTAGCCTATTTGGCCTACCCCTGGACTCTCGCAAACATACAGTAGACAGTTACTGAGTATTATAAACTGTCTGTATCATCTAAAGAGCTGTAGGACCAAACCTCATGTTTGAATCTGAATTCAAAATGGTATGATTTTTAACATTCAGATTAAAAATCGAAATGAGCTCAGCAAGTCCCCCCCCACACACACATATCCGAGGGGGAGTTATACCTATGGTGCCACTGGTTTTGTGAAGGGAGACCCATTTCCTGGGGTGAAATACCTTTCACAACTTCAAAAACAAAATGCCAAACATAACTTCTGGTACTTCTTCAACTGATTGGGTTGAGAAATTACATTTAGCCTATTTGGCCTACCCCTGGACTGTAGCATACAAACAGGAGGAGGACGGAGTTATGCCCATGGCCAAGCATACCTTCTGGTGCTTCTTCAACTGATTGGGTTGGAAAAGTTAATATAGTATATTTGGCCTACCCCTGGACTGTAGCATACATACAGGTGGAGGAGTAATGCCCTTGGTCAAACATACCTTCTGGTACTTCTTCAACTGATTGGGTTGGGAAAGTACATTCAGCCTGTTTAGCCTACTCCTGGACTGTAGCATACATACAGGAGAAGGAGTTATGCCCATGGTAGAACATACCTTCTGGTACTTCTTCAACTGATTCCAGCATAAAAGCTTGTTCGCATACTCCAGGGAAGCCGCTCTGTGTCCAACAATCGTATGCTACCTGTGTGCATGTGTAAATAAATAATAAATAAATCTTAACTTCCAAGATACGTCACAATGACACTTTTAAGGATGTGGGGTTAAGGGAACCGGCTCGTAAGTGTGCGATGGACGGGCTTACATCACACCTTGAGTCTAGTTACCATGCCAGTCGACAACCCTCCGGGTGGGCCCAGGTGACCTCGATGGAGTTCGTGCATGTGTATGTTGTTGCATTCAGGTGTCATCAAAGTAGAATTAAATTATCACTGTAGCACGAACTCAGGGCCCCCATCGGTTAAACGACTGTTTGGGGTTCAGTTTTATCAGTGTTTTTTCTTTTTAAGCCCTTCTAATACGGTTGGGCAAGCCCCTTAAGCCTATTTGGCCTACCCCTGGACTTTTAGCATACATACATTCATCAACAGGTTATTGTTCATCCAAGATAAGCCCGCTCCACAATGTCCGGGATGGGTCTTCCGAGTAATCCTCAAGAAGAGATAGGCAATACAGAAGCAAGCAAGCAAAAACGCAACAAGTAAGCATTTTTGTCAGCACTAATCCCTGCTGTTTAGCACGGTCCAGGGGTAGATAAATAGGCCAAAAGGGTTCGCCCAACCATGATATCAGGAGGGACTAAACTGAAAAAATAATTATGAACTGAACCCCAAACAATTGTTTTACTGACGGGGGCCCTGACTTGAGGCATATTGCACCTGCCAGGAAAGTCCTGCCTAACTCAAATGATACATTACCCACCTCCTGGGGTGAAATTCCTTTCATAACTAAAACAAAATTCCATCGACAGGCCATTGTTGGCCCAAGACAAGCCCGCTTCACAACAAGCGAAAGGGGTCTTCCAACAAATCATCAGTGCATTTCAGTTCATCGTTTTTTTTAAGCCCTTCCTATCACGGTTGGGAAAGTCCCTTTAGCCTATTTGGCCTACCCCTGGACAGTAACATACATACTTACATACATTCACATCAGCCTGCATGCAATGCTTTTTCTTTTTAAGCCCTTCCTATCACTGTTGGGCAAGTCCCTTTAGCCTATTTGGCCTACCCCTGGGCAGTAACACACAAACATACTAATCATCAGAAAAAGAAAGGAATTATTACAGCAAGCAAGCATTATTATCAGCACGTGCATGGTTGGTGAGTCACATGTAATGAAGGGGCTCAGACTGTGAAAATTGTCATCAACATTCCACACCAGGCTTTGCAAGTATTGATCGATTGATACAGTAGATGATAAAGTTCACTTTCTCCTTGAATGCCTAATCTGCTCACACCTCGCATAAAAGCGTCCCTACCGCCTGGGGGGTGAAACTTACTATGTCTGCCATGGTGAATTTCCCCAGCTTCAGCGTGGGAGAGGGTCCCCTCAACACCACGCCCCTCCAGACGTTATTTTTGATTTCATCTACTCACAATTGCACTTAAGTTTTACAACTTACGGTCTGTTGCTTGAATTAAACAACCATCAATTACATTACAATGCATTATCATAGAAATGCCATAGTTGACCCAAGGCAAGGCAAGGCAGGTCAAGGCAAGGCAAGGCAGGTCAAGGCAAGGCAAGGCAAGGCAAGGCAAGGCAAGGCAAGGCAAGGCAAGGCAAGTCAAGTCAAGTCAAGTCAGGTCAAGTCAAGTCAAGTCAGGTCAAGTCAAGTCAAGTCAAGTCAAGTCAAGTCAAGTCAAGTCAAGTCAAGTCAAGGCAAGGCAAGGCAAGGCAAGGCAAGGCAAGGCAAGGCAAGGCAAGGCAAGGCAAGTCAAGTCAAGGCAAGGCAAGGCAAGGCAAGGCAAGTCAAGTCAAGTCAAGGCAAGGCAAGGCAAGGCAAGGCAAGGCAAGGCAGCAAGGCAGCAGGCAAGGCAAGGCAAGGCAAGGCAAGGCAAGGCAAGGCAAGGCAAGGCAGGCAAGGCAAGGCAAGGCAGGCAAGGCAAGGCAAGGAGGCAAGGCAAGGCAAGGCAAGGCAAGGCAAGGCAAGGCAAGGCAAGGCAAGGCAAGGCAAGGCAAGGCAAGGCAAGGCAAGGCAAGGCAAGGCAAGGCAAGGCAAGGCAAGGCAAGGCAAGGCAAGGCAAGGCAAGGCAAGGCAAGGCAAGGCAAGGCAAGGCAAGGCAAGGCAAGGCAAGGCAAGGCAAGGCAAGGCAAGGCAAGGCAAGGCAAGGCAAGGAAAGGCAAGGCAAGGCAAGGCAAGGCAAGGCAAGGCAAGGCAAGGCAAGGCAAGGCAAGGCAAGGCAAGGCAAGGCAAGGCAAGGCAAGGCAAGGCAAGGCAAGGCAAGGCAAGGCAAGGCAAGGCAAGGAAAGGAAAGGCAAGGCAAGGCAAGGCAAGGCAAGGCAAGGCAAGGCAAGGCAAGAGATAGGGGTTCTTCCGACCATCCTCAAGATAAGAACCAAGGACGACCCCCAACCCACCTCACCCAACCCTACCCCCCGGGCTTGCGATTATACGTACTTATGACGAATACATAAATAAATAGTACGCCTTATTACAAGGCGTGAGGTTGAGGGGGCCAGCCCGTTTGCTTTCACTGGGGCCAACCACCAATACTTCCAGTGAAGATAATTTGATGTGCAACATTTGATTGACATATAGTTGCTAG
Source organism: Chlamydomonas sp. ICE-L (assembly GCA_013435795.1). Classification (NCBI taxonomy): domain Eukaryota; kingdom Viridiplantae; phylum Chlorophyta; class Chlorophyceae; order Chlamydomonadales; family Chlamydomonadaceae; genus Chlamydomonas; species Chlamydomonas sp. ICE-L. The sequence goes on from JACBWV010000108.1 coordinate 418,645, forward strand.
ACTCTTGCTAGGATCTCTTCTTAGTAAGGAAGAGCACATTTCCAAATCATGAGTAATTTCACCGTCCATGAAATAATATAAAGCATTATTGGGAGTATTATTTGCTTTTGTGCTTTCTTGCACTTTTGGATGAACACTAGCCTGTCCATGATAGTGTTATGTGACTCTGCAAAGTTATAATCCATGAATGTATTTATGTATCCATCTACCCATCCATCCACTACTGGATTACCTTTGTCGTAGACAGGCCACTGTAGACATGAGTCAGGATCATACAACGAACAGGGGATGAACAAAATATGATACTGGGTGTGAGGGTGTCATGAGATATCTCACTTAGGATGGAAATGCTCTCAAGACCTCCACTTGCGACTCTGTTTCAGAATGGTTGGATGGTTGGAGCTGGAGTGCGGCGAGATCACGATGTGCATGCCGACTTTTTGTTTGTTATCACATGGTCCATCAGCCTTCTGACTGCGCACCGTCTGCGAACACAGACTTGCCGCCTTTGTTCTTTACTCAATTTCCAATCAGCAAATAGTCCTGCCTCACGGCGGTTCTCTGTGTAACGCTCTTTCTTTCTCACTCTCGTCACCAGTGCTAGCCACCAGTAATGTGCTCGAACAGTAAATCAATTAACATGGGTAGTACAGACACTGCATCGGCCGACTTTACCTCAGCAGTAGTGAAACCCTCTCGAGGGGATACATCTGAGCAAGAGCAGGGCAGGACATTCAGTGGCTCCCCTGGGTCTACTCCTGATCTTGCTATCGAGAGTCTCAAGAAGCAGAAACCTGTCACCAATTCACCATCCAGAAATAAAGATTTAGTCAACGTGCTCTTGCTTCTATTACTAGTCTGGGAGAAGCAGAGATGCCGGTAGACAGTTCCAAAAATTGAACCCTGTAACAGCGCAACTTTTGAACACAGCTTTTGTGATTTCGCAAGACCAAAGATGCTAATGGGAGCTATTGTTGTAAGCGGTGTTAAGAACGATTCGACAATCTGATCAAATGGTCGAATCGTTCGTACCACCGCTTGCAGCAGCTTTGGCGAATTCAGTGCCGTACCTAGTGCGAGGCCGAATATTCGGAGAAGAGATGACATCTGTGCAATACTGCAGATTGGTTCAGACGCTTTAGATGGATGCACGAACCTATAAAATCCCTAAAAGAGAATAATTAGCCGACAGCAAACAAGACTAAATGTGTGGTCAGGTAACGGGACAGACAGTGGAATGTCCAGGCTACTGTGCTTTCATTATTTCGTATATTATTGATCGGAGCCATCAGTTTTTACACTTTAAACCGGAGCCATCAGAGTGTACACTTTAAACCGAAGAAGATGGTGGATTGGGACCTATTCCCCCAGGCATTCAGCAACCATTCGCCAGGTTTCAAATTTAGACAAAATCCATTTAAAAAACATTTCAATTCATTTCAAAATCCATTAAAAATATGCCAACAAAGCGGTATCCAAGTTGAATGACCACAATGTGTATGGCATCAATCTCAGCACATAGTTATTAGTTCGGATGTTTTAATTCAAATCAGTATTTAATTCATTCGGAGCAACCAGTGTTTGCACTTTAAATCCTAGAGTTCATGGCACTTACAGCCATTCAGCGGATGATTTGGATTGGAATTTCTAAACACGTCGTTGTTCGTACCTCGACCTTGAGAATTTGGCCTGGTAATTCTGACATTTGAACCTGAGAATCGATGATTTTGATAATTCTAATAGAATGTTCGTTAATTTGGCCTGAAAAGTGTGGGTTCGAACTACGAACAACGAGACCCAAATCCGAATCATCCCCTGACTGGCTATAATGCTGAAGGCGAAGCAGATACCGGTAGTGGAAACCTCTTGAGTTCTGACCCAGATATTCAGCAACCATTCGCCATGCTTCAAATTTATACAATATCTATTTCGTGCGAAAAGGCGGTATGTGTACACTATAAATCGTGGAGTTCATGGCCGTTCATGCTGAAGGCGAAGTTGATGGTGGATTGGGGACCTACTGAGTACTGACCCAGGCATTCGGCAACCATTCGCCAGGTTTCAAATTTAGACAATATCTATTTCATGCAAATAAGGCGGTATCCAAATTGAATGACCACGACGTGTAACATAGCAAGAGTCTCAGTGCATTTTCTTGATGTATCAACCCAGATCAGTATACCGCAGCTCAGCATCATCCTTACATAGAAAGTTGGACACCTAGTTGAGGTATTCAGCAGTCATCAGTGGCCTCGTCGTTGCACAATCCAACGTGACATTTGAGAATGGATGTTCAGTGGATGCGCTTCAGTACCCGAGTGGCCGATAGGAAATGAGGGACTGTACACGCTTTCACGCCGATCACACAAACCATGAGCCAAATCCAAATCTTCCCAGGCCCACACCCCCTCTGCCCACACCCCCTCTGCCCACAACCATGAGCCAGCCGGAGCCAGCTGCTGCTGGGTCTCCAGATTCCCGACGAGATCCACGATTCCCGACCTAGATCCACGTAGACCCATTTTCTCACATGGTCGCCAGTGCATGAGCTCGGCACATCACCCTCTTACCCCCCCCCACGAATCTTTTCAAAACCTCTCTCCCCCCCCCCCCCACACACACCTGCAAGCTCCCTAGCGCTTGTATCCGTGTCCTATTCCCCCCTAACCCACACCCACTCAGCACCTCATACCAGCCCAGCTTACCAGCCCACAGCCTACCCCACCCTACCCATCTTCACGTGTCGGCAAAATGCTCCTCGCCAACAGCCGCGCAATGCTCGGGCAGCGCTCATACCTCACCAATAGCCGGGTTCCAGCAGCCCCCTTGCACGCCAAGTTATCCCCCAGACCAGCTGGTAGCCGAGTAGTAACCGCCAGCGCTAGGAAAGTAGACACCCAGTCTTTCATGTCGTTCGATGACGCGCCCGAGGACAGAGAGGAAGTTTTCCAGACGGAGTCCGGATTGGTCGAATCCGTCAGTGAAGATACCGCTGAGGTGCGCCCCACGAGTAACTGTGTCGGCCGCACGTGCCAGGATCATGCCGCATGGATCTGGGCAAATCTTGCAACTGTCTGCACTTGTGTGATAGCATTCCGTACCACCCATGTTTACTCTGCCGGGTTGCAGGAGTGCTTGTACAACCCATGTGTGCTCTGCCCGCGTGTACTACCCATATGTGCTCTGCCCTCTACAAGGTTAAAGGCTGGTAGGCCCAGTAATAAGACCAAACCTTCCTCATGCCCCTCATTCATCTGTAACGCGGCGCAATGTGGCAGTGGGTAGCCTCCCGTTTTACTGAGTGCTTACAGCATCTCTCATGCACATGCTCTCAACCACGCACACTGGGATGCTCCAAGCTGGCCCACCACTGTTTCATTTTTGGGCTAGGCCTAGCAGCTTCCAACCAGCTCCATTAGCCATTATCAGGCCTGCATATTACCGCTGCGTTGGAATGCCTGTCGTGCCAGCTTTCAGACGCGCTAGCTAGCTTCAGGCCTGGCCCAAAGGTGGGTGAAAGGAGCTGCCAAGATGCTGGTACGCGTAGCCCAAAAATGAAACAGTGTGGCCCACTTCCAGAGTTCTCAGGTTTCCAATTTTCAAGTTGAATTTCAAAATTTTGAAGGTATCTCGCGGTACTATATTTTTGATTGGACTTGAATTACTACGTAATTATTCAATTTTATTTGATTTGTGCCCATTCTGGCAAAAAATACTTGGAGTTAAATCAGTCATTTGTTCCACCACCTACCTACCCTGAGCGCTTCTTCAAGCCCCTTTCTGGCCTGGAGGAGGCCTAAACCCATGAAGCTACTAGGCAACCTACTTTCTGAACTAAAACAAAATCTGTGCGTTGATTTGTTTTTTTGGCTACGTGTAGCAGCTTCCAGCCAGCTCCATTAGCCAGCAACTGAGTCAGGCCCACAGATTGCCTGCCGTGCCAGCTTTCAGACGCGCTAGCTAGCTTCATGCTTGGCCCAAGGGTGGGTGAAAGGAGCTGCCAAGAAGCTGCTACATGTAGCCCTAAAAAGAAATCAGTGCATATGATACGCCGTTTTCCTTGTCGTATGCTCCTCCAGTGGGTCCAGTCCCTGAGTCAATATGGGTATGATCAAACATATTATAAAATCTAAGTTTAAATACAATTAAATAAATGGTTATTGACGCCTGCTCCTCTAGCGGGTCCAGTCCCTGAGATGATGAGGGTCCAATTAAAAATATTATAAAATGGAAGTTTGAATACAATTAAATAAACTGTTGGGTTTAAATGATTGGTTATTGACGCATGCCCCTCCATCTGGTCCCGTCCCTGGGTCAAATTAAAAACATTATAACAATTGAAACTTAAATACAATTAAATAAAATGGTAGGTTTGCATAAATGGTTACTGACGCATGCCCCTCCAGCTGGTCCTGTCCCTGGGTCAAATTAAAAATATTATAACAATTGAAACTTAAATACAATTAAATAAAATGGTAGGTTTGCATAAATGGTTACTGACGCATGCCCCTCCAGCTGGTCCTGTCCCTGGGTCAAATTAAAAATATTATAACAATTGAGGTTGAAATACAATTTAATATAATTGTAGGTTTGCATAAATGGTTATTGATGCATGCCCCTCAAGCTGGTCCAATCCCTGAGTCAATATGGGTCTATTTAAACATATGATCAAGTGCAAGTTTGAATACAATTCAATAAATGTTACGTTTACATTAATGGTCATTGACGTAGACCCCTCCAGCTGGTCCTGTCCCTGAGTCTAGAATCATTTGAATATGAATTTGAATTGTTACATGGTTTTCCAACGAACTCAGGGCTGCACACCGTCTTCCGATTCCAATTCCCCCCCGTGCTATACCCACACAAAACAGGGACTTAGCGGGGGACATACTTGCCAACGCCGTGGAAACTATTATTTTGAGAGATTAACCGTGTTATTATTTTGAAAGGCAAGAGAATCTTTTAGAGACAGTGGCACCAATGACCCTGCCTCTAAAAGTAGAGTCACGGCCATTTGGCGTACTGCTTACTTTCTATTAAGCAGGTTCGGCAGTTTAACAACTTTTCCAGCCCAGAGCTTTCCCCCCCCCCTCCATCAGTAGCGATCGCTACCTGGGACCCTGTTTTGGCCAAACCTTCCGCTACCATGGGACTTGAATCTCGGCCCCACCCCCCGAAGCCCATGAGCCGGCCGTTTAGGCTGCCTAACCAAATCGCTACCAGGAGTCCAACTTGGCAAGAAAACAAATCCCTGTTCGCTACCAGAAGACCCCCTTTCCGAAACGGAAAAAAGCTCTGATCCAGTCCCTGAGACAGTAAGGGTTATTGGGCCATGTTGTTTGGTGGTTGGCCCCAGTGCAAGCAAACGGGCTGGCCCCCTCAACGTCATGCCTCGTAATAAGGCGTAATATTTATTTATCAATTAATTAATTTATTTAGCCATGTTGCTCCATGTTTCCCCCAAGCCCCTTATCGTCTCTCATGCACATGCTCACCGCCATACACACACACACACACACACACACACACACACACACACATACGCACAAAGGTTAACAAACAGACAAGCCCCCCCCTCCCCCCCTCCCCCTCTCCACACAGCGTGTGATTGAGATACCCACCAAAGAAATTGTAAGATTGTCCTAGATCAACTTTAACTTTAACTTGGTTACATAGCTTCAGCCAGCAATTTGGCTGCTCGACATCTTCCGCAGTGCAATAAATTACCAGGAAAAATGTAAGCGGATTAACTCGGGCATCCTTATTTTACTGTAGCTATGTACTGTAGCAATGTACTGTAGCAAAAACAGTTACTGTAGCCAATCATCAATCATAAGTGACCCATTGTTTTTGGCGGAGCCTTCCCCTCTGGTGGGCGGGAGCCCCCAGTGTTACCCATTTGTCCGTTTGTCCATCCATCCATCCATCCATCCGTCTGACCGCGATGAAGCCCGACACGCCAGCCAACGGCCTCGTAACTAACTCGCTTCCGTTGCCACCTGTCGCTCCCTGGCGATCACTCTCCGCCATTTTTTAGCGTCGCAGGCGACGCTGCATCAAACTTGTTCTATTGGCCTGCAGCTTGCTTTCTTGGGTGAATCAACCATGGACAGTCTGCACTCAAATTAATAAAATATAGGAAATAATAGAAAATATAAAACATGTTAGTCTGAAAACAACAAAATGAAGGTAGCATTTTGCAAGCGGCAGCTTGCTTTGTTTTTAGCTTAGCACACCACTGCGGACTTGAGAAAATAATGAAAATGTTAGCTTTACAGAAGAAATGGAGGTAACATTTCACAAGTAGGGTGCAAACCTCACTAGCGCCAGCTTAGAGAACACCAATTCCGTGGCGGACTTGAGCAAGGGCATTCACTGTGGGTGCCCTGTGTGTGTCAATGCCGTCCTTTATCAGTGACCAATTGTTTGTTTACTGGCCTGCAGGTCGACTTCTTGGGCGAATCAACCATGGGCAGTCTGCACTTGAGAAAATAAAATAAAATGTTAGTTTGACCTGTTTATACAACAACAAAAATGAAGGTACAATTTCACAAGCAGTGTGCAAAGTTCACAAGCGGTAGTTTGCACTTGGAGCGCGCCAATGTGGTGGCGGACTTGAACAAGTGTATCGTGGGTGGACTGGGTGTGTCAATGCGGTCATTGATTATTATGATTATTATTATTATTATTATGATGATGATGATGATGATTTTTATTATTATTATAATGATTTTTATTATTATTATTATTATGATTATTATTATTATTATTATTATTTAGTGGCAATTGTTTGTTTATTGGCCTGCAGGTCGACTTCTTGGGCGAATCAACCATGGGCAGTCTGCACTTAAAAAAATCCATTACAATGTTAGTTTGACCTGTTTATACAACAAAAATGAAGGTACAATTTCACAAGCAGTGTGCAAACTTCACAAGCGGTAGTCAGCTCTTGGAGCGCGCCAATGTGGTGGCGGACTTGAACAAGTGCATAGTGGGTGGACTGGGTGTGTAAATGCCGACATTATCAGTCACCAATTGTTTGTTTCTTGACCTGCAGGTCGACTTCTTGGGCGAGTCTACCATGGGCAGTTTGCACTTGGAGCGGGCCAACGTCGTGGCAGACTTAAACAAGGGTATTGTGGGTGCCCTGGGTATGTCAAGCCTCAACGAGATCATAGATATGCCTATTCAGAAGCTGAAGGATACGACACAGGTGGGGAGCTGTTTACTTACATAATTATTGCAATTAAGTGTATCATATTAATTATGTTATTATAATTATTTTAATCATGATGCACCTCACCACACCCACAGAGCAACCACCAGGCTCCGAACCTGACAGGCAGGGCACTGTGTACTTCTGTATTTTTGTCCACACGCCCATTCAGAAGCTGAAGGATACAGTGCAACACAGGCGGGGAGCTGTTATAATCATGAAGCAGCTCACCACGGCGAATAATTGTTTCAAACAATTCTATACATTATATTATTATAATTATTTTATGTACTTATTTTTTATCATGAAGTACCTCACCACACCCACCCAGCAACCACCAGGCTTTAAACCTGACAAGCAGGGTGCTATGTACCTCTGTATTTTGGTTGACACGCCAATTCAGAATCTGAAGGATACGGCAGAACACAGGTTGGGAGCTGTTTACTTTTATAATCATTTCAAATAATTAGAATATATTAATTATTATTATAATTATTTTAAGCATTGTTTTTAATCATGAAGCAGTTCACCACACCCACCGTGCAACCACCTGGCCCTGAGGCTGACAGGCGGGGCGCTTTGTTTCTTTTTTCTTTTTCGACATACCCATTCAGAAGCTGAAGATTACAAGACAGGTGGGGCGCTGTCTACTTTTACAATATATCATATTATATGTATTATATTTTATGCCTGATTTATATATATGCAATATGTATTATATATTATATTATATTAATTATGTAATTATAATCATTTTTAATCATGAAGCACCTCACCACACCCACAGAGCAACCAGCAGGCTCTGATCCAGACAGGCAGGGCGCTACGTACTTCTGTACTTTTGTTGGCACGCCCATTCAGAAGCTGAATACAGCGCAACACAGGCGGGGCGCTCTTAACTTATATAATTATTTTAAATAATTATATTATTATTTTATATCATTACTTATAATCATGAAGCAGTTCACCGCATCCACCCAGCAACCACGAGGCTCTGAACCAGAAAAAGATTGCAGTTGAAATATCAGAGTAAACAAACAAGATGCAATTTTTGTTACAGTTGAAATATCAGAGTTAACATACACGAGACTATTTTTATTAAACTTGAAATATCAGAGTAAACTTACACGACGCTATTGTTGACCTTCGTGTTATGAACGTGACAATGATTGCAGTTGAAATATCAGAGTATACACAATGCCATTTTTGTTTTGTTGAAATATCTGAGTAAACATACACGATACTATTGTTGTCCTTTGTTTTATGAACTTGGCCATGATTGCAGTTGAAATAGTAGAGTCAACATACACAATACGATTGCTGTCCTTTGTTTTATGAAGTTGACCATGATTGCAGTTGAAATATCAGAGTCAACATACACAATACTATTGCTGTCCTTTGTTTTATGAAATTTACCATGATTGCAGTTGAAATTTCAGAGTAAACATACATGATGCTATTGTTGACCTTTGAATTTGACCATCATTGCAGTTGAAATATCAGAGTCAACATACACAATACAATTTTTGGCAAAGTTAAAATATCAGCGTAAACATACTCCGTACTATTTTTGTTACATTTGAAATATCAGAGTCAACATACACGATACTATTTCTGACCTTTGTTTGACGAACTTGAAAGAGTCTTCTCAGGTGTGGGGACGATGTACTCGACTGATGATGATGATGATGGTTTACTTGATAATGATGATAATGATGATGATGATGATGATGATGATGATGATGATGATGATGATGATGATGATGATGTACTTGATAATGATGATGATGATGATAATGATGATGATGATGATGATGATGATGTACTTGGTGATGATGATGATGATGATGATGATGATGATGTACTTGATAATGATGATGATAATAATGATGATGATGTACTTGATAAAGATGATGATGATGATGATGATGATGATGATGATGATGATGATGATGATGTACTTGATAATGATGATGATGATGATAATGATGATGATGATGATGATGATGTACTTGGTGATGATGATGATGATGATGATGATAATGATGATGATGATGATGTACTTGATAATGATGATGATAATAATGATGATGATGTACTTGATAATGATGATGATGATGATGATGATGATGATGATGATGATGATGATGATGTACTTGATAATGATGATGATGATGACGATGATGATGATGATGATGACGGTGATGATGATGATGACGATGATGATGATGATGATGATGATGTACTTGATAATGATGGTGATGATGATGATGATGATGATGTACTTGATAATGTTGGTGATGATGATGATGATGATGATGATGATGATGATGATGATGATGATGTACTTGATAATGATGATGATGAAGTACTTGATAATGATGTACTTAATAATAATGATGATGATGATGATGATGTACTTGATGATGATGATGATGTACTTGATGATGATGATGATGATGATGTACTTGATAATGATGATGATGATGATTACATTATTCTTTGTGCCCTACTTGACTCCAAATGTGCCCGTGGGTTGACGGAGTCAAGGGGGACTTCCGAACATCATGAGGAAAAAATGTTTTTAGTTTTTCTCAGATGTTGAAATAATTTAACTTCATTTCATTTCATTGGCTGCAGAGTTTATAACATCACCTCCGCTTAAAATTAAATTGAAATAACTTAACTTCATTTCATTGGCTACAGCTCTACCTAGACGCCCTCCGAGTGTACAACATCACCTTTTTACAACTGAATCGAAATAACTTCACTTTATTTGCAATAATTTTATTCCATTTGCAGCTCTACCTTGATGCCCTCTGAGTTAACACGACCTTCTTTTACAACTGAATCGAAATAATTAATTTCATTTCATTTCATTGGCTGCAGCTCTACCTAAACGCCTTCCGGGTTTAGAACAACATTATTTTAATGTTGTTATAATCAACTTAATCGACATAACTTCATTTTATTAGCTGCAGCTCTACTTAGATGCCCTCCGACTTTACGACATCGCCTTCTTTTGCAATTAAATTGATACAACTCAACTTGCAATATCTTCATTTCATTTGCAGCTCTACCTAGATGCCCTCCGAGTGCCGGAGAACTTGCCTGAGGGAAATCCTCAAAGGGCCATCTATTGCTCCCGTACTCTCAACATGGCGTCCATTAAGGCTATTGGTGAGTGATGGTCAAGACATGGATTTATACAGATTTGTAAATCCCCTAAGGGCCATCTATTGCTCTCGTACTATCAACATGGCGTCCATTAAGGCTATTGGTGAGTGATGGTCAAGACATGGATTTATACAGATTTGTAAATCCCCTAAGGGCTTTCTATTGCTCTCGCACCAAGGTTTGACAGATAATGGTTTACATGTTGATGGTGAAATATTTGAAGGATAATGGTTTAAATGTTGATGGTGAAATGTTTGAAGGATAATGGTTTGTATGTTCATGGTGAAATGTTTGAAGGATAATGGTTTAAATGTTGGTGGTTTAAAAATGTTTGAAGGATGCTGGTTCGAATGTTGATGCTGCTGCTAAAGACGGTGAGCATTAAAACTTGCTTATTCTCCTAATGCCAAGGTAGACCACGACATGGAATGCACACTCTTCCAATTTGACCTGAACGCATGGGAGGGTGGTGGCCCATTCAAATTCAAATGTATTTTCTATGCACCATGACAGGCTACGCATGGACTACACTCTCATCCACTACGATGTAAACACATGAGAGATTGATGGTCAGTTCAGAACTACCCCCGCCCCCACCCTGCCCCACCTCCCAAGCCCCATCTCCCAACCCTACCCCACCCCTCAAGCCCACTCTACCCCACCCCTACCCCCCCACCCCCCACCCCCACCCTACCCCACCCCTCAAGCCCACTCTACTCCACCCTACCCCACCCCCCACCCTAACCCACCCCTCAAGCCCACTCTACTCCACCCCTACCCACCCCCCACCCCCACCCTACCCCACCCCTCAAGCCCACTCTACTCCACCCCTACCCCACCCCCCACCCCCACCCTACCCCAACCCCTACCTCACCCCCACCCCCACCCCCACCCTACCCCACCCCTCAAGCCCACTCTACCCCACCCCTACCCCACCCCCCACCCCCCCTTACCCCACCCCTCAAGCCCACTCTACCCCACCCCTACCCCACCCCCAACCCCCACCCTACCCTACCCCTCAAGCCTACTCTACCCCACCCCTACCCACCCCTACCCCACCCCACACCCCCACCCTACCCCATCCCTCAAGCCCACTCTACCCCACCCCTACCTCACCCCCCCACCCCCACCCTACCCCACCCCTCAAGCCCACTCTACCCCACCCCCACCCTACCCCACCCCTCAACCCCACTCTACCCACCCCTACCCCAACCCCCAACCCCACTCTACCCCACCCCTACCTCACCCACACACACACACTACCCCCACCACGGCAGGCTACCACATGGACTACACCCTCATCCACTACGATGTAAATGCATGGGATGGTGGTGGTCCTTTCAAATTTAAATTCAAATTCAAATTCAAATGTATTTTCTCGGCACCATGGCAGGGTACCACATGGACTACACCCTCATCCACTACGATATGAACACATGGAAGATTGATGGTCAATTCAAAACTACCCCCACCCCCACCTTCACCTCACCCCAACCCCCAACCCCCAACCCCGCCCTACCCCCACCATGGCAGGGTACGACATGGACTACACCCTCATCCACTACGATGTGAATGCATGGGATGGTGGTGGTCCATTCAAATTGGAATTCAAATGTATTTTCTTGGCACCATGGCAGGCTACGACATGGACTACACCCTCATCCACTACAATGTGAATGCATGGGATGGTGGTGATCCATTCAAATTCAAATTCAAATGTATTTTCTCTGCACCTTGGCAGGGTACGACATGGACTACACACTCATCCACTACGATGTGAATGCATGGGAGGGCCGAGCCTATGAGTGTGGCTTGGAAGCCCTCCGTGTCCTAGGCGTCCCCGTGGATGGTCTCAAGTTTGATCCTGACCTTGTGACCCGCGGTCTCATCATGGATAAGGAGCATGGCAACCTGATCAAGGTGGATCGCTTTGGGTGAGTTTGGGTGTGTGGGGGGGTGGGGAGTGTGGGGGAGGTCGGGGTGTTGGGGGGTGGGGTTGGTTTGGGTGGGGGGTGGGGGATGGGTGGGGTGGTCAGGGACTGACTATGGCTTTTACCTCTAATACTTAAGTACTAGGGTTGTCAATATTGTAATGGTCACGAGCAGTCTCATCATGGATAAGAAGCATGGCAACCTGATGAAGGTGGATCGATTTGGGTGAGTGGGGCACTGTTTGTTTGGGGGCATACGAGTATGGCTTGGAAGCCCTTCGTGTCCTAGGTGTTCCCGAGGATGGTCTCAAGTTTGATCCTGACCTTGTTACCCGCGGTCTTATCATGGATAAGGAGCATGGTAACCTGATCAAGGTGGATCAATTTGGGTGAGTTTGGGTGTGTATGTGTGAGAGAGTTTGTGTGTGGGGGTGTGGTGTGTGTGTGTGTGTGGGTGGGTGTGTGTGTGTGTGTGTGGGTGGGGGGGGGGGGTCAGGGATTGACTACGGCTAAAACCTGTAATACTTTAGTACTAGGCTTGTCAATATTGTAATGGCCACGCACGGTCTCATCATGGAGAGGGAGCATGGCAACCTGATCAAGGTCGATCGCTTTGGGTGAGTGGGCCTCTGTTTATTTTGGGGCATATGAGTATGGGCTTAAAACCCTATGCCCTGTAGGTGTCCTTGTAGATGGCATAGAGTTAGATCCTACTTTGGACACGTGTGGTCTCATCATGGAAAATGAATATGGCAACTTGATCAAGGTTTATCGATTTTGGTGAGAATAGGGGTAGGGGGAGGAGAGTTAGGAGAAAGAGATGAGGGTAGGAGACTTGTGAAAGGGGGGGGTTGGGTAGGGCTGTGAGTCAGTATAGGAGCAGGGATGGATTGTCTCAAGTTTGACCCTGACCTTGTGACCCGTGGTCTCATCATGGATAAGGAGCATGGCAACCTGATCAAGGTGGATCGCTTTGGGTGAGTTTGGGTGTGTGTCTTTGTGTGGGGAGTGTGGGGGAGGTCAGGGTGTTGGGGGGGGGGGGGGGGGGGGTCAGGGACTGACTACGGCTTAAACCTGTAATACTTTAGTACTAGGCTTGTCAATATTGTAATGGTCATGCTCCGTCTCATCATGGATAAGGAGCTTGGCAAAGCGATCAATGGCTTATAAACCCGATCAATGGCTTATAAACCCGATCAATGGCTTATAAGCCCAGTCAAAGGCTTATAAACCCGAACAATGGCTTATAAACCCGATCAATGGCTTATAAACCCGATCAATGGCTTATAAACCCGATCAATGGCTTATAAACCCGATCAATGGCTTATAAACCCGATCAATGGCTTATAAACCCGATCAATGGCTTATAAACCCGATCAATGGCTTATAAACCCAATCAATGGCTTATAAACCCGATCAATGGCTTATGAACCCAATCAATGGCTTATAAACCCGATCAATGGCTTATAAACCCGATCAATGGCTTATAAACCCGATTAATGGCTTATAAACCCGATCAATGGCTTATAATCCCGATCAATGGCTTATAAATCCGATCAATGGCTTATAAACCTGATCAATGGCTTATAAACCCGATCAATGGCTTATAAATCCGATCAATGGCTTATAAACCTGATCAATGGCTTATAAACCCGATCAATGGCGTATACACCCGATCAATGGCTTATAAACCCGATCAATGGCTTATAAACCCGATCAATGGCTTATAAACCCGATCAATGGCTTATAAACCCGATCAATGGCTTATAAACCCGATCAATGGCTTATAAACCCGATCAATGGCTTATAAACCCAATCAATGGCTTATAAACCCGATCAATGGCTTATAAGCCCGATCAATGGCTTATTAGCCCGATCAATGGCTTATAAGCCGATCAATG
>JACBWV010000108.1:437869-529906 GCA_013435795.1 Chlamydomonas sp. ICE-L
CTCCAATGCTGTCATCACTCCTCCAATGCTGTCATCACTCCTCCAATGCTGTCATCACTCCTCCAATGCTGTCATCACTCCTCCAATGCTGTCATCACTCCTCCAATGATGTCATCCACTCCTCAATGCTGTCATCACGCCTTTATGCTGTCATCAGCCCCAATGCTGGTCATCACTCCTTAAGGCTGTCATCACTTCTCAATGCTGTCTCACTCCTCCAATGCTGTCCATCACTCCTCCCAATGCTGTCTCACTCCTCCAATGGCTGGCATCAACTCCTCCCAAGGCTGTCATCACTCCCTCCAATGCGTGTCATCACTCCCTCCAATGCTGTCAATCTCTCCTTTAATGCTGTCATCAACTCCTCCAAGGCTGTCTCACTCCTCCAATGCTGTCATCAATACTCCTCCTATCTGATCATCACTCCTCCATCTGCAATCACTCCTCCAATCGTCCATCACTCCTCCAATGCTGTCAATCACTCCTCCAATGCTTCATCACTCCTTCAATGCTGGTCATCACTCAATCCTTTAATTCTGTCTCACTACTCCTCCAAGCTGTCTACTACCTCATGCTGTCATCACTCCTCCTGTGCAGGGTGCCTTCAGCACTGCTAGCACCATGACCTACAAAAGCCTGTACACCCTGTGGCAAAAGCTCTGTTCCACACTCCCGTTGAGGGAAGCTAAAGGCGGAGATCCTGAGGTAGCCATCTGTCCATTGAAGAAACCACACAAACACAAACGAAAACGCACACACAACATAAGCCCCAAGCCCCCCCCCCCCCCCCACACATACACCCACACACACACACAATCACACAACACACACGACCACACAATACCTCACACACAAATGAATACACACACACAAACGCACACACGTAGAGGGGAAGCTTAAGGCAGAGATCCTGGAGGTAAGCTTTCTGTACATTGAAATAACCCCACAAACACTAACACAGAAACACACACACACGCACACAAACACACACACGAAGAGGGGAAGGTAAAGGCTGAGATCCTGGAGGTAAGCTCTGTGTTCATTGTAATACCCCCACAAACACTTACACCCACCCACACACCCACACACCTATACAAACACACACCTACACCTTCACACACAAACACATACACCCCATCACACACACACACGCACAAACAACAATACCTCCCCCCCCACACACACACACCCGCAACCGCACACACACAAACACATACACACACACACACACACACACACACACACACAAACACCCCCCCCCACACAAACACACACCAACACCAACACACATCTACACACATGTGCACACACACATACACTAACACACACACAAACGAAAAATACATACAAGCACTCCCCCACACACCCCCACACACCCACGCACAAACACCCACCTACACCTACACACACACAAACTCATACACCCACACCCACACAAATACCCACACAAACACAAACAAAAACACGAACCCACACACACACACACCTACATCTACACCTAAAAACACATACACACAAGCACACACACAATACCCCACCCCCACCCCCACCCCCACCCCCACCCCCACCCCACACACACACGCACACACACATCTACACACACACAAGCACACTCACACATACAGACACACACGCACACCCACAAACTCACCCACAAACAAACAAGAAACACACCCACAAACTGCACATAAACTCACACACAAACACACATACACATATGCACACATGCACATACACCCACACCCACAAACAAACACCTACAAAACACACACACAAACAATCAGACACACACAAACATACGTATAAACACACAAACGCACACATACACAAATACAAATACACACAAAACACACACAAAAATACATACAAAATCAAATACCCCCCCCCCCCCCCCCCCCCCCCCAACACACACACACACACAAACACACACGATCACACATAAACGCACATACAAAACACACACACACACACACATAAGCAAACACACACACACACACACACAAACACGAACATAAACTCGCATACAAACACACACACGCACTTACATACAAACACACACACGCACTTACATACAAACACACACACGCACTTACATACAAACACACACACGCACTTACATACAAATACACACACGCACTTACATACAAACACACACACGCACTTACATACAAACACACACAAACACACACACAGGCACACACAAACACACAAACAAACATAAAAACACATGCAAATACACACTAACTGGCACACAAACAAACAAACAAACATCACACAAACACATTAACAAACAAACACACTAACACGCACAAACAAAAACACACACACAATCAAACAAACAAACACACACACACACACATACACAAACACACAAATACGCACACTAACACACGTGCACACACAAACCCAAATACACACACACACACAAATACACACATACATACGAACACATACATAAACACACACACACTAGCACACACACAAACATGCACTCCCTGGACATCCACCAACCCAGCTCCCCACTCCCGGTCTTCCAGGACCCGGAAAAGTTCATTAAGCTGGATGGGGAGATGGTCAAAAAACTTCAGGATAAGTGAGACCCCCCCCCTCCCCCCCCCCCCCCCCCCCCCCCCCCCCCCCCCCACACACACACACACACACAATCACACACACACAAACACACAAATCACTGCAGGACCCGGAAAAGTTCATTGAGCTGGATGGTGAGATGGTCCAGACACTTCAGGACCAGAGAGACAGCGGCAAGCAGCTTCTGCTCATCACCAACTCCGACTACCAATACACGGACCGCATGATGAGCTTTGCATACAACCGCTTTATGCCTCAAGGAAACACTTGGCGTGATCTCTTTGACGTGGTGCGCATTGGTGGTTTAGGGCTTGGGGTTCAGGGCTTGGGATTTAGAGCTTGGGTGTTAGGGTTCAAGGCAGCACGTGGCGTGATGTCTTTGACGTGGTGCACAATGGAGGTTTAGGGCTTGGGGTTTAGGGCTTGGTGGTGTGCAGGTTTAGGGCTTGGAGGTTCAGGGTTTGGTGGTATGATCTTTTCGACGTGGTGAGCATGGGAGGCTTGTGGCTTGGGGTTTAAGGCTTGGGTGTTAGGGTTCAATGCAACACGTGGCGTGACCTCTTCGACGTGGTGCACAATGGAGGTTTAGGGCTTGGGGGTTAAGGCTAGGGTGTTAGGGTTCAGGGTATGATGGCGTGATCTCTTCGACGTGGTGCGCATTGGAGGTTTAGGGTTTGGGGTTTAGGGCTTGGGTGTTACAGTTCAGGGTTTGGTGGCGTGACTTCTTCAATGTGGTTCACAATGGAGGGTTTAGGGCTTGGGGTTTAGGGCTTGGGTGATAGGGTTGAGGGTTTGGTGGCGTAACCGCTTAGATGTAGTGTGCATGGGAGGTGTAGGGCTTAGGATTTAGGGCTAGGGTGTCAGGGTTCAGGGTTTGGTGGCTTGACCTTTTCGACATGGTGGACAAGGAAGATTTAGGGCTTGGGGTTTAGGGCTTGGTGTTAAAGTTCAGGGTTTGACGGCGTGACCTCTTCGACGTGGTGCGCACGGGAGGTTTAGGGCTTGGGATATATGGCTTGGGTGTCAGGGTTCAGGGTTTGGGGTTTAGGGATGGTTGCATGGAAGTGGGTGGGTTGGGCATGGGAAGGGGTGGGAGATAAGGTGGGATTACCACCAGCTCAGACTACCGGTACAGCGACCGTATGGCGAGCTTTGTAAAGGTAATGACTGTATGGCGAGCTTTGTAAAAGTAATGATAACGCCTGGTGGGGTGTGGTATTAAGAGAGCCCCGTCTTACGGCGGTAGAGAACGGGCTGTGACTTTACCTGGACAAAGCTGCTATGGCGGTTGACAGCGATTCCCTCCTCTTCAAAATGGAAGGTGACCAAATTGATGAATTGAACCTCAAACAATTGCAGGTGATCGTCATGGCCCGCAAGCCTGACTTCTTTAATTACCAGATGAGCTTGTATGAGGTTGTCACGGAGGACGGCCTGATGAAGCCTGTCCTAGCGGCAGAGCGAGGAGGTCTGTTTTGCGGCGGCAGTGCACGAGTGGTGGAGAAGGCTATTGGGGTGAGTTGACTCGAGAGGGTGGGAAGGGAGTTGGGGGGGGGGAGGTCGGGGGGGCGAGGATGACAGCCTTTTGAAGTCTGTCCTAGCGGCAATGCAAGGAGGTTTGTTTTGCGGATGTAGTGCACGAGTGGTGGAGAAGGCTATTGGGGTGAGTTGACTCGAGAGGGTGGGAAGGGAGTTCGGGGGGGGGGAGTTAGGGGTGGAGTGTGTGTGTGTGGTGGTGGTGGGGGTGGTGGGGGGGGGGGGAGGGATGCATTCATGCATTCATGCATACATGTGGGTGGGTGGGTGGGGTTGGGGGGCTGCTGTAGATATATACGAAGAGGGAACTGACATTTGGTAAATCCATGTGTCCTGGCAGCCAAGTGAGGAGGTTTGTTTTGCTGAGGTAGTGCACAGGTTTTTTATTCCGCCGCTATACATAGCGATCGCTACTTTTGACCCCGTTTAGGCCCAAATTGCCGCTATAAAGACCCCCCCCCCCCCACACACACACACACACACACACACACACAAAACAAAACGCCCTAAATGGCCCTAAATAGCTATTTAGACTGTAAAAACGCTGTCCCTGGAGGAGGCAAAAACCATGAAGCTAGAAAAAAACCACTTGCAGATTTGAAACTAAAATCCTTGGTAGTGCACGTGTGGTGGAGAAGGCTATTGGGGTGAGTTGACTCGAGAGGGTGTGAAGGGAGTTCGGGGGGGGGGGGGGGGGGGGGGAGTTCGGGGGGGCGAGGATGACAGCCTTCTGAAGCCTGTCCTAGCGGCAATGCGAGGAGGTCTGTTTTGCGGCGGCAGTGCAGGAGTGGTGGAGAAGGCTATTGGGTCGAGTTGACTCGAGAGGGTGGGAAGGGAGTTGGCGGGGGGGGAGTCTGACAGCCCTCTGAAGCCTGTCCTAGCGGCAATGCGAGGGGGTTTGTTTTGTGGAGGTAGTGCAGGAGTGGTGGAGAAGGCTATTGGGGTGAGTTCACTGGAGAGAGTGGGTAGCAGGGTCAATTCGGTACCAGGACCCATGCGTCACCATGCAGCGCCGGAATGGCATCACATCATTGAAACTAGAACAGTCAGGGTACTTCCATTGACCAAATTGGCCGGCGCTGAAGCGCACTTGAAAACAAAAAACTGCGCTATGTAGTGCAAAAAGCGCAAAAAATGCTTGCTGCGCCCACAAGGGGTTGCAAACAACTGTGCGAAACGTGCAGTGGGGCTCAAAAAGGCAGCGCGCCAGCACGCAAAAGCGCGCAATTGGAAGTACCCTGGTGGGTAGGGAATTGGGGGGGGGGGGGGAGGGGGGGTCTCTCTTATCCTGAGGGCCTAAACGGGGTCAAAAGTAGCGATCGCTATGTATAGAGGCGGGGGATGACGGCCTTATGAAGTCTTTCTTAGGGCAATGACGCAAGGAGGATAACATACTAACGTACATAAAGGGTGCAGAGGGGAAGCCATGTGAGACCCGTGATGCTAACAAAAATCACCGCAGTCCCATCACCCTCGTACGATGAGGGGGGTGACACAGGATAACACGATCTTATTGAATATCACCACCCTCCCTCTACTACCCTCGTAGGTTTAGGCAGTCATCCATCCCACTACTACCCTCGTAGGTTGAGGTATTCATCCATCCCACTACTACCCTCGTAGGTTGAGGCAGTCATCCATCCCACTACTACCCTCGTAGGTTGAGGCAAGTCCTACATCCCATATCCCTCGTAGGGTTGAGGCCAGTCATCCATTCCCTCAGTTACCCTCGTAGGTTGAGGCAGTCATCCATCCCACTACTACCCTCGTAGGTTGAGGCAGTCATCCATCCCACTACTACCCTCGTAGGTTGAGGCAGTCATCCATCCCACTACTACCCTCGTAGGTTGAGGCAGTCATCCATCCCACTACTACCCTCGTAGGTGAGGCAGTCTCATCCCATATACCCTCGTAGTGAGGCAGTCATCAATCCCACTAATACCCTCGAAGGTTGACGGCGTATCAATCCCATACTCCCCTCGAGGGTTGACGGCAGCACCATCCCATACCCATCGTAGGTTTGAGGGCAGTCATCCATCCCACTACTACCCTCGTAGGTTGAGGCAGTCATCCATCCCTCTAGTACCCTCGTAGGTTGAGGCAGTCATCCATCCCACTACTACCCTCGTAGGTTGAGGCAGTCATCCATCCCACTACTACCCTCGTAGGTTGAGGCAGTCATCCATCCCTCTAGTACCCTCGTAGGTTGAGGCAGTCACACATCCCAACTAATCCCATCGTAGGTTGAGGAGTATACATCCCACTAATACCCTCGTAGTTGAGTCAAGTCAGCCACCCTTAGTACCCTCGCTTAGGTTGCTGGCCGTCATCAAGCCCACTACTACCCTCGTCGTTGAGGCAGTATCATCCACTTCTTACCCTCGTAGGTGAGGCAGTATCCACTCCAACTCTAACCGTAGGTTGAGGGCAGTCATACAATCCCACACTACACCCTCGTAGGTTGAGGCAGTCATCCATCCCACTACTACCCTCGTAGGTTGAGGCAGTATCACCCTATAGTTACCTCGTCGTGGCTGAGGCAGTCATCCATTCCCACTACTACCCCTCGTAGGTTGAGGCAGTCATCCATCCATCCTCCCCTCGAGGGTGAGGGCATATCCATCCCACTACACCACCACACACCATGCACCATACACCATACACCATACACCGTGCACCATACACCATACACCACAATTCCACTACCCTCGTAGGTTGAAGGTAATGACATTCTGTATGTCAGAGACCACATCTACACGGATGAAATGATCCTAACGAATACCACCACCATCCCACTACACCACACACCATACACAATACACCACCATCTCACTATTCTCTTAGGTTGAGGGAGATGACATTCTTTACGTTGGAGACCATATCTACACGGATGACATGATCCTGAATAACACCACCACCATCCTTCTACACCACCACACCCCATACACCGTGTACCATACGCCATACACCATACACCATACTCTATACACCATCATCCCACTACCCTTGTAAGTTGAGGGAGATGACATTCTATACATCGGAGACCACATCTACACGGATGCTGCTCTTGCTAAGCTGAACTTTGCACTAACCTCATAGTGCTAAGCTGAACTTCACACTACCCTCATAGGTTGAGGGAGATGACATTCTGTATGTGGGAGACCACATCTACACGAATGCTGCTCTTGCTAAGCTGAACTTTGCCCTACCCTCATAGTGCTAAGCTGAACTTCACACTACCCTCATAGGTTGAGGGAGATGACATTCTGTATGTTGGAGACCACATCTACACAGATGCTGCTCTTGCTAAGCTGAACTTCCGCTGGAGGACGGCTCTCATCATCCGTGAGCTGGAGGAGGAGGTGTCAGCTCTCGTTAAGGGCCGACCCCACAGGGACAAACTCAAAGAGCTGATGGAGAAGAAGGAGCTGGTAGGTCATAGGGAGCATGTGTGTGTTCATGTAAAGGGTAGGTGAGAGTGTGGGTGGGTGGGTGGGTGGGGGGGGGGGTGGGGGGGGGGGGGGTAAGGACAGCTCTCGTGAAGGGCCGACCCCCCAGGGACTTGCTCAAAGATCTGATGGAGAAGAAGGAGCTGGTAGGTCATAGGGAGCATGTGTGCAGGGGGGGGGGGGGGGGGGGGTAAGGACAACACTAGATAAGGCCGGCCCCACAGGGACAAGCTGAAGGAGCTGGTAGGTAATATGGATCATATGTGTGTTCATGTGGAGGGGGGGGGAGGTGGTGGGGTTCAGGACAACACTAGATAAGGCTGGCCCCACAGTGACAAGCTGAAAGGGCTGGTAGGTCATACGGAACATGTGTGTGTGTGTGTGGGGGGGGGGGGGGGGGGGGGGGGGGGGGGGGTAAGGACAACACTAGATAAGGCCGGCCCCACAGGGACAAGCTGAAGGAGCTGGTAGGTCATATGGAGCATGTGTGTGTTCTTCAGGAGGGGGGGGGGGGGGGGACGGGGGGACGGTAAGGACAGCACTCGTCAAGGGCCGACCCCACAGGGACAAGCTTAACGAGGGTAATGGAGAAGAAGGAGCTGGTAGGTCATAGGGAGCATGTGTGTGTTCTTCAGGAGGGGGGGGGGGGGGGGGGGGGGGGGGGGGGGGATGAGTGTGAGTGTGTGTGTGTGGGGGGGGAGGGGTAAGGACAGCACTCGTGAAGGGCCGACCCCACAGGGACAAGCTTAATGAGGTAATGGAGAAGGAGGAGCTGGTAGGTCATAGGGAGCATGTGTGTGTTCTTGAGGAGGGGGGGGGGGGGGGGGGGGGGGGGGATGAGTGTGTGTGGGGGGGGGGGAGGGGTAAGGACAGCACTCGTGAAGGGCCGACCCCACAGGGACATGCTTAATGAGGTAATGGAGAAGAAGGAGCTGGTCGGTCATAGGGAGAATGTGTGTTCATGTAGAGGGTAGGTGGAAGTGCCTGTGTGTGTGTGTGTGTGTGTGGGGGGGGGGGGGGGGGGGGATAAGGACAGCTCTCGTGAAGGGCCGACCCCACAGGGACTAGCTCAAAGAGCGGATGGAGAAGAAGGAGCTGGTAGGTCATAGGGAGCATGTGTGTGTTCATTTGGAGGGTGGGTGGAGGTGGGTGTGTGTGGGGGGGAGAATCTGGAGCGGGAAGGACGACACTAGTCCCACACCACCTATCACACACCTACCACACACCACCACCACCACAACAACAACAACAGCAGCACACAGGTGGGCGACCGTTTCAACCAGCTGCGCTTGGCTCGAAACACACCCACCCGCCACCGCCACCACACACAACCACCACACAACCACCACACACCACACATTATCACCATAACACACCACACACCACACACAGGTGGGCGACCTTTTCAACCAGCTACGCTTGGCTCGTCAGCGCTTCGTGTCTGGCGTCCGACTGACTTCCACCTTTGAGGACGAGGATCGACTGAATGAAACCCTTGCACAGCTCCTGATGGTGATGGAGGTGCTGGACGACAAGATCGGGCCCATGTTGGAGGAGGATGGCAGTGAATTTAACAAGAGGTGAGCTGGTTGGGTGATGGCGGTGAGATTGCAGGAGGAAGGCAGTAGGAAGGCAGGAGGAGAATGGCAGGAGATTCCACCACCATCACCACCATCACACCATCACCACCATCACACCATCACCATCCAATCACCACCACTCCACCACCACTACTCCACCACGACCATCACCACCGCAACTCCACCACACCACAACTTCACCATCACACCATCTAATCACCCAACCACCACCACCATAACTCCGCCACCAACGCCACCATCACCATCCAATCTCCCCACCCCAACAACACCAACACAATTACACCATCACCAACACCACCCAGACCACAACTCCACTATCACCATCACCGCCACCCCACCACCCACCATCACCATCACACCACCCCCCCATCACTATAACTTTACCACCACCACCACACCATTGCCATCCAATCACCACACCACCACCGCCAACACACCACCATCACACCACCATCACAGCGCCACCACATCTCCTCCACCACCACCACCACACCACCATCACACCATCACCACCCAATCATCCCACCACCACTCCACCACCATAACTCCACAAGCATCACCACACCACCACCACCACACCATCACCATCCAATCACCACCACACCACAACCACAGCTGCACCACCACCACCACACCGCCACCACAACCCCACCACCATCACACCATCACCATCCAATCACCACCACACCACAACCACAGCTGCACCACCACCACCACACCGCCACCACAACCCCACCACCATCACACTATTTCACCATCCAACCACCACAACACCACACCATAATCACCCTACCACCACAACCACACCAGCACCACACCGATACCCACACCCACACCCATACCCACACCTGCACCCATACCCACCCATACCCATACCCATGCCCACGCGTACACCCATACAGGTGGGGCTACCTCTCACGAGCAGGTCTGAATGACAAGAGCCAGTTAATCCGCCAGATAGAGAAGTACGCGGACATCTACACCTCTCGCGTCTCCAACTTCCAACGCTACACTCCCTACATGTACTTCCGCTCGCCCTCCCAGTCATTGGCACATGATCGCGGGCTAACCTCCTACTACCAGAAGAAGTACGCTGAGGTGGGTTGAAGCGTACATCTCACCTCAAGTCTAGCAGTCAACCAATCAACCAACTAACCAACCAACCAACCAACCAACCAACCAACCAACCTGATCGCGGGCTAACCACCTACTACCAGAAGAAGTACGCTGAGGTGGGTTGAAGTAAACATCTCACCACAGATATAGCAATCAACCAACCAACCAACCAATCAACCAACTAAGAAACAAACAAACAAACAAACAAACAAACAAACAAACAGACAGACAGATAAGCAGGCAGACAGACAGACAGAAAGACAGGTGGACATATAGTTTTCAATGACTGACAGAAACGCACTTTCACATATGTATGTATGTATGGGTCGGCTATGTTAAATAATATTAGTGAATAAATAATATAAATAATATTAGGTCGGACGAGCGTCTCACCAGAATTTCGAATTTATTTGAAAAACTAATATAATTGTGACACTATCATCATATTAGTTAATCTTAGTTTTTCAAGCACTAGTAGTAGTTGCCGTTCCCTGATCAACCATTTTTTTTTTTGCTGCAGCATGATTAAAGTGGCATATGTTGTTGCTGCCTTTGATTTTTTGACATGATCAGCACAACAAACAACAACAACAACAACACCTTTCTTCCTTTTTTGTTTCGCCCCACTCTCCATCACTCAACACCAGTCTATCAATACCTACACACCTCCTCCCAATAGCGGTCTCTAGCTTACCCATACTCACCAATATCTTCCTACTACCCACCCCCCCTATGCGTAAACTGTGAACCACCGTTGCGTTCACTTTGCCATATTATTTCCACCACCATGGGGAGACAACTATTCTTCACCTGCGTCCCCATGCCAGTCCGATTGTTTGCTCTTCTACCCTTCCTACCTACCGGGCTTCACGTCCTGCCTTCACCAGGCTGAGATGTGTGCTGCACACTAATGGAGGTTGAGCACAATGGTCTCCACCCCAGTGGTTCGGTGGTTGGTTGCGTGGTTGTTGGTTCAACCCCCCGCCCAGTCCCGATTGTGTACCGAAAGCCCTACTAAGGTTGGCTTCCTTAGTTGGGAGGTTGGCTGGCCCTCTCGTGTTGTGTGGTCTTACACACTCCCAGCCCAGCAACCACCGCACGCCCCTTACATGGCCCCTAACACTACCTTGCCTTTGCAGCTTACCCCCTCTGAGGATTCTCTCGTCGAGCAGGGACCTTCTTCAAGCTAAAGTGACGAGAGCGCCTAGTGGGGTGTCGTACAGGGTCCTGCACAGCGCGCGCGGCAGCGCGTATACGCGCTGCCTTTTTAAGCCCCACTGAGCGTTTAGCGCATTTTTTCAACCCGCTGTGGGCGCAGCGCGCAGTTTTTGCGCTTTTGCACTACAAAGCGCTGACCAATTTGATGAAATGTAGTACCCTGTCGTGGTATTAGAGTAGCCTGTTCAAGCTAAAGTAATAAGAATGCCTGGTGGGGCGTGGTATTAAGGGAGCCTGTTCAAGCAAATGTGATGAGAACGCCTGGTGGGGCGTGGTATATAGGGAGCCTTTTCAAGCTAAAGTAATGACAACGCCTGGCGGGGCATGGTATTAAGGGAGCCTTTTCAAGCTTAAGTAATGAGAACGCCTGGTGGGGTATGGTATTAAGTGTGCCTGTCGTTCGGAGTTAGTGTATGGGCCTGTCATACCTGATCTGTACATAGCTACCATGGCGATTGACAGCTACCTGGACATAGCTACAATGGCGCTTGACAGTGACCTTATTATATATACCATGGCGATTGACAGCGACCTGGACATAGCTACAAGGGCGGTTGACAGCGACCTGGACATAGCTACAAGGGCAGTTGACAGCGACCTGGGCATAGCTACAAGGGCGGTTGACAGCGACCTGGACATAGCTACAAGGGCGGTTGACAGCGACCTGGACATAGCTACAAGGGCGGTTGACAGCGACCTGGACATAGCTACCATGGCGGTTGACAGCGACCTGGACATAGCTACAAGGGCGGTTGACAGCGACCTGGACATAGCTACCAGGACGGTTGACAGCGACCTGGACATAGCTACAAGGGCGGTTGACAGCGACCTGGACATAGCTACCAGGGCGGTTGACAGCGACCTGGACATAGCTACAAGGGCGGTTGACAGCGACCTGGACATAGCTACAAGGGCGGTTGACAGCGACCTGGACATAGCTACAAGGGCGGTTGACAGCGACCTGGACATAGCTACAAGGGCGGTTGACAGCGACCTGGACATAGCTACAAGGGCGGTTGACAGCGACCTGGACATAGCTACAAGGGCGGTTGACAGCGACCTGGACATAGCTACAAGGGCGGTTGACAGCGACCTGGGTATAGCTTCAAGGGCGGTTGACAGCGACCTGGACATAGCTACAAGGGCGGTTGACAGCGACCTGGACATAGCTACAAGGGCGGTTGACAGCGACCTGGGCATAGCTACAAGGGCGGTTGACAGCGACCTGGACATAGCTACAAGGGCGGTTGACAGCGACCTGGGCATAGCTACCATGGCGGTTGACAGCGACCTGGACATAGCTACAAGGGCGGTTGACAGCGACCTGGACATAGCTACAAGGGCGGTTTACAGCGGCCTGAGCGCTCAGGCGCACCCGAAGAAATTCGAACTTCGCACCTGTTTTGTCGAGATGAACGGTCAAACAGTCAACCATTCATCGAAGCGTGATTTCTTCCAAAATAATTAGACCCCTTTTGGGCGCATCGCTCAGATTTCCGTTTTCAGTTGAGTCAAAAGCGCAACCCAAAAGGAGGCAGTTACGTCAAAAGCGCAACCCAAAAGGAGGCAGTTGTGTCAAAAGCGCAACCCAAAAAGAGGCAGTTGTGTCAAAAGCGCAACCCAAAAGGAGGCAGTTGGCTTAAAAGCGTAACCTAATAGAAGGCAGTTGCGTCAAAATTGCAACCCAAAAGGAGGCAGTTGCGTCAAAAGCGCAACCCCAAAGGAGGCAGTTGGGTCTAAAGCGCAACCCAAGTGCCAAAATGTATGGCCGTAGTCTTATCTTCCTCAAGTTATACGGACATGGTTCTAGATGGTGATGAAATGTGAAACAATTTTATGATGCTTCTGGGACCCTACTAGTCATAAGACTGCAGTTGGGTGGTTGTGCAGGGTTTGTTTGTCTGCCCCCGCCAAAAAGGCTGCCCCAGCCTAGATTGGGTGTGTGGGTGGGTGTGTGGGTGGGTGGGGTGGGGTGGGGTGGGGGGGGGCATTATGATTTGACAAGCACGAAAAAGGTGGGTGCAAGATTTGGGGAAGGGAGAGGGGGGATAAAGTGATGTGTCGGTGGTGGGTAAAGAGTGTTTGGTTGTGGTGGTGGGTTTGTTTGTCTGCCCCCGCCAATAAGGCTGACCCCGCTAAGACTGTGGAGGGCGAGAAGAAGCTACGGCAGTCTGCACCCTGCCCAGGTTGTTAAACAGGTGCTCAGGGTGTTAAACACCTGTTTATGTACAGCATATACATCATAGATTAAACATGTAGGTGTTGAACAGGTGTTTAAGACCCTGAACACCTGTTTAAAAACCTGAGCAGGTGGAGGCTGCCTTAGGGAGTGGGCCAAGAAGAAGGCCCAGGCCGAGACGTACAAGCAGGCCTAGGTATGAAACTTGGTACAAGTAGGCCTAGATTTCCAACTTGGTATCCAACTCGGTGCTGACTACAACTGACTACTCCAACAAGTAGGCCTAGGTCTCCAACTTGGTATCCAACTTGGTGCTGACTACTCCAACTTACTACTCCAACAAGTAGGCCTAGGTCTCCAACTTGGTATCCAACTTGGTGCTGACTACTCCAACTGACTACTCCAACAAGTAGGCCTAGGTCTCCAACTTGGTATCCAACTTGGTGCTGACTACTCCAACTGACTACTCCAACAAGTAGGCCTAGGTCTCCAACTTTATATTCGACTGTTGTTGGCTGTACCAAGTTGTAAAGGTAATGATAACGCCTGGTGGGGCGTGGTGTTAAGGGAGCCCGTCGTACGAGGCTGGGGAGCGGTCTCCTACCTCAACTGGACAAGCTACCACCGCGGTTGACGACGACCTGCAACGCCAAGAGCGAACCAAGTTGTAGAGTAGTCATCAGATGAACTCCACTGAACGTCTTCAGACGACCAACTTGTTACACTGGGTTGTTCCGGCTGTTGTCAGCTGTAGGAAGCTGCTGAGTAGTTAGCAGACAAACCCTTCTGAACGTCTTCAGACAATCAAGTTATTACACTGGGTTGTTCTGGTTGTCATCAGACAAACCTTTCTGGACTTCTTCAGACGACCAATACTCTGAGTTGTTCTGGCTGTTGTCAGCTGTAGGAAGCTGCAAAGTAGTTCCCAGACGAACCCTTCTGAACTTCTTCAGACGACCAAGTCAATACTCTGAGTTGTTCTGGCTGTTGTCCGCTGTAGGAAGCTGTTGAGTAGTTCCCAGACGAACCCTTCTGAACTTCCTCATACGATCACGTTGATACACAGTTATTTTGGCGGTTGTCAGCTGCAGGAAGCTGTAGAGAAGTTTTCAGACAAACGCTTCTTTACTTCTTCAGACGATCACATTGATACGCAGTTATTTTGGCTGTTGTCAGCTGAAGGAAGTTGTTGAGTAGCTGCCAGGCCAAGTTCACAGAACTGACGACCGTAGCTGTCAGGCCAAGTACACAGAACTGACGACCGTAGCTGTCAGGCCAAGTACACAGAACTGACGACCGTAGCTGTCAGGCCAAGTATACAGAACTGACGACCGTAGCTGTCAGGCCAAGTACACAGAACTGACGACCGTAGCTGTCAGGCCAAGTACACAGAACTGACGACCGTAGCTGTCAGGCCAACTCCACAGAACTGACGATCAAGTTGGTTCACTAGATTTGTTTCGTGCTCGTGATGGCTCTCTTTCATTTAATTGTTTGGCAGTTATGATGACAACTTGAAGAGAAAAGGAAAAACGAAACCAGGGTCTGCGTAAACCTCTTCGACCCTCTTCTAGTATCTTTGTGCGCAACGAAGAAGGTTGAAGAGGTTCGAATAGGTTTATGCATACCCTCACCTGGTTTCGCTTTTCCTTTTTTCTTCAAGGTGTCAGCATAACTGTCACACGTGATAATTGTTTACAGGTACTTGTTTCTAGATGTGGTATTAGTTGCCCGCCTCGAAACGAATGCTTTGTTGAGGAGGTGAGCGTGGTCGTTGAGGCCACCTTTCATTTGAGTCTGGGGATAGCCAGGTCAACGCCTAGTGTCCACTGTTTCGTTTTTGGGCTACGTCTGGCAGCTTTGAGCCAGCTCCATTAGCCAGCCGCTGGGTCAGGCCCAAAGCTCTTAGCTGCTTAGGAAGCTTCGAGACACACTAGCGAGCTTCATATTTGTTGCAAGCTCAAGGGAAAGGAGCTGCATATAAGCTGCTATGCGTAGCCCCCAAAATATACACTGCTAGTGTCTTATGTCTAGTGTCTATGCTAGTGTCTAGTGTCTATGCTAGTGTCTAGTGTCTATGCTAATGTCTAGTGTCTATGCTAGTGTCTAGTGTCTATGCTAGTGTCTAGTGTCTATGCTAGTGTCTAGTGTCTATGCTAGTGCCTAGTTTCTACCTCAATAAATTGTCTATGCTTGTGTCTAGAGTCTATGCTAGTGTCTATGCTAATGCTAAATTGTCTATGCTAGTGCTAATCTATGCTAATGCTAAATTGTCTATGCTAGTGTCAATGCTAGTGTCTAGTGTCTATCTCAATAAATTGGGCACTGGTACAACACTGGTATGGATTGGATGGTTACATGGTTTTCAGCCAACTCTGGGCTGGTCACCGTCTTACATTAGGCAGTTTACAAACTTGTCCAGCGCTGGTTTGTCAGTTCATGAGCCATGAATAAATAGTACTCCTTATTACTAGGCGTGAGGTGGAAGGGGCTGGCCCGTTTGCTTGCACTGGGGCCAACCACCAATTCATGAGACACTGTACATGCATCACATAACATTACATTGTCAACGACAGGGCATTGTTGGCCCAAGACAAGCCCGCTCCATGTAAATTGGTCGCCAGAGATTCATCATAGGAATCTTCCAATGAGTACAACATCGCCAGGGCATCTGACACATCCTTGCACCAACCGCCTTTGCGGTCCCTAGCCATAGTGAGATCAGTAAGGGCAACATACCTCATCATAGCAGGGTTGTGCGCATGTATTTATGTATGCTACAGTCCAAGGGTAGGCCAAATAGGCTTTGTGAACTTGCCCAACCGTGACAGGATCATACCAAGGTTACTATCACAGTATTGCAAAAATAAGTGAATGACCCCATCCCTCAAAAGTGTGAAGGCACCCTCTTGCAGCCCCCCCCCCCCCCGCTATCTCATCCACCACTTTAAAAACCCACTTTCATTCTCTGGTCGATGATGTCACCGTCTAAGACGTCATGTTGTAAAGGACTTCATTGTGCCCTTCAGTCATACATACATTAGTGATTATTGAAGACCTGAGTATTTTATGCCCGATTGAAGCTCGCATTGCAGACCTGATCATTCAAGATATTTGAAGGTGGGCACATTAGGGGGCACGGGGCCCTGACACCCAAGCCCCAACAAACAATGTGACATTGATGATGATGAGTTTCTATGTTTCAAACATCCCCAATGGTATCGAGACCAACCTCAATGGATAGGCCTTTAAAACCCCTATAAAATGAGCATAATGAGACACCATAACTCTAAGTGGTGGATGAGCACCGACATTCATCAACACCGTCCGCGCCGTGCATCGACCGGAGAAGAAGGCCCGAAGTTGAGAAAAGCCACAGAAATCTGTCGACCTCCGTGCACAGGGAGCCGAAGATGCTAGGAGCTCAAAATGGCGCTGCGTACCTGAAATAGGCCACTAGCGAAGGTTTGGTCGTGTTTCTAGTTCCAGTCGTGCAGAGTTGCAAAATCAGGGTTGCATGCTGGTGCATT
Organism: Chlamydomonas sp. ICE-L; assembly: GCA_013435795.1. Classification (NCBI taxonomy): domain Eukaryota; kingdom Viridiplantae; phylum Chlorophyta; class Chlorophyceae; order Chlamydomonadales; family Chlamydomonadaceae; genus Chlamydomonas; species Chlamydomonas sp. ICE-L. Next base: position 455,088 of record JACBWV010000108.1, read on the forward strand.
CTGAGTGAGTCTAGGCTGCTCCACTAGAGTGCTCATGCACCTCTTGGTGGACTAGCACTCAGCTTTGCATGCATGTTATGTTTTTAGCCGGCTATTCAGTGAAGGTTGTTGGGTGGTAATATACCGGTACCCATGTCAGCCCTAAGGATATCAGCCCCAATGTAGGGGGAAGACAAGTGTTGCATGTGTGGGTGGCTCATCTAAGGCCAGCCAAACGCGACGTTATGGGTAGGTGAATGAATGTGTGGTTGGATGCACGTATTGATGGGTGGGTGGGTGGGTAGGTGATTGGGAGGGTCGGTGGGTAGTTTGGGTGGATGGGTGGGTAGGTAGGTGGGTGGATATATGTGTGGGTAGGTGGATTGGTGGGTAGGTGGATGGATATGTGGGTGGATGTGTGTGTGGGTTGGTGATTGGGTGGGTGTGAAGGTGGCGTGACGTGTGGGTGGGACGGTGGGTGGGACGGTGGGTGGGGGGGTGGGTGGGACGGTGGATGGGTGCAGGGGGGTAGTTCAACAAATCCTTTGCGGGGCTTGCTGGAGCTGATGGAGGCAAAGTAGGGCAGCACCCCGGCTGCATGCAGATAAGGGGTATGGCCGTATGGGGTGATAATTGAGTTTATGTTTCTTGCTTCTTTGCCGCTCTGCTTTATTGCTTGTACCCTTTAATGTCGGACCTCCCCCTAACTTGACCAACATAGCTGCAAATAGCCCGTTTCAGTGATACGATTGGTCTAGTGGTACACCAAATTGCTGAAACGAAGCGGGGGTCGGGGGTTCGATTCCCCCTACGGTCACCCTGAGCATTGCAGGTCGTTGTCAACCGCGCTGGTAGCTTGTCCAGTCAAGGTGGTAGACCGTTCTCTGCCTGCGTACGACGGGTTCCCTTAATACCACGCCCCATCAGGCGTTATCATTACTAGCTGCAAATGGAATCAGTATTCTCGCCTAAACTGTGAATGGCTGGACTGAATGGGCTGCTTGCTGCAAGCGTTGGGTGTGACCAGTGTACCATTGGAGTATAGGACGCCACCGAGATTCGAATTGGTGCAAGTGCAAAACTAACACACGACGTTTAAGGAGTTTGGGAGGTGTGTGTGAGAGAGAGAGAGAGAGAGAGAGAGAGAGAGAGAGAGAGAGAGAGAGAGAGAGAGGGCGCGTGCATATATGTATCACACAATCCCTGATTAGGAATTCTGAGGACGCCATTGTGTGCTCCATGGTGTAAATGCCCAGAATCCATGCCGTACCCTGCCGCACCATATATAATTTCAAGTTGTGCCTAATATTTAAATGTTGGGGGGTTGGGTGGGTGAGGTGTGTGTGTGTGTGGGGGGGGGGGGGGGGGGGGGGGGGGGGAGGGGAGGGGTTACTCCTGAGGTTAGGGTTTGAAAACATCACCTGATATGCATTCACATTATTTTTGAGCTCTCTGTCTTCAGCATAAGCGGTCAGATTCTTCAGCATATAATTATGTAAGTTCGTCAGCATACAAACCAATTTTGGATCTTCGACAGAGTTCCGGCTAAGCTTTTTTGCTTACACTTTAATTCTCGAGGTTGCCTAATGCCCTAGTCTGTTGTTTGGGGAAATGAAAACATTACAAATCGGAATGCACGATATTGCTCACATTCTTGTCTGACATGTTTTAGACATTGGTCCCTTCTAGGGTTTAGGGTTTTATCCTCCTTAGGCATGGGAAGAGAGGCATTAGGCAACTCCCTAACCTGAATTAACTGAATACCTGCACTGTCAGAGGTTGGTTGGGTCAAAGCGTTTGTAGGAGAGACACGATGGAAATAACAGCAGTATCAGCCGACCCAAGTCTCCACCCTACTGCCATTTCTTGGCTTGGCATCAATTTTGAATGTTCACTTCAGGTTCACTTCGTCCTAATTGGAACTGTGGTCCGAACCTGACGACCTGTCAAGTGTCATCCTGGTGACCTGGCCCAGCTATGCCCCCATGGCAACAGTCTGCGTCATCCGAAAGATTGAGTCCCGAGCATGCCTAATTGCCGATTCTTTAGCCAAGGCACCGGTCGCTGGGAAACAGTAATTCTCGAACGTGACCGATGCTCCAGCCAACGTTTCAGACTCCGTGTCCATTGTCCATATCTGAGATGCCGATGGCCGAATTCGCGAACGGCCAATAAAGCAAAAAGTGCATCCTGTCAGTCTCACTCACGTCCCACCGATGGGCTGGAAGGGCCCATCGACGTTCATCAACACCGTCCGCGCCGTGACAGCGTCACTGCACCTGATCGGTCAACCTTCCCACACAGGGACGGAGTGTACATTTCTACATCCAGGATGATTTAGTTGTCTGTTTTGAATTAAAACAGAAGAGTGTACCAACTGAAGAACAGATCCTGTTCAAGTACAGTCGATGCAAGAACAGAGGAAATTGGCGGTACACCCCCAGGCAAAAGTCCCAGAAGGTCGGTGGTGGGCAACTCAATTCGCCCCCCGCCACCGCCCCGGCGGCGACATTAGGGGTCCTGCAACCCGACCCCATGCCCATGCCAAAAGTTCGCGCACGCCACGACCCTTTCAATCCGAGTAGAGACATATACGCGAAAGTATCCCATACCGCCTTTATTGATTGAATTCTGCCGATTCGATGCAACATTTCTTACTGGACATTCTCAAAACCGAAACCTCTGAAAACAGCTTGCTCCAAGGAGCGCAGCTACTGGTTCCAAAGGGCTCGATAGTAGAATAGTTGTCCTATCAAGTAATCCCAATCGATTTGGATCGCCGTGCATCGACCGGAGAAGAAGGCCCGAAGTTGAGAAAAGCCACAGAAATCTGTCGACCTCCGTGCACAGGGAGCCGAAGATGCTAGGAGCTCAAAATGGCGCTGCGTACCTGAAATAGGCCACTAGCGAAGGTTTGGTCGTGTTTCTAGTTCCAGTCGTGCAGAGTTGCAAAATCAGGGTTGCATGCTGGTGCATTCTGAGTGAGTCTAGGCTGCTCCACTAGAGTGCTCATGCACCTCTTGGTGGACTAGCATTCAGCTTTGCATGCATGTTATGTTTTTAGCCGCCTATTCAGTGAAGGTTGTTGGGTGGTAATATACCGGTACCCATGTCAGCCCTAAGGATATCAGCCCCAATGTAGGGGGAAGACAAGTGTTGCATGTGTGGGTGGCTCATCTTAGGCCAGCCAAACGCGACGTCATGGGTAGGTGAATGAATGTGTGGTTGGATGCACGTATTGATGGGTGGGTGGGTGGGTAGGTGATTGGGAGGGTCGGTGGGTAGTTTGGGTGGATGGGTGGGTAGGTAGGTGGGTGGATATATGTGTGGGTAGGTGGATTGGTGGGTAGGTGGATGGATATGTGGGTGGATGTGTGTGTGGGTTGGTGATTGGGTGGGTGTGAAGGTGGCGTGACGTGTGGGTGGATTGATGGATGGGGGGGTGGGTGGGACGGTGGATGGGTGCAGGGGGGTAGTTCAACAAATCCTTTGCGGGGCTTGCTGGAGCTGATGGAGGCAAAGTAGGGCAGCACCCCGGCTGCATGCAGATAAGGGGTATGGCCGTATGGGGTGATAATTGAGGTTATGTTTCTTGCTTCTTTGCCGCTCTGCTTTATTGCTTGTACCCTTTAATGTCGGACCTCCCCCTAACTTGACCAACATAGCTGCAAATAGCCCGTTTCAGTGATACGATTGGTCTAGTGGTACCCCAAATTGCTGAAACGAAGCGGGGTCGGGGGTTCGATTCCCCCTACGGTCACCCTGAGCATTGCAGGTCGTTGTCAACCGCGCTGGTAGCTTGTCCAGTCAAGGTGGTAGACCGTTCTCTGCCTGCGTACGACGGGTTCCCTTAATACCACGCCCCATCAGGCGTTATCATTACTAGCTGCAAATGGAATCAGTATTCTCGCCTAAACTGTGAATGGCTGGACTGAATGGGCTGCTTGCTGCAAGCGTTGGGTGTGACCAGTGTACCATTGGAGTATAGGACGCCACCGAGATTCGAATTGGTGCAAGTGCAAAACTAACACACGACGTTTAAGGAGTTTGGGAGGTGTGTGTAGAGAGAGAGAGAGAGAGAAGGTTCAGAGTGAGCATGAGATCGATTGAGGGGAGGATGGAGAGAGACTGAGAGAGAGGGAGAGGTGGCTGATAGAGGGGAGGAGGCAGGCTGTCACCGCCCGTGCGGAGAGGAGGGATGAAGAGTTGGCGAGTGCAGAGAGAGAGAATCCGACTGTATTTGGTCTGATTGAGAGAGAGGCGACTGGAGATGAAGCACGCTGTGCGACGAGATCAGGAGATGGGGTATGAGACGAGACTAGTGTTCCGGAGACGAGGTCCGCAGAGACTCCCGATGGCGGTCTAAGAAAGCGATCGGGAAGAAGAGATATGGGAGCAGGAGGATGGGAAGAGTTGTCCCTGGATTCAGATGTGCTGGGAGAGCTGCGGATAGACGGGGAAGACGGGGAAGAAGGGAAGATTCTCTTCGCATGCGTGAGTGAGATGAGGTGATGAGGGGATGAAGTTTCTCGTCCCGAGACTCATTGGTGAGAGTGTTTTTCGCTTTAGCTCTCTTAGATTGGGGACGGAGAGGTGTTGAGAGAGATGGGGAGGAGCGGAGAGAGCATCTCGCGACGTCGTTGATGGCCGATGGGAGTCGTGGAGAAGTTAATGAGGGCCTGGTTCGAGACCTGATGTCTGAGAAGAGGGGCAGAGAGTTGACCACAGAGATGCGATCTGGACGGGCGAATGGGGCATGGGCTAATGATGTTTTGGGCGAGAGGGCAGGTGGGCAAGTACAGAGCGGTCGGGACGTGGTGCGAGGGCCGGAGTGAGATCTGAGGGCTAGAGCGGGGGAGACTGAGCTGGGAGAGGGGGGAAGGGGCGCGTTGGCGGTGGGGGGACTGTAGTTGTGTGTGGGAATTCGTGTGCAGAGGGCGTGGGTTGACAGTCCCTGAGCGAGAAAGAGAGGAGAGAGAGGGGCGTTTGCGTTCGCGTTTGTCGTCGTTGCCTATATGTACACACATCCCTGCTTAGGAATTCTGAGGACGCATCATATGGTGTGCTCCACATTGTGTGCCCATGGTGTAAATGCCCAGAATCCATGCCGTACCCTGCCGCACCATATATAATTTCAAGTTGTGCCTAATATTTAAATGTTGGGGGGTTGGGTGGGTGAGGTGTGTGTGTGTGTGTGTGTGGTGGTGGGGTGGGGGGGGGGGGGAGGGGAGGGGTTACTCCTGAGGTTAGGGTTTGAAAACATCACCTGATATGCATTCACATTATTTTTGAGCTCTCTGTCTTCAGCATAAGCGGTCAGATTCTTCAGCATATAATTATGTAAGTTCGTCAGCATACAAACCAATTTTGGATCTTCGACAGAGTTCCGGCTAAGCTTTTTTGCTTACACTTTAATTCTCGAGGTTGCCTAATGCCCTAGTCTGTTGTTTGGGGAAATGAAAACATTACAAATCGGAATGCACGATATTGCTCACATTCTTGTCTGACATGTTTTAGACATTGGTCCCTTCTAGGGTTTAGGGTTTTATCCTCCTTAGGCATGGGAAGAGAGGCATTAGGCAACTCCCTAACCTGAATTAACTGAATACCTGCACTGTCAGAGGTTGGTTGGGTCAAAGCGTTTGTAGGAGAGACACGATGGAAATAACAGCAGTATCAGCCGACCCAAGTCTCCACCCTACTGCCATTTCTTGGCTTGGCATCAATTTTGAATGTTCACTTCAGGTTCACTTCGTCCTAATTGGAACTATGGTCCGAACCTGACGACCTGTCAAGTGTCATCCTGGTGACCTGGCCCAGCTATGCCCCCATGCCAACAGTCTGCGTCATCCGAAAGATTGAGTCCCGAGCATGCCTAATTGCCGATTCTTTAGCCAAGGCACCGGTCACTAGGAAACAGTAATTCTCGAACGTGACCGATGCTCCAGCCAACGTTTCAGACTCCGTGTCCATTGTCCATATCTGAGATGCCGATGGCCGAATTCGCGAACGGCCAATAAAGCAAAAAGTGCATCCTGTCAGTCTCACTCACGTCCCACCGATGGGCTGGAAGGGCCCATCGACGTTCATCAACACCGTCCGCGCCGTGACAGCGTCACGGCACCTGATCGGTCAACCTTCCCACACAGGGACGGAGTGTACATTTCTACATCCAGGATGATTTAGTTGTCTGTTTTGAATTAAAACAGAAGAGTGTACCAACTGAAGAACAGATCCTGTTCAAGTACAGTCGATGCAAGAACAGAGGAAATTGGCGGTACACCCCCAGGCAAAAGTCCCAGAAGGTCGGTGGTGGGCAACTCAATTCGCCCCCCGCCACCGCCCCGGCGGCGACATTAGGGGTCCTGCAACCCGACCCCATGCCCATGCCAAAAGTTCGCGCACGCCACGACCCTTTCAATCCGAGTAGAGACATATACGCGAAAGTATCCCATACCGCCTTTATTGATTGAATTCTGCCGATTCGATGCAACATTTCTTACTGGACATTCTCAAAACCGAAACCTCTGAAAACAGCTTGCTCCAAGGAGCGCAGCTACTGGTTCCAAAGGGCTCGATAGTAGAATAGTTGTCCTATCAAGTAATCCCAATCGATTTGGATCGCCGTGCATCGACCGGAGAAAAAGGCCCGAAGTTGAGAAAAGCCACAGAAATCTGTCGACCTCCGTGCACAGGGAGCCGAAGATGCTAGGAGCTCAAAATGGCGCTGCGTACCTGAAATAGGCCACTAGCGAAGGTTTGGTCGTGTCTCTAGTTCCAGTCGTGCAGAGTTGCAAAATCAGGGTTGCATGCTGGTGCATTCTGAGTGAGTCTAGGCTGCTCCACTAGAGTGCTCATGCACCTCTTGGTGGACTAGCATTCAGCTTTGCATGCATGTTATGTTTTTAGCCGCCTATTCAGTGAAGGTTGTTGGGTGGTAATATACCGGTACCCATGTCAGCCCTAAGGATATCAGCCCCAATGTAGGGGGAAGACAAGTGTTGCATGTGTGGGTGGCTCATCTTAGGCCAGCCAAACGCGACGTCATGTGTAGGTGAATGAATGTGTGGTTGGATGCACGTATTGATGGGTGGGTGGGTGGGTAGGTGATTGGGAGGGTCGGTGGGTAGTTTGGGTGGATGGGTGGGTAGGTAGGTGGGTGGATATATGTGTGGGTAGGTGGATTGGTGGGTAGGTGGATGGATATGTGGGTGGATGTGTGTGTGGGTTGGTGATTGGGTGGGTGTGAAGGTGGCGTGACGTGTGGGTGGATTGATGGATGGGGGGGTGGGTGGGACGGTGGATGGGTGCAGGGGGGTAGTTCAACAAATCCTTTGCGGGGCTTGCTGGAGCTGATGGAGGCAAAGTAGGGCAGCACCCCGGCTGCATGCAGATAAGGGGTATGGCCGTATGGGGTGATAATTGAGGTTATGTTTCTTGCTTCTTTGCCGCTCTGCTTTATTGCTTGTACCCTTTAATGTCGGACCTCCCCCTAACTTGACCAACATAGCTGCAAATAGCCCGTTTCAGTGATACGATTGGTCTAGTGGTACACCAAATTGCTGAAACGAAGCGGGGTCGGGGGTTCGATTCCCCCTACGGTCACCCTGAGCATTGCAGGTCGTTGTCAACCGCGCTGGTAGCTTGTCCAGTCAAGGTGGTAGACCGTTCTCTGCCTGCGTACGACGGGTTCCCTTAATACCACGCCCCATCAGGCGTTATCATTACTAGCTGCAAATGGAATCAGTATTCTCGCCTAAACTGTGAATGGCTGGACTGAATGGGCTGCTTGCTGCAAGCGTTGGGTGTGACCAGTGTACCATTGGAGTATAGGACGCCACCGAGATTCGAATTGGTGCAAGTGCAAAACTAACACACGACGTTTAAGGAGTTTGGGAGGTGTGTGTGAGAGAGAGAGAGAGAGAGAGAGAGAGAGAGAGAGAGGGCGTGTGCTTATATGTATCACACAATCCCTGATTAGGAATTCTGAGGACGCCATTGTGTGCTCCATGGTGTAAATGCCCAGAATCCATGCCGTACCCTGCCGCACCATATATAATTTCAAGTTGTGCCTAATATTTAAATGTTGGGGGGTTGGGTGGGTGAGGTGTGTGTGTGTGGTGGTGGTGGTGGTGGTGGGGTGGGGGGGGGGGGAGGGGAGGGGTTACTCCTGAGGTTAGGGTTTGAAAACATCACCTGATATGCATTCACATTATTTTTGAGCTCTCTGTCTTCAGCATAAGCGGTCAGATTCTTCAGCATATAATTATGTAAGTTCGTCAGCATACAAACCAATTTTGGATCTTCGACAGAGTTCCGGCTAAGCTTTTTTGCTTACACTTTAATTCTCGAGGTTGCCTAATGCCCTAGTCTGTTGTTTGGGGAAATGAAAACATTACAAATCGGAATGCACGATATTGCTCACATTCTTGTCTGACATGTTTTAGACATTGGTCCCTTCTAGGGTTTAGGGTTTTATCCTCCTTAGGCATGGGAAGAGAGGCATTAGGCAACTCCCTAACCTGAATTAACTGAATACCTGCACTGTCAGAGGTTGGTTGGGTCAAAGCGTTTGTAGGAGAGACACGATGGAAATAACAGCAGTATCAGCCGACCCAAGTCTCCACCCTACTGCCATTTCTTGGCTTGGCATCAATTTTGAATGTTCACTTCAGGTTCACTTCGTCCTAATTGGAACTATGGTCCGAACCTGACGACCTGTCAAGTGTCATCCTGGTGACCTGGCCCGGCTATGCCCCCATGCCAACAGTCTGCGTCATCCGAAAGATTGAGTCCCGAGCATGCCTAATTGCCGATTCTTTAGCCAAGGCACCGGTCACTAGGAAACAGTAATTCTCGAACGTGACCGATGCTCCAGCCAACGTTTCAGACTCCGTGTCCATTGTCCATATCTGAGATGCCGATGGCCGAATTCGCGAACGGCCAATAAAGCAAAAAGTGCATCCTGTCAGTCTCACTCACGTCCCACCGATGGGCTGGAAGGGCCCATCGACGTTCATCAACACCGTCCGCGCCGTGACAGCGTCACGGCACCTGATCGGTCAACCTTCCCACACAGGGACGGAGTGTACATTTCTACATCCAGGATGATTTGGTTGTCTGTTTTGAATTAAAACAGAAGAGTGTACCAACTGAAGAACAGATCCTGTTCAAGTACAGTCGATGCAAGAACAGAGGAAATTGGCGGTACACCCCCAGGCAAAAGTCCCAGAAGGTCGGTGGTGGGCAACTCAATTCGCCCCCCGCCACCGCCCCGGCGGCGACATTAGGGGTCCTGCAACCCGACCCCATGCCCATGCCAAAAGTTCGCGCACGCCACGACCCTTTCAATCCGAGTAGAGACATATACGCGAAAGTATCCCATACCGCCTTTATTGATTGAATTCTGCCGATTCGATGCAACATTTCTTACTGGACATTCTCAAACCGAAACCTCTGAAAACAGCTTGCTCCAAGGAGCGCAGCTACTGGTTCCAAAGGGCTCGATAGTAGAATAGTTGTCCTATCAAGTAATCCCAATCGATTTGGATCGCCGTGCATCGACCGGAGAAAAAGGCCCGAAGTTGAGAAAAGCCACAGAAATCTGTCGACCTCCGTGCACAGGGAGCCGAAGATGCTAGGAGCTCAAAATGGCGCTGCGTACCTGAAATAGGCCACTAGCGAAGGTTTGGTCGTGTCTCTAGTTCCAGTCGTGCAGAGTTGCAAAATCAGGGTTGCATGCTGGTGCATTCTGAGTGAGTCTAGGCTGCTCCACTAGAGTGCTCATGCACCTCTTGGTGGACTAGCATTCAGCTTTGCATGCATGTTATGTTTTTAGCCGCCTATTCAGTGAAGGTTGTTGGGTGGTAATATACCGGTACCCATGTCAGCCCTAAGGATATCAGCCCCAATGTAGGGGGAAGACAAGTGTTGCATGTGTGGGTGGCTCATCTTAGGCCAGCCAAACGCGACGTCATGGGTAGGTGAATGAATGTGTGGTTGGATGCACGTATTGATGGGTGGGTGGGTGGGTAGGTGATTGGGAGGGTCGGTGGGTAGTTTGGGTGGATGGGTGGGTAGGTAGGTGGGTGGATATATGTGTGGGTAGGTGGATTGGTGGGTAGGTGGATGGATATGTGGGTGGATGTGTGTGTGGGTTGGTGATTGGGTGGGTGTGAAGGTGGCGTGACGTGTGGGTGGATTGATGGATGGGGGGGTGGGTGGGACGGTGGATGGGTGCAGGGGGGTAGTTCAACAAATCCTTTGCGGGGCTTGCTGGAGCTGATGGAGGCAAAGTAGGGCAGCACCCCGGCTGCATGCAGATAAGGGGTATGGCCGTATGGGGTGATAATTGAGGTTATGTTTCTTGCTTCTTTGCCGCTCTGCTTTATTGCTTGTACCCTTTAATGTCGGACCTCCCCCTAACTTGACCAACATAGCTGCAAATAGCCCGTTTCAGTGATACGATTGGTCTAGTGGTACACCAAATTGCTGAAACGAAGCGGGGTCGGGGGTTCGATTCCCCCTACGGTCACCCTGAGCATTGCAGGTCGTTGTCAACCGCGCTGGTAGCTTGTCCAGTCAAGGTGGTAGACCGTTCTCTGCCTGCGTACGACGGGTTCCCTTAATACCACGCCCCATCAGGCGTTATCATTACTAGCTGCAAATGGAATCAGTATTCTCGCCTAAACTGTGAATGGCTGGACTGAATGGGCTGCTTGCTGCAAGCGTTGGGTGTGACCAGTGTACCATTGGAGTATAGGACGCCACCGAGATTCGAATTGGTGCAAGTGCAAAACTAACACACGACGTTTAAGGAGTTTGGGAGGTGTGTGTGAGAGAGAGAGAGAGAGAGAGAGAGAGAGAGAGAGAGAGAGGGCGTGTGCTTATATGTATCACACAATCCCTGATTAGGAATTCTGAGGACGCCATTGTGTGCTCCATGGTGTAAATGCCCAGAATCCATGCCGTACCCTGCCGCACCATATATAATTTCAAGTTGTGCCTAATATTTAAATGTTGGGGGGTTGGGTGGGTGAGGTGTGTGTGTGTGGTGGTGGTGGTGGTGGTGGGGTGGGGGGGGGGGGGGGGAGGGGTTACTCCTGAGGTTAGGGTTTGAAAACATCACCTGATATGCATTCACATTATTTTTGAGCTCTCTGTCTTCAGCATAAGCGGTCAGATTCTTCAGCATATAATTATGTAAGTTCGTCAGCATACAAACCAATTTTGGATCTTCGACAGAGTTCCGGCTAAGCTTTTTTGCTTACACTTTAATTCTCGAGGTTGCCTAATGCCCTAGTCTGTTGTTTGGGGAAATGAAAACATTACAAATCGGAATGCACGATATTGCTCACATTCTTGTCTGACATGTTTTAGACATTGGTCCCTTCTAGGGTTTAGGGTTTTATCCTCCTTAGGCATGGGAAGAGAGGCATTAGGCAACTCCCTAACCTGAATTAACTGAATACCTGCACTGTCAGAGGTTGGTTGGGTCAAAGCGTTTGTAGGAGAGACACGATGGAAATAACAGCAGTATCAGCCGACCCAAGTCTCCACCCTACTGCCATTTCTTGGCTTGGCATCAATTTTGAATGTTCACTTCAGGTTCACTTCGTCCTAATTGGAACTATGGTCCGAACCTGACGACCTGTCAAGTGTCATCCTGGTGACCTGGCCCAGCTATGCCCCCATGCCAACAGTCTGCGTCATCCGAAAGATTGAGTCCCGAGCATGCCTAATTGCCGATTCTTTAGCCAAGGCACCGGTCACTAGGAAACAGTAATTCTCGAACGTGACCGATGCTCCAGCCAACGTTTCAGACTCCGTGTCCATTGTCCATATCTGAGATGCCGATGGCCGAATTCGCGAACGGCCAATAAAGCAAAAAGTGCATCCTGTCAGTCTCACTCACGTCCCACCGATGGGCTGGAAGGGCCCATCGACGTTCATCAACACCGTCCGCGCCGTGACAGCGTCACGGCACCTGATCGGTCAACCTTCCCACACAGGGACGGAGTGTACATTTCTACATCCAGGATGATTTGGTTGTCTGTTTTGAATTAAAACAGAAGAGTGTACCAACTGAAGAACAGATCCTGTTCAAGTACAGTCGATGCAAGAACAGAGGAAATTGGCGGTACACCCCCAGGCAAAAGTCCCAGAAGGTCGGTGGTGGGCAACTCAATTCGCCCCCCGCCACCGCCCCGGCGGCGACATTAGGGGTCCTGCAACCCGACCCCATGCCCATGCCAAAAGTTCGCGCACGCCACGACCCTTTCAATCCGAGTAGAGACATATACGCGAAAGTATCCCATACCGCCTTTATTGATTGAATTCTGCCGATTCGATGCAACATTTCTTACTGGACATTCTCAAAACCGAAACCTCTGAAAACAGCTTGCTCCAAGGAGCGCAGCTACTGGTTCCAAAGGGCTCGATAGTAGAATAGTTGTCCTATCAAGTAATCCCAATCGATTTGGATCGCCGTGCATCGACCGGAGAAAAAGGCCCGAAGTTGAGAAAAGCCACAGAAATCTGTCGACCTCCGTGCACAGGGAGCCGAAGATGCTAGGAGCTCAAAATGGCGCTGCGTACCTGAAATAGGCCACTAGCGAAGGTTTGGTCGTGTCTCTAGTTCCAGTCGTGCAGAGTTGCAAAATCAGGGTTGCATGCTGGTGCATTCTGAGTGAGTCTAGGCTGCTCCACTAGAGTGCTCATGCACCTCTTGGTGGACTAGCATTCAGCTTTGCATGCATGTTATGTTTTTAGCCGCCTATTCAGTGAAGGTTGTTGGGTGGTAATATACCGGTACCCATGTCAGCCCTAAGGATATCAGCCCCAATGTAGGGGGAAGACAAGTGTTGCATGTGTGGGTGGCTCATCTTAGGCCAGCCAAACGCGACGTCATGGGTAGGTGAATGAATGTGTGGTTGGATGCACGTATTGATGGGTGGGTGGGTGGGTAGGTGATTGGGAGGGTCGGTGGGTAGTTTGGGTGGATGGGTGGGTAGGTAGGTGGGTGGATATATGTGTGGGTAGGTGGATTGGTGGGTAGGTGGATGGATATGTGGGTGGATGTGTGTGTGGGTTGGTGATTGGGTGGGTGTGAAGGTGGCGTGACGTGTGGGTGGATTGATGGATGGGGGGGTGGGTGGGACGGTGGATGGGTGCAGGGGGGTAGTTCAACAAATCCTTTGCGGGGCTTGCTGGAGCTGATGGAGGCAAAGTAGGGCAGCACCCCGGCTGCATGCAGATAAGGGGTATGGCCGTATGGGGTGATAATTGAGGTTATGTTTCTTGCTTCTTTGCCGCTCTGCTTTATTGCTTGTACCCTTTAATGTCGGACCTCCCCCTAACTTGACCAACATAGCTGCAAATAGCCCGTTTCAGTGATACGATTGGTCTAGTGGTACCCCAAATTGCTGAAACGAAGCGGGGTCGGGGGTTCGATTCCCCCTACGGTCACCCTGAGCATTGCAGGTCGTTGTCAACCGCGCTGGTAGCTTGTCCAGTCAAGGTGGTAGACCGTTCTCTGCCTGCGTACGACGGGTTCCCTTAATACCACGCCCCATCAGGCGTTATCATTACTAGCTGCAAATGGAATCAGTATTCTCGCCTAAACTGTGAATGGCTGGACTGAATGGGCTGCTTGCTGCAAGCGTTGGGTGTGACCAGTGTACCATTGGAGTATAGGACGCCACCGAGATTCGAATTGGTGCAAGTGCAAAACTAACACACGACGTTTAAGGAGTTTGGGAGGTGTGTGTGAGAGAGAGAGAGAGAGAGAGAGAGAGAGAGAGAGAGAGGGCGTGTGCTTATATGTATCACACAATCCCTGATTAGGAATTCTGAGGACGCCATTGTGTGCTCCATGGTGTAAATGCCCAGAATCCATGCCGTACCCTGCCGCACCATATATAATTTCAAGTTGTGCCTAATATTTAAATGTTGGGGGGTTGGGTGGGTGAGGTGTGTGTGTGTGGTGGTGGTGGTGGTGGTGGGGTGGGGGGGGGGGGAGGGGAGGGGTTACTCCTGAGGTTAGGGTTTGAAAACATCACCTGATATGCATTCACATTATTTTTGAGCTCTCTGTCTTCAGCATAAGCGGTCAGATTCTTCAGCATATAATTATGTAAGTTCGTCAGCATACAAACCAATTTTGGATCTTCGACAGAGTTCCGGCTAAGCTTTTTTGCTTACACTTTAATTCTCGAGGTTGCCTAATGCCCTAGTCTGTTGTTTGGGGAAATGAAAACATTACAAATCGGAATGCGCGATATTGCTCACATTCTTGTCTGACATGTTTTAGACATTGGTCCCTTCTAGGGTTTAGGGTTTTATCCTCCTTAGGCATGGGAAGAGAGGCATTAGGCAACTCCCTAACCTGAATTAACTGAATACCTGCACTGTCAGAGGTTGGTTGGGTCAAAGCGTTTGTAGGAGAGACACGATGGAAATAACAGCAGTATCAGCCGACCCAAGTCTCCACCCTACTGCCATTTCTTGGCTTGGCATCAATTTTGAATGTTCACTTCAGGTTCACTTCGTCCTAATTGGAACTATGGTCCGAACCTGACGACCTGTCAAGTGTCATCCTGGTGACCTGGCCCAGCTATGCCCCCATGCCAACAGTCTGCGTCATCCGAAAGATTGAGTCCCGAGCATGCCTAATTGCCGATTCTTTAGCCAAGGCACCGGTCACTAGGAAACAGTAATTCTCGAACGTGACCGATGCTCCAGCCAACGTTTCAGACTCCGTGTCCATTGTCCATATCTGAGATGCCGATGGCCGAATTCGCGAACGGCCAATAAAGCAAAAAGTGCATCCTGTCAGTCTCACTCACGTCCCACCGATGGGCTGGAAGGGCCCATCGACGTTCATCAACACCGTCCGCGCCGTGACAGCGTCACGGCACCTGATCGGTCAACCTTCCCACACAGGGACGGAGTGTACATTTCTACATCCAGGATGATTTGGTTGTCTGTTTTGAATTAAAACAGAAGAGTGTACCAACTGAAGAACAGATCCTGTTCAAGTACAGTCGATGCAAGAACAGAGGAAATTGGCGGTACACCCCCAGGCAAAAGTCCCAGAAGGTCGGTGGTGGGCAACTCAATTCGCCCCCCGCCACCGCCCCGGCGGCGACATTAGGGGTCCTGCAACCCGACCCCATGCCCATGCCAAAAGTTCGCGCACGCCACGACCCTTTCAATCCGAGTAGAGACATATACGCGAAAGTATCCCATACCGCCTTTATTGATTGAATTCTGCCGATTCGATGCAACATTTCTTACTGGACATTCTCAAAACCGAAACCTCTGAAAACAGCTTGCTCCAAGGAGCGCAGCTACTGGTTCCAAAGGGCTCGATAGTAGAATAGTTGTCCTATCAAGTAATCCCAATCGATTTGGATCGCCGTGCATCGACCGGAGAAAAAGGCCCGAAGTTGAGAAAAGCCACAGAAATCTGTCGACCTCCGTGCACAGGGAGCCGAAGATGCTAGGAGCTCAAAATGGCGCTGCGTACCTGAAATAGGCCACTAGCGAAGGTTTGGTCGTGTCTCTAGTTCCAGTCGTGCAGAGTTGCAAAATCAGGGTTGCATGCTGGTGCATTCTAGTGAGTCTAGGCTGCTCCACTAGAGTGCTCATGCACCTCTTGGTGGACTAGCATTCAGCTTTGCATGCATGTTATGTTTTTAGCCGCCTATTCAGTGAAGGTTGTTGGGTGGTAATATACCGGTACCCATGTCAGCCCTAAGGATATCAGCCCCAATGTAGGGGGAAGACAAGTGTTGCATGTGTGGGTGGCTCATCTTAGGCCAGCCAAACGCGACGTCATGGGTAGGTGAATGAATGTGTGGTTGGATGCACGTATTGATGGGTGGGTGGGTGGGTAGGTGATTGGGAGGGTCGGTGGGTAGTTTGGGTGGATGGGTGGGTAGGTAGGTGGGTGGATATATGTGTGGGTAGGTGGATTGGTGGGTAGGTGGATGGATATGTGGGTGGATGTGTGTGTGGGTTGGTGATTGGGTGGGTGTGAAGGTGGCGTGACGTGTGGGTGGATTGATGGATGGGGGGGTGGGTGGGACGGTGGATGGGTGCAGGGGGGTAGTTCAACAAATCCTTTGCGGGGCTTGCTGGAGCTGATGGAGGCAAAGTAGGGCAGCACCCCGGCTGCATGCAGATAAGGGGTATGGCCGTATGGGGTGATAATTGAGGTTATGTTTCTTGCTTCTTTGCCGCTCTGCTTTATTGCTTGTACCCTTTAATGTCGGACCTCCCCCTAACTTGACCAACATAGCTGCAAATAGCCCGTTTCAGTGATACGATTGGTCTAGTGGTACACCAAATTGCTGAAACGAAGCGGGGTCGGGGGTTCGATTCCCCCTACGGTCACCCTGAGCATTGCAGGTCGTTGTCAACCGCGCTGGTAGCTTGTCCAGTCAAGGTGGTAGACCGTTCTCTGCCTGCGTACGACGGGTTCCCTTAATACCACGCCCCATCAGGCGTTATCATTACTAGCTGCAAATGGAATCAGTATTCTCGCCTAAACTGTGAATGGCTGGACTGAATGGGCTGCTTGCTGCAAGCGTTGGGTGTGACCAGTGTACCATTGGAGTATAGGACGCCACCGAGATTCGAATTGGTGCAAGTGCAAAACTAACACACGACGTTTAAGGAGTTTGGGAGGTGTGTGTGAGAGAGAGAGAGAGAGAGAGAGAGAGAGAGAGAGAGAGGGCGTGTGCTTATATGTATCACACAATCCCTGATTAGGAATTCTGAGGACGCCATTGTGTGCTCCATGGTGTAAATGCCCAGAATCCATGCCGTACCCTGCCGCACCATATATAATTTCAAGTTGTGCCTAATATTTAAATGTTGGGGGGTTGGGTGGGTGAGGTGTGTGTGTGTGGTGGTGGTGGTGGTGGTGGGGTGGGGGGGGGGGGGGGAGGGGAGGGGTTACTCCTGAGGTTAGGGTTTGAAAACATCACCTGATATGCATTCACATTATTTTTGAGCTCTCTGTCTTCAGCATAAGCGGTCAGATTCTTCAGCATATAATTATGTAAGTTCGTCAGCATACAAACCAATTTTGGATCTTCGACAGAGTTCCGGCTAAGCTTTTTTGCTTACACTTTAATTCTCGAGGTTGCCTAATGCCCTAGTCTGTTGTTTGGGGAAATGAAAACATTACAAATCGGAATGCGCGATATTGCTCACATTCTTGTCTGACATGTTTTAGACATTGGTCCCTTCTAGGGTTTAGGGTTTTATCCTCCTTAGGCATGGGAAGAGAGGCATTAGGCAACTCCCTAACCTGAATTAACTGAATACCTGCACTGTCAGAGGTTGGTTGGGTCAAAGCGTTTGTAGGAGAGACACGATGGAAATAACAGCAGTATCAGCCGACCCAAGTCTCCACCCTACTGCCATTTCTTGGCTTGGCATCAATTTTGAATGTTCACTTCAGGTTCACTTCGTCCTAATTGGAACTATGGTCCGAACCTGACGACCTGTCAAGTGTCATCCTGGTGACCTGGCCCAGCTATGCCCCCATGCCAACAGTCTGCGTCATCCGAAAGATTGAGTCCCGAGCATGCCTAATTGCCGATTCTTTAGCCAAGGCACCGGTCACTAGGAAACAGTAATTCTCGAACGTGACCGATGCTCCAGCCAACGTTTCAGACTCCGTGTCCATTGTCCATATCTGAGATGCCGATGGCCGAATTCGCGAACGGCCAATAAAGCAAAAAGTGCATCCTGTCAGTCTCACTCACGTCCCACCGATGGGCTGGAAGGGCCCATCGACGTTCATCAACACCGTCCGCGCCGTGACAGCGTCACGGCACCTGATCGGTCAACCTTCCCACACAGGGACGGAGTGTACATTTCTACATCCAGGATGATTTGGTTGTCTGTTTTGAATTAAAACAGAAGAGTGTACCAACTGAAGAACAGATCCTGTTCAAGTACAGTCGATGCAAGAACAGAGGAAATTGGCGGTACACCCCCAGGCAAAAGTCCCAGAAGGTCGGTGGTGGGCAACTCAATTCGCCCCCCGCCACCGCCCCGGCGGCGACATTAGGGGTCCTGCAACCCGACCCCATGCCCATGCCAAAAGTTCGCGCACGCCACGACCCTTTCAATCCGAGTAGAGACATATACGCGAAAGTATCCCATACCGCCTTTATTGATTGAATTCTGCCGATTCGATGCAACATTTCTTACTGGACATTCTCAAAACCGAAACCTCTGAAAACAGCTTGCTCCAAGGAGCGCAGCTACTGGTTCCAAAGGGCTCGATAGTAGAATAGTTGTCCTATCAAGTAATCCCAATCGATTTGGATCGCCGTGCATCGACCGGAGAAAAAGGCCCGAAGTTGAGAAAAGCCACAGAAATCTGTCGACCTCCGTGCACAGGGAGCCGAAGATGCTAGGAGCTCAAAATGGCGCTGCGTACCTGAAATAGGCCACTAGCGAAGGTTTGGTCGTGTCTCTAGTTCCAGTCGTGCAGAGTTGCAAAATCAGGGTTGCATGCTGGTGCATTCTGAGTGAGTCTAGGCTGCTCCACTAGAGTGCTCATGCACCTCTTGGTGGACTAGCATTCAGCTTTGCATGCATGTTATGTTTTTAGCCGCCTATTCAGTGAAGGTTGTTGGGTGGTAATATACCGGTACCCATGTCAGCCCTAAGGATATCAGCCCCAATGTAGGGGGAAGACAAGTGTTGCATGTGTGGGTGGCTCATCTTAGGCCAGCCAAACGCGACGTCATGGGTAGGTGAATGAATGTGTGGTTGGATGCACGTATTGATGGGTGGGTGGGTGGGTAGGTGATTGGGAGGGTCGGTGGGTAGTTTGGGTGGATGGGTGGGTAGGTAGGTGGGTGGATATATGTGTGGGTAGGTGGATTGGTGGGTAGGTGGATGGATATGTGGGTGGATGTGTGTGTGGGTTGGTGATTGGGTGGGTGTGAAGGTGGCGTGACGTGTGGGTGGATTGATGGATGGGGGGGTGGGTGGGACGGTGGATGGGTGCAGGGGGGTAGTTCAACAAATCCTTTGCGGGGCTTGCTGGAGCTGATGGAGGCAAAGTAGGGCAGCACCCCGGCTGCATGCAGATAAGGGGTATGGCCGTATGGGGTGATAATTGAGGTTATGTTTCTTGCTTCTTTGCCGCTCTGCTTTATTGCTTGTACCCTTTAATGTCGGACCTCCCCCTAACTTGACCAACATAGCTGCAAATAGCCCGTTTCAGTGATACGATTGGTCTAGTGGTACACCAAATTGCTGAAACGAAGCGGGGTCGGGGGTTCGATTCCCCCTACGGTCACCCTGAGCATTGCAGGTCGTTGTCAACCGCGCTGGTAGCTTGTCCAGTCAAGGTGGTAGACCGTTCTCTGCCTGCGTACGACGGGTTCCCTTAATACCACGCCCCATCAGGCGTTATCATTACTAGCTGCAAATGGAATCAGTATTCTCGCCTAAACTGTGAATGGCTGGACTGAATGGGCTGCTTGCTGCAAGCGTTGGGTGTGACCAGTGTACCATTGGAGTATAGGACGCCACCGAGATTCGAATTGGTGCAAGTGCAAAACTAACACACGACGTTTAAGGAGTTTGGGAGGTGTGTGTGAGAGAGAGAGAGAGAGAGAGAGAGAGAGAGAGAGAGAGGGCGTGTGCTTATATGTATCACACAATCCCTGATTAGGAATTCTGAGGACGCCATTGTGTGCTCCATGGTGTAAATGCCCAGAATCCATGCCGTACCCTGCCGCACCATATATAATTTCAAGTTGTGCCTAATATTTAAATGTTGGGGGGTTGGGTGGGTGAGGTGTGTGTGTGTGGTGGTGGTGGTGGTGGTGGGGTGGGGGGGGGGGGAGGGGAGGGGTTACTCCTGAGGTTAGGGTTTGAAAACATCACCTGATATGCATTCACATTATTTTTGAGCTCTCTGTCTTCAGCATAAGCGGTCAGATTCTTCAGCATATAATTATGTAAGTTCGTCAGCATACAAACCAATTTTGGATCTTCGACAGAGTTCCGGCTAAGCTTTTTTGCTTACACTTTAATTCT
This sequence comes from Chlamydomonas sp. ICE-L, assembly GCA_013435795.1. NCBI lineage: Eukaryota > Viridiplantae > Chlorophyta > Chlorophyceae > Chlamydomonadales > Chlamydomonadaceae > Chlamydomonas > Chlamydomonas sp. ICE-L. The sequence continues at coordinate 475,146 of JACBWV010000108.1, forward strand.
CGAGGTTGCCTAATGCCCTAGTCTGTTGTTTGGGGAAATGAAAACATTACAAATCGGAATGCGCGATATTGCTCACATTCTTGTCTGACATGTTTTAGACATTGGTCCCTTCTAGGGTTTAGGGTTTTATCCTCCTTAGGCATGGGAAGAGAGGCATTAGGCAACTCCCTAACCTGAATTAACTGAATACCTGCACTGTCAGAGGTTGGTTGGGTCAAAGCGTTTGTAGGAGAGACACGATGGAAATAACAGCAGTATCAGCCGACCCAAGTCTCCACCCTACTGCCATTTCTTGGCTTGGCATCAATTTTGAATGTTCACTTCAGGTTCACTTCGTCCTAATTGGAACTATGGTCCGAACCTGACGACCTGTCAAGTGTCATCCTGGTGACCTGGCCCAGCTATGCCCCCATGCCAACAGTCTGCGTCATCCGAAAGATTGAGTCCCGAGCATGCCTAATTGCCGATTCTTTAGCCAAGGCACCGGTCACTAGGAAACAGTAATTCTCGAACGTGACCGATGCTCCAGCCAACGTTTCAGACTCCGTGTCCATTGTCCATATCTGAGATGCCGATGGCCGAATTCGCGAACGGCCAATAAAGCAAAAAGTGCATCCTGTCAGTCTCACTCACGTCCCACCGATGGGCTGGAAGGGCCCATCGACGTTCATCAACACCGTCCGCGCCGTGACAGCGTCACGGCACCTGATCGGTCAACCTTCCCACACAGGGACGGAGTGTACATTTCTACATCCAGGATGATTTGGTTGTCTGTTTTGAATTAATACAGAAGAGTGTACCAACTGAAGAACAGATCCTGTTCAAGTACAGTCGATGCAAGAACAGAGGAAATTGGCGGTACACCCCCAGGCAAAAGTCCCAGAAGGTCGGTGGTGGGCAACTCAATTCGCCCCCCGCCACCGCCCCGGCGGCGACATTAGGGGTCCTGCAACCCGACCCCATGCCCATGCCAAAAGTTCGCGCACGCCACGACCCTTTCAATCCGAGTAGAGACATATACGCGAAAGTATCCCATACCGCCTTTATTGATTGAATTCTGCCGATTCGATGCAACATTTCTTACTGGACATTCTCAAAACCGAAACCTCTGAAAACAGCTTGCTCCAAGGAGCGCAGCTACTGGTTCCAAAGGGCTCGATAGTAGAATAGTTGTCCTATCAAGTAATCCCAATCGATTTGGATCGCCGTGCATCGACCGGAGAAAAAGGCCCGAAGTTGAGAAAAGCCACAGAAATCTGTCGACCTCCGTGCACAGGGAGCCGAAGATGCTAGGAGCTCAAAATGGCGCTGCGTACCTGAAATAGGCCACTAGCGAAGGTTTGGTCGTGTCTCTAGTTCCAGTCGTGCAGAGTTGCAAAATCAGGGTTGCATGCTGGTGCATTCTGAGTGAGTCTAGGCTGCTCCACTAGAGTGCTCATGCACCTCTTGGTGGACTAGCATTCAGCTTTGCATGCATGTTATGTTTTTAGCCGCCTATTCAGTGAAGGTTGTTGGGTGGTAATATACCGGTACCCATGTCAGCCCTAAGGATATCAGCCCCAATGTAGGGGGAAGACAAGTGTTGCATGTGTGGGTGGCTCATCTTAGGCCAGCCAAACGCGACGTCATGGGTAGGTGAATGAATGTGTGGTTGGATGCACGTATTGATGGGTGGGTGGGTGGGTAGGTGATTGGGAGGGTCGGTGGGTAGTTTGGGTGGATGGGTGGGTAGGTAGGTGGGTGGATATATGTGTGGGTAGGTGGATTGGTGGGTAGGTGGATGGATATGTGGGTGGATGTGTGTGTGGGTTGGTGATTGGGTGGGTGTGAAGGTGGCGTGACGTGTGGGTGGATTGATGGATGGGGGGGTGGGTGGGACGGTGGATGGGTGCAGGGGGGTAGTTCAACAAATCCTTTGCGGGGCTTGCTGGAGCTGATGGAGGCAAAGTAGGGCAGCACCCCGGCTGCATGCAGATAAGGGGTATGGCCGTATGGGGTGATAATTGAGGTTATGTTTCTTGCTTCTTTGCCGCTCTGCTTTATTGCTTGTACCCTTTAATGTCGGACCTCCCCCTAACTTGACCAACATAGCTGCAAATAGCCCGTTTCAGTGATACGATTGGTCTAGTGGTACCCCAAATTGCTGAAACGAAGCGGGGTCGGGGGTTCGATTCCCCCTACGGTCACCCTGAGCATTGCAGGTCGTTGTCAACCGCGCTGGTAGCTTGTCCAGTCAAGGTGGTAGACCGTTCTCTGCCTGCGTACGACGGGTTCCCTTAATACCACGCCCCATCAGGCGTTATCATTACTAGCTGCAAATGGAATCAGTATTCTCGCCTAAACTGTGAATGGCTGGACTGAATGGGCTGCTTGCTGCAAGCGTTGGGTGTGACCAGTGTACCATTGGAGTATAGGACGCCACCGAGATTCGAATTGGTGCAAGTGCAAAACTAACACACGACGTTTAAGGAGTTTGGGAGGTGTGTGTGAGAGAGAGAGAGAGAGAGAGAGAGAGAGAGAGAGAGAGAGGGCGTGTGCTTATATGTATCACACAATCCCTGATTAGGAATTCTGAGGACGCCATTGTGTGCTCCATGGTGTAAATGCCCAGAATCCATGCCGTACCCTGCCGCACCATATATAATTTCAAGTTGTGCCTAATATTTAATGTTGGGGGGTTGGGTGGGTGAGGTGTGTGTGTGTGGTGGTGGTGGTGGTGGGGTGGGGGGGGGTGGGAGGGGTTACTCCTGAGGTTAGGGTTTGAAAACATCACCTGATATGCATTCACATTATTTTTGAGCTCTCTGTCTTCAGCATAAGCGGTCAGATTCTTCAGCATATAATTATGTAAGTTCGTCAGCATACAAACCAATTTTGGATCTTCGACAGAGTTCCGGCTAAGCTTTTTTGCTTACACTTTAATTCTCGAGGTTGCCTAATGCCCTAGTCTGTTGTTTGGGGAAATGAAAACATTACAAATCGGAATGCGCGATATTGCTCACATTCTTGTCTGACATGTTTTAGACATTGGTCCCTTCTAGGGTTTAGGGTTTTATCCTCCTTAGGCATGGGAAGAGAGGCATTAGGCAACTCCCTAACCTGAATTAACTGAATACCTGCACTGTCAGAGGTTGGTTGGGTCAAAGCGTTTGTAGGAGAGACACGATGGAAATAACAGCAGTATCAGCCGACCCAAGTCTCCACCCTACTGCCATTTCTTGGCTTGGCATCAATTTTGAATGTTCACTTCAGGTTCACTTCGTCCTAATTGGAACTATGGTCCGAACCTGACGACCTGTCAAGTGTCATCCTGGTGACCTGGCCCAGCTATGCCCCCATGCCAACAGTCTGCGTCATCCGAAAGATTGAGTCCCGAGCATGCCTAATTGCCGATTCTTTAGCCAAGGCACCGGTCACTAGGAAACAGTAATTCTCGAACGTGACCGATGCTCCAGCCAACGTTTCAGACTCCGTGTCCATTGTCCATATCTGAGATGCCGATGGCCGAATTCGCGAACGGCCAATAAAGCAAAAAGTGCATCCTGTCAGTCTCACTCACGTCCCACCGATGGGCTGGAAGGGCCCATCGACGTTCATCAACACCGTCCGCGCCGTGACAGCGTCACGGCACCTGATCGGTCAACCTTCCCACACAGGGACGGAGTGTACATTTCTACATCCAGGATGATTTGGTTGTCTGTTTTGAATTAAAACAGAAGAGTGTACCAACTGAAGAACAGATCCTGTTCAAGTACAGTCGATGCAAGAACAGAGGAAATTGGCGGTACACCCCCAGGCAAAAGTCCCAGAAGGTGGTGGGCAACTCAATTCGCCCCCCGCCACCGCCCCGGCGGCGACATTAGGGGTCCTGCAACCCGACCCCATGCCCGTGCCAAAAGTTCGCGCACGCCACGACCCTTTCAATCCGAGTAGAGACATATACGCGAAAGTATCCCATACCGCCTTTATTGATTGAATTCTGCCGATTCGATGCAACATTTCTTACTGGACATTCTCAAAACCGAAACCTCTGAAAACAGCTTGCTCCAAGGAGCGCAGCTACTGGTTCCAAAGGGCTCGATAGTAGAATAGTTGTCCTATCAAGTAATCCCAATCGATTTGGATCGCCGTGCATCGACCGGAGAAAAAGGCCCGAAGTTGAGAAAAGCCACAGAAATCTGTCGACCTCCGTGCACAGGGAGCCGAAGATGCTAGGAGCTCAAAATGGCGCTGCGTACCTGAAATAGGCCACTAGCGAAGGTTTGGTCGTGTCTCTAGTTCCAGTCGTGCAGAGTTGCAAAATCAGGGTTGCATGCTGGTGCATTCTGAGTGAGTCTAGGCTGCTCCACTAGAGTGCTCATGCACCTCTTGGTGGACTAGCATTCAGCTTTGCATGCATGTTATGTTTTTAGCCGCCTATTCAGTGAAGGTTGTTGGGTGGTAATATACCGGTACCCATGTCAGCCCTAAGGATATCAGCCCCAATGTAGGGGGAAGACAAGTGTTGCATGTGTGGGTGGCTCATCTTAGGCCAGCCAAACGCGACGTCATGGGTAGGTGAATGAATGTGTGGTTGGATGCACGTATTGATGGGTGGGTGGGTGGGTAGGTGATTGGGAGGGTCGGTGGGTAGTTTGGGTGGATGGGTGGGTAGGTAGGTGGGTGGATATATGTGTGGGTAGGTGGATTGGTGGGTAGGTGGATGGATATGTGGGTGGATGTGTGTGTGGGTTGGTGATTGGGTGGGTGTGAAGGTGGCGTGACGTGTGGGTGGATTGATGGATGGGGGGGTGGGTGGGACGGTGGATGGGTGCAGGGGGGTAGTTCAACAAATCCTTTGCGGGGCTTGCTGGAGCTGATGGAGGCAAAGTAGGGCAGCACCCCGGCTGCATGCAGATAAGGGGTATGGCCGTATGGGGTGATAATTGAGGTTATGTTTCTTGCTTCTTTGCCGCTCTGCTTTATTGCTTGTACCCTTTAATGTCGGACCTCCCCCTAACTTGACCAACATAGCTGCAAATAGCCCGTTTCAGTGATACGATTGGTCTAGTGGTACACCAAATTGCTGAAACGAAGCGGGGTCGGGGGTTCGATTCCCCCTACGGTCACCCTGAGCATTGCAGGTCGTTGTCAACCGCGCTGGTAGCTTGTCCAGTCAAGGTGGTAGACCGTTCTCTGCCTGCGTACGACGGGTTCCCTTAATACCACGCCCCATCAGGCGTTATCATTACTAGCTGCAAATGGAATCAGTATTCTCGCCTAAACTGTGAATGGCTGGACTGAATGGGCTGCTTGCTGCAAGCGTTGGGTGTGACCAGTGTACCATTGGAGTATAGGACGCCACCGAGATTCGAATTGGTGCAAGTGCAAAACTAACACACGACGTTTAAGGAGTTTGGGAGGTGTGTGTGAGAGAGAGAGAGAGAGAGAGAGAGAGAGAGAGAGAGAGAGGGCGTGTGCTTATATGTATCACACAATCCCTGATTAGGAATTCTGAGGACGCCATTGTGTGCTCCATGGTGTAAATGCCCAGAATCCATGCCGTACCCTGCCGCACCATATATAATTTCAAGTTGTGCCTAATATTTAAATGTTGGGGGGTTGGGTGGGTGAGGTGTGTGTGTGTGTGGTGGTGGTGGTGGTGGTGGGGTGGGGGGGGGGGGGGAGGGGAGGGGTTACTCCTGAGGTTAGGGTTTGAAAACATCACCTGATATGCATTCACATTATTTTTGAGCTCTCTGTCTTCAGCATAAGCGGTCAGATTCTTCAGCATATAATTATGTAAGTTCGTCAGCATACAAACCAATTTTGGATCTTCGACAGAGTTCCGGCTAAGCTTTTTTGCTTACACTTTAATTCTCGAGGTTGCCTAATGCCCTAGTCTGTTGTTTGGGGAAATGAAAACATTACAAATCGGAATGCGCGATATTGCTCACATTCTTGTCTGACATGTTTTAGACATTGGTCCCTTCTAGGGTTTAGGGTTTTATCCTCCTTAGGCATGGGAAGAGAGGCATTAGGCAACTCCCTAACCTGAATTAACTGAATACCTGCACTGTCAGAGGTTGGTTGGGTCAAAGCGTTTGTAGGAGAGACACGATGGAAATAACAGCAGTATCAGCCGACCCAAGTCTCCACCCTACTGCCATTTCTTGGCTTGGCATCAATTTTGAATGTTCACTTCAGGTTCACTTCGTCCTAATTGGAACTATGGTCCGAACCTGACGACCTGTCAAGTGTCATCCTGGTGACCTGGCCCAGCTATGCCCCCATGCCAACAGTCTGCGTCATCCGAAAGATTGAGTCCCGAGCATGCCTAATTGCCGATTCTTTAGCCAAGGCACCGGTCACTAGGAAACAGTAATTCTCGAACGTGACCGATGCTCCAGCCAACGTTTCAGACTCCGTGTCCATTGTCCATATCTGAGATGCCGATGGCCGAATTCGCGAACGGCCAATAAAGCAAAAAGTGCATCCTGTCAGTCTCACTCACGTCCCACCGATGGGCTGGAAGGGCCCATCGACGTTCATCAACACCGTCCGCGCCGTGACAGCGTCACGGCACCTGATCGGTCAACCTTCCCACACAGGGACGGAGTGTACATTTCTACATCCAGGATGATTTGGTTGTCTGTTTTGAATTAAAACAGAAGAGTGTACCAACTGAAGAACAGATCCTGTTCAAGTACAGTCGATGCAAGAACAGAGGAAATTGGCGGTACACCCCCAGGCAAAAGTCCCAGAAGGTCGGTGGTGGGCAACTCAATTCGCCCCCCGCCACCGCCCCGGCGGCGACATTAGGGGTCCTGCAACCCGACCCCATGCCCATGCCAAAAGTTCGCGCACGCCACGACCCTTTCAATCCGAGTAGAGACATATACGCGAAAGTATCCCATACCGCCTTTATTGATTGAATTCTGCCGATTCGATGCAACATTTCTTACTGGACATTCTCAAAACCGAAACCTCTGAAAACAGCTTGCTCCAAGGAGCGCAGCTACTGGTTCCAAAGGGCTCGATAGTAGAATAGTTGTCCTATCAAGTAATCCCAATCGATTTGGATCGCCGTGCATCGACCGGAGAAAAAGGCCCGAAGTTGAGAAAAGCCACAGAAATCTGTCGACCTCCGTGCACAGGGAGCCGAAGATGCTAGGAGCTCAAAATGGCGCTGCGTACCTGAAATAGGCCACTAGCGAAGGTTTGGTCGTGTCTCTAGTTCCAGTCGTGCAGAGTTGCAAAATCAGGGTTGCATGCTGGTGCATTCTGAGTGAGTCTAGGCTGCTCCACTAGAGTGCTCATGCACCTCTTGGTGGACTAGCATTCAGCTTTGCATGCATGTTATGTTTTTAGCCGCCTATTCAGTGAAGGTTGTTGGGTGGTAATATACCGGTACCCATGTCAGCCCTAAGGATATCAGCCCCAATGTAGGGGGAAGACAAGTGTTGCATGTGTGGGTGGCTCATCTTAGGCCAGCCAAACGCGACGTCATGGGTAGGTGAATGAATGTGTGGTTGGATGCACGTATTGATGGGTGGGTGGGTGGGTAGGTGATTGGGAGGGTCGGTGGGTAGTTTGGGTGGATGGGTGGGTAGGTAGGTGGGTGGATATATGTGTGGGTAGGTGGATTGGTGGGTAGGTGGATGGATATGTGGGTGGATGTGTGTGTGGGTTGGTGATTGGGTGGGTGTGAAGGTGGCGTGACGTGTGGGTGGATTGATGGATGGGGGGGGGTGGGGGGGACGGTGGATGGGTGCAGGGGGGTAGTTCAACAAATCCTTTGCGGGGCTTGCTGGAGCTGATGGAGGCAAAGTAGGGCAGCACCCCGGCTGCATGCAGATAAGGGGTATGGCCGTATGGGGTGATAATTGAGGTTATGTTTCTTGCTTCTTTGCCGCTCTGCTTTATTGCTTGTACCCTTTAATGTCGGACCTCCCCCTAACTTGACCAACATAGCTGCAAATAGCCCGTTTCAGTGATACGATTGGTCTAGTGGTACACCAAATTGCTGAAACGAAGCGGGGGCGGGGGTTCGATTCCCCCTACGGTCACCCTGAGCATTGCAGGTCGTTGTCAACCGCGCTGGTAGCTTGTCCAGTCAAGGTGGTAGACCGTTCTCTGCCTGCGTACGACGGGTTCCCTTAATACCACGCCCCATCAGGCGTTATCATTACTAGCTGCAAATGGAATCAGTATTCTCGCCTAAACTGTGAATGGCTGGACTGAATGGGCTGCTTGCTGCAAGCGTTGGGTGTGACCAGTGTACCATTGGAGTATAGGACGCCACCGAGATTCGAATTGGTGCAAGTGCAAAACTAACACACGACGTTTAAGGAGTTTGGGAGGTGTGTGTGAGAGAGAGAGAGAGAGAGAGAGAGAGAGAGAGAGGGCGTGTGCTTATATGTATCACACAATCCCTGATTAGGAATTCTGAGGACGCCATTGTGTGCTCCATGGTGTAAATGCCCAGAATCCATGCCGTACCCTGCCGCACCATATATAATTTCAAGTTGTGCCTAATATTTAAATGTTGGGGGGTTGGGTGGGTGAGGTGTGTGTGTGTGGTGGTGGTGGTGGTGGTGGGGTGGGGGGGGGGAGGGGAGGGGTTACTCCTGAGGTTAGGGTTTGAAAACATCACCTGATATGCATTCACATTATTTTTGAGCTCTCTGTCTTCAGCATAAGCGGTCAGATTCTTCAGCATATAATTATGTAAGTTCGTCAGCATACAAACCAATTTTGGATCTTCGACAGAGTTCCGGCTAAGCTTTTTTGCTCACACTTTAATTCTCGAGGTTGCCTAATGCCCTAGTCTGTTGTTTGGGGAAATGAAAACATTACAAATCGGAATGCACGATATTGCTCACATTCTTGTCTGACATGTTTTAGACATTGGTCCCTTCTAGGGTTTAGGGTTTTATCCTCCTTAGGCATGGGAAGAGAGGCATTAGGCAACTCCCTAACCTGAATAACTGAATACCTGCACTGTCAGAGGTTGGTTGGGTCAAAGCGTTTGTAGGAGAGACACGATGGAAATAACAGCAGTATCAGCCGACCCAAGTCTCCACCCTACTGCCATTTCTTGGCTTGGCATCAATTTTGAATGTTCACTTCAGGTTTCACTTCGTCCTAATTGGAACTATGGTCCGAACCTGACGACCTGTCAAGTGTCATCCTGGTGACCTGGCCCAGCTATGCCCCCATGCCAACAGTCTGCGTCATCCGAAAGATTGAGTCCCGAGCATGCCTAATTGCCGATTCTTTAGCAAGGCACCGGTCACTAGGAAACAGTAATTCTCGAACGTGACCGATGCTCCAGCCAACGTTTCAGACTCCGTGTCCATTGTCCATATCTGAGATGCCGATGGGCCGAATTCGCGAACGGCCAATAAAGCAAAAAGTGCATCCTGTCAGTCTCACTCACGTCCCACCGATGGGCTGGAAGGGCCCATCGACGTTCATCAACACCGTCCGCGCCGTGACAGCGTCACGGCACCTGATCGGTCAACCTCCCCACACAGGGACGGAGGTGTACATTTCTACATCCAGGATGATTTGGTTGTCTGTTTTGAATTAATACAGAAGAGTGTACCAACTGATGAACAGATCCTGTTCAAGTACAGTCGATGCAAGAACAGAGGAAATTGGCGGTACACCCCAGGCAAAAGTCCCAGAAGGTCGGTGGTGGGCAACTCAATTCGCCCCCCGCCACCGCCCCGGCGGCGACATTAGGGGTCCTGCAACCCGACCCCATGCCCATGCCAAAAGTTCGCGCACGCCACGACCCTTTCAATCCGAGTAAGAGACATATACGCGAAAGTATCCCCATACCGCCTTTATTGATTGAATTCTGCGCTGGCGATCGATATTGCAACATTCTTACTGGACATTCTCAAAACCGAAACCTCTGAAAACAGCTTGCTCCAAGGAGCGCAGCTACTGGTTCCAAAGGGCTCGATAGTAGAATAGTTTGTCCTATCAAGTAATCCCCAATCGATTTGGATCGCCGTGCATCGACCGGAGAAAAAGGCCCGAAGTTGAGAAAAGCCACAGAAATCTGTCGACCTCCGTGCACAGGGAGCCGAAGATGCTAGGAGCTCAAAATGGCGCTGCGTACCTGAAATATGCCACTAGCGAAGGTTTGGTCGTGTCTCTAGTTCCAGTCGTGCAGAGTTGCAAAATCAGGGTTGCATGCTGGTGCATTCTGAGTGAGTCTAGGCTGCTCCACTAGAGTGCTCATGTACCTCTTGGTGGACTAGCAGTCAGCTTCGTATTCTCGCCTAAACTAGCTTGCATGGACTGCAAGGTGTGCTTGTTGGTACAATTGGTCCATTGGATGCCGTCGAGATAAAAAAATTGCAATTTAAAAAAGAAAACACAACATCTAAGCCTCGTGAATTGCAGACTGTAAACTTTGAGGACATTACGTCTTGCTGGAGCTGATGGAGGCAAAGTAGGGCAGCACCGCGGCTGCATGCAGATAAGGGGTATGGCCGTATGGGGTGATAATTGAGGTTATGTTTCTTGCTTCTTTGCCGCTCTGCTTTATTGCTTTTACCCTTTGGGAGACCACATCTACACGAATGCTGCTCTTGCTAAGCTGAACTTTGCCCTACCCTCATAGTGCTAAGCTGAACTTCACACTACCCTCATAGGTTGAGGGAGATGACATTCTGTATTTGGAGACCACATCTACACAGATGCTGCTCTTGCTAAGCTGAACTTCCGCTGGAGGACGGCTCTCATCATCCGTGAGCTGGAGGAGGAGGTGTCAGCTCTCGTTAAGGGCCGACCCACAGGACAAACTCAAGAGCTGATGGCGAAGAAGGAGAGTCTGGTAGGTCATAGGGAGCATGTGTGTGTTCATGTAAAGGGTAGGTGAGAGTGTGGGTGGGTGGGTGGGTGGGGGGGGGGTGGGGGGGGGGGGTAAGGACAGCTCTCGTGAAGGGCCGACCCCCCAGGGACTTGCTCAAGATCTGATGGAGAAGAAGGAGCTGGTAGGTCATAGGGAGCATGTGTGCAGGGGGGGGGGGGGGGTAGGGTAAGGACAACACTAGATAAGGCCGGCCCCCACAGGGACAAGCTGAAGGAGCTGGTAGGTAATATGGATCATATGTGTGTTCATGTGGAGGGGGGGGGAGGTGGTGGGGTTCAGGACAACACTAGATAAGGCTGGCCCACAGTGACAAGCTGAAAGGGCTGGTAGGTCATACGGAACATGTGTGTGTGTGTGTGGGGGGGGGGGGGGGGGGGGGGGGGGGGGGTAAGGACAACACTAGATAAGGCCGGCCCCACAGGGACAAGCTGAAGGAGCTGGTAGGTCATATGGAGCATGTGTGTGTTCTTCAGGAGGGGGGGGGGGGGGACGGGGGGACGGGTAAGGACAGCACTCGTCAAGGGCCGACCCCACAGGGACAAGCTTAACGAGGTAATGGAGAAGAAGGAGCTGGTAGGTCATAGGGAGCATGTGTGTGTTCTTCAGGAGGGGGGGGGGGGGGGGGGGGGGGGATGAGTGTGAGTGTGTGTGTGGGGGGGGGGAGGGGTAAGGACAGCACTCGTGAAGGGCCGACCCCACAGGGACAAGCTTAATGAGGTAATGGAGAAGGAGGAGCTGGTAGTCATAGGGAGCATGTGTGTGTTCTTGAGGAGGGGGGGGGGGGGGGGGGGGAGGTTGAGGTGTGTGTGGGGGGGGAGGGGTAAGGACAGCACTCGTGAAGGGCCGACCCCACAGGGACATGCTTAAGAGGTAATGGAGAAGAAGGAGCTGGTCGGTCATAGGGAGAATGTGTGTTCATGTGAGGGTAGGTGGAAGTGCCTGTGTGTGTGTGTGGGGGGGGGGGGGGTGGGGGGGGGGGGATAGGACAGCTCTCGTGAAGGGCCGAACCCCACAGGGACTAGCTCAAAGAGCGGATGGAGAAGGGAGTGGTAGGTCATAGGGAGCATGTGTGTGTTCATTTGGAGGGTGGGGGGAGGTGGGTGTGTGTGGGGGGGAGAATCTGGAGCGGGAAGGACGACACTAGTCCCACACCACCTATCACACACCTACCACACACCACCACCACCACAACAACAACAACAGCAGCACACAGGTGGGCGACCGTTTCAACCAGCTGCGCTTGGCTCGAAACACACCCACCCGCCACCGCCACCACACACAACCACCACACAACCACCACACACCACACATTATCACCATAACACACCACACACCACACACAGGTGGGCGACCTTTTCAACCAGCTACGCTTGGCTCGTCAGCGCTTCGTGTCTGGCGTCCGACTGACTTCCACCTTTGAGGACGAGGATCGACTGAATGAAACCCTTGCACAGCTCCTGATGGTGATGGAGGTGCTGGACGACAAGATCGGGCCCATGTTGGAGGAGGATGGCAGTGAATTTAACAAGAGGTGAGCGGTTGGGTGATGGCGGTGAGATTGCAGGAGGAAGGCAGTAGGAAGGCAGGAGGAGAATGGCAGGAGATTCCACCACCATCACCACCATCACAACATCACAAAACAGCAAAAACAGAAAAAAGAAAAGAAAAAAAAGCAAAACAACGAAGACATTAAACAGAAAAGGCACAAACGAAAAAAATAACAAAAAAAAGGAAAAAAAAAGAGAAGCACCAAAAAAAAAAAAAAAGGAAAAGAAGAAAAAAAACGAATAAATATAAAAATCACCGGAAGATACACACAAAAAAAAAACAAACAAAGGAAAAAAGAAAATAAAACAAAAGACCAAAAAAGGAAAATACGAAAAGACAGAAAAATAATAAAAAAAAAAGTAACAAAGCAAAACAACACACCAAATGCACTGATAAACGTGAAAAAAACAATAACAAACCAGTACAGAATAAGAAACAAACCAAACAAAGAACAAAACAACAACCAGAACAAAAAAAGCAAAGACGACAATACAAACACGAGAAGACAACAACAAAAAAAAACAAAAAACAAGCAACAAAAGGCAAAAAAAAAGTCAGCCAAACACAAATAAAAAACCATAAAGCAAACACGAAGAACAACAACACCAACAACAAAACCATACACAATAAAATCACAAAAACCACACCAAAAAAAACCAGCGGCACACACCACCACCACACCAGCCACCACAACTCCCACACAACATCACACAATCACAGCCAATCACCAACACAACAAACACAGATGCACCACCACACCGCCACCACAACCCCACCACCATCACACTATTTCACCATCCAACCACCACAACACCACACCATAATCACCCTACCACCACAACCACACCAGCACCACACCGATACCCACACCCACACCCATACCCACACCTGCACCCATACCACCCATACCCATACCCATGCCCACGCGTACACCCATAAGGTGGGGCTACCTCTCAGAGCAGGTCTGAATGACAAGAGCCAGTTAATCCGCCAGGATAGAGAAGTACGCGGACATCTACACCTCTCGCGTCTCCAACTTCCAACGCTACACTCCCCTACATGTACTTCCGCTCGCCCTCCCAGTCATTTGCACATGATCGCGGGCTAACCTCCTACTACCAGAAGAAGTACGCTGAGGTGGGTGTTGAAAGCGTACATCTCACCCTCAAGTCTAGCAGTCAACCAATCAACAAACCTAACCAACCAACCAACCAACCAACCAACCAACCAACCTGATCGCGGGCTAACCACCTACTACCAGAAGAAGTACGCTGAGGTGGGTTGAAGTAAACATCTCACCACAGATATAGCAATCAACCAACCAACCAACCAACCAATCAACCAACTAAGAAACAAACAAACAAACGAACAAACAAACAAACAAACAAACAGACAGACAGATAAGCAGGCAGACAGACAGACAGAAAGACAGGTGGACATATAGTTTTCAATGACTGACAGAAACGCACTTTCACATATGTATGTATGTATGGGTCGGCTATGTTAAATAATATTAGTGAATAAATAATATTAAATAATATTAGTCGGACGAGCCGTCTCACCAGAATTTCGAATTTATTTGAAAAACTAATATAATTGTGACACTATCATAATATTAGTTAATATTAGTTTTTCAAGCACTAGTAGTAGTTGCCGTTCCCTGATCAACCATTTTTTTTTTGCTGCAGCATGATTAAAAGTGGCATAATGTTTTGCTGCCTTTGATTTTTGACATGATCAGCACAACAACAACAACAACAACAACATCACCAACAACAGCATCAACACCAACACCAATACCAACACCAGCACCAACACCAACACCAACACCAACACCAACACCAATATGGAAACTGAACACATATCACAGCCATATCAACAATTGTGAGAACTATTATTTACACCTGCGTTCAAACTGCAGCAAGACTGTTTGTCATTACTTAAACCGGCTTAAACCAGCATTGTTATATGTGTTAGCTTCTAATGGCAGCTTGGTTGGTTGGTTGGTTGGTTGGTAGGTTGTGGTTTCAACCGCCCAGTCCACCGATTGATACAGAAAGCACATAAGGTTGGTTACTTAGTTGGTTGGTTGGTTGGTTGGTTGGTTGTGGTTTCAATCACCCAGTCAACACTATGATACCGAAAGCACGTACGACCATTCAATCAAGAGCTTACATGGCCCCTAACACTACCTTGCCTTTGCAGCTTACCCCCTCTGAGGATTCTCTCGTCGAGCAGGGACCTTCTTCAAGCTAAAGTGACGAGAGCGCTAGTGGTGGTGTCGTACAGGGTCTGCAAAGCGCGCAGCGGCAAGCGCGTATACGCGCTGCCTTTTAAGCCCCACTGAGCGTTTAGCGCATTTTTTCAACCCGCTGTGGCGCAGCGCGCAGTTTTTGCGCTTTTTGCACACAAAGCGCTGACCAATTTGATGAAATGTAGTACCCTGTCGTGGTATAGAGTAGCCTGTTCAAGCTAAAGTAATAAGAATGCCTGGTGGGGCGTGGTATTAAGGGAGCCTTTTCAAGCAATGTGATGAGAACGCCTGGTGGGGCGTGGTATATAGGGAGCCTTTTCAAGCTAAAGTAATGACACCGCCTGGCGGGGCATGGTATTAAGGGAGCCCTTTTCAAGCTTAAGTAATGAGAACGCCTGGTGGGGTATGGTATTAAGTGTGCCTGTCGTTCGGAGTTAGTGTATGGGCCTGTCATACCTGATCTGTACATAGCTACCATGGCGATTGACAGCCTTACCTGGACATAGCTACAATGGCGGCTTGACAGTGGACCTTATTACAAAATCCATGGCTATTGCATGCGCCTGGACATAGCTAAAAAAGGCGGTTGACAGCGCCTGGACAACTACAAGGGCAAGTTTGCAGCGACCTGGGAATAGCTACAAGGGCGGTTGACAGCGCCTGGACATAGCTACAGGGGCGGTTGACCGAAGCGACCTGGACGAGCTACCATGAGTTGACAGCGACCTGGACATAGCTGAAACATGCGGTTGACAGCGACTGGACATAGCTACAGGCGGGTTGACAGCGACCTGGACATATCTACCAGGGCGTTGACAGCGACCTGGGGACACTACGAAGGGCGGTTGACAGCGACCCTGGACATAGCTACCAGACGGTGAACAGTGAACCGGACATAGCTACCATGGCGGGTTAGCAGCGACCTGGACATAGCTCCAGGGCGGGTTGGACAAGCGACTTCAAATAGCTACAGGGCGGTTGACAGCAACAACCTGGACAAGCGACAAGGGCGTTGACCGCGACCTGGACATAGCTACCCATGGCGTTGAAAGCGAACTGGAACAAGCGACAAGGGCGGATTTTGACAAGCGACAGGACATAGCTACAAGGGCGGGTTGACAGCGACCTGGGAAAAGCTAGGCGGTGGACAGCAACCGGACATAAGCTAACGGGCGGTTGACAGCGCCTGGACATAGCTACAAGGGCGGTTGACAGGACCGGACCATAGTACACGGGCGGCTGACAGCGCCTGGACATAGCTACCAAGGGCGGTGACAGCGACCTGGGAACAGCATACAAGGGCGGGTTTGACAGCGACATGGAAATGCTACCAGGACGGTGACAGAGACTGGACATAGCTACAAGGGCGGTTGACAGCGACCTGGACATAGCTACCAGGGCGGTTGACAGCGACCTGGACATAGCTACAAGGGCGGTTGACAGCAACCTGGACATAGCTACAAGGGCGGTTGACAGCGACCTGGACATAGCTACAAGGGCGGTTGACAGCGACCCGGACATAGCTACAAGGCGGTTGACAGCGGACCTGGGACTAGCTACCAGGGAGGTTGACAGCGACTGGACATAGTACAAGGGCGGTTGAAGCAAACTGACATAGCTCAAAGGGCGGTGACAGCGACCCCCCCCCCTTTTGTGGACATAGCTACCAGGGGGTTGACAGCGACATGGACATAAGATAAAGGGCGGTGGGACAAGCGACTGGACATAGTACCATGGCGGTTGACAGCGGACTGGACATAGATACCATGGGCGAGTTGAACAGCGACGGACATAGTACAAGGGCGGTTGACAGCGACCTGGAACATAGCTACCGGGCGGTGACGCGACCTGGGAACAGCTCAAGGGCGGTGACAGCGCCTGGACCCTAGACTACCAGGACGGGGTTGACAGCGACCTGGACATAGATACCCGGGCGGTTGGACAGCGACCTGGACTAAGCACCAGGGCGGTGACAGCGACCGGACCTAGCTACAAGGCGGTTGGACAGCAACCCTGGACATAGCTACAAGGGCGGTTGACAGCGACCTGGACATAGCTACAAGGCGGTTGACAGCGACCTGGACATAGCTACAAGGGCGGTTGACAGCGACCTGGACATAGCTACAAGGGCGGTTGACAGCGACCTGGGAACAGCTACAAGGGCGGTTGACAGCGACCTGGACATAGCTACCAGGACGGTTGACAGCGACCTGGACATAGCTACAAGGGCGGTTGACAGCGACCTGGACATAGCTACCAGGGCGGTTGACAGCGACCTGGACATAGCTACAAGGGCGGTTGACAGAAACAGGGACATAGACTACACGGGCGAGTTGGACAGGCGACCTTGGACCTAGCTACTAAGGGCGGGTTGGACAGCAGACCGGACATAGCTACAAGGGCGGGTGACAGCGCCTGGACATAGCTACCAGGCGGTTTGACCGCGACCTGACCATAGCTACAAGGGGCGGTTGACAGCAACATGGACTAGCTACAAGGGGTTGACAGCGACCTGGACATAGCTACAAGGGCGGTTGACAGCGACCTGGACATAGCTACAAGGGCGGTTGACAGCGACCTGGACATAGCTACAAGGGCGGTTGACAGCGACCTGGACATAGCTACAAGGGCGGTTGACAGCGACCTGGACATAGTACCAGGGCGGTTGACAGCGACCTGAGACATAGCCTTACAAGGGCGGTTGACAAGCAAACCTGGACATAGCTACAAGGGCGGTTGGTAACGCGACCTGGACATAGATACAAGGCGGTTGGACAGCGACCTGGACATAGCTACAAGGGCGTTGACAGCGACCTGGACAAGCTACAAAGGGCTGGTTGGACAGCGACCTGAACATAGGATACAAGGGCGGTTAGTTGACAGCGACCTGGACATAGCTGACAAGGGCGGTGACAGCGACCTGGGTATAGCCTTAAGGCGCGGTTGAAGAGACTGGACCATAGCTACAAGGGCGGTTGGACGCGACCTGGAACATAGTAAAAGGGCCGTTGACGCGACCTGGGCATAGCTACCAAGGGCGGTTGAAAGCGACCTGGAAATAGCAAAGGCGGTTGGACAGCGACTGGGCGCATAGCAATGGCGGGTGACAGCACCTGGACATAGCGCCAAGGGCTGTTGACAGCGAACCTGGAACCATTAGCTACAAGGGGCGGTTTACAGCGGCCCCTGGAGCGTCAGGCGCACCGAAGAAATTCGAACTCGGACCCTGTTTTGGTCGAGATGAACGGTCAAAACAGTCAACCATTATCGAAGCGTATTTCGTCCAAAATTCTTTAGACCCTTCTTGGGGCGAATCGCTCAGATTTTTCCGTTTTCAAGTTGAGTCAAAAGCGCAACCCAAAAGGGAGGCAGTTACGTCAAAAGCGCAACCCAAAAGGAGGCAGTTGTGTCAAAAGCGCAACCCAAAAAGAGGCAGTTGTGTCAAAAGCGCAACCCAAAAGGAGGCAGTTGGCTTAAAGCGTAACCTAATAGAAGGCAAGTTGCGTCAAAATTGCAACCCAAAGGAGGGGCAGTTGCGTCAAAAGCGCAACCCCAAAGGAGGCAGTTGGGTCTAAAGCGCAACCCAAGTGCCAAAATGTATGGCCGTAGTCTTATCTTCCTCAAGTTATACGGACATGGTTCTAGATGGTGATGAAATGTGAAACAATTTTATGATGCTTCTGGGACCCTACTAGTCATAAGACTGCAGTTGGGTGGTTGTGCAGGGTTTTGTTTGTTGCCCCCGCCAAAAAGGCTGCCCCAGCCTAGATTGGGTGTGTGGGTGGGTGTGTGGGTGGGTGGGGTGGGGTGGGGTGGGGGGGGGCATTATGATTTGAACAAGCACGAAAAAGGTGGGTGCAAGATTTGGGGGAAGGGAGAGGGGGGATAAAAGTGATGTGTCGGTGGTGGGTAAAGAGTGTTTGGTTGTGGGTGGTGGGTTGTTTGTCTGCCCCCGCCAATAAGGCTGACCCCGCTAAGACTGTGGAGGGCGAGAAGAAGCTAACGGCAGTCTGCACCCTGCCCAGGTTGTTAAACAGGTGCTCAGGTGTTAAACACCTGTTATGTACAGCATATACATCATAGATTAAACATGTAGGTGTTGAACAGGTGTTTAAGACCCTGAACACCTGTTTAAAAACCTGAGCAGGTGGAGGCTGCCTTAGGGAGTGGGCCAAGAAGAAGGCCCAGGCCGAGACGTACAAGCAGGCCTAGGTATGAAACTTGGTACAAGTAGGCCTAGATTTCCAACTTGGTATCCAACTCGGTGCTGACTACAACTGAACTACTCCAACAAGTAGGGCCTAGGTCTCCAACTTGGTATCCAACTGGTGCTGACTTACTCCAACTTACTACTCCAACAAGTAGGCCTAGGTCTCCAACTTGGTATCCAACTTGGTGCTGACTACTCCAACTGACTACTCCAACAAGTAGGCCTAGGTCTCCAACTTGGTATCCAACTTGGTGCTGACTACTCCAACTGACTACTCCAACAAGTAGGCCTCATGTCTCCAACTTGGTATCCACTTGGTGCTGACTACTTCCAACGGACTACTCCAACAAGTAGGCCTAGGTCTCCACTTTATATTCGACTGTTGTTGGCTGTACCAAGTTGTAAAGGTAATGATAAACGCCTGGTGGGGGCGTGGTGTTAAGGGAGCCCGTCGTACGAGGCTGGGGAGCGGTCTCCTAACCTCAACTGGACAAGCTAACCACCGGGTTGACGACGACCTGCAACGCCAAGAGCGAACCAAGTTGTAGAGTAGTCATCAGATGAACTCCACTGAACGTCTTCAGACGACCAACTTGTTACACTGGGTTGTTCCGGCTGTTGTCAGCTGTAGGAAAGCTGCTGAGTAGTTTAGCAGACAAACCCTTCCTGAACTCTTCAGACAATCAAGTTATTACATACACTGGGTTGTTCTGGTTGTCATCAGACAAACCTTCTGGACTTCTTCAGACGACCAATACTCTGAGTTGTTCTGGCTGTTGTCAGCTGTAGGAAGCTGCAAAGTAGTTCCCAGACGAACCCTTCTGAACTTCTTCAGACGACCAAGTCAATACTCTGAGTTGTTCTGGCTGTTGTCCGCTGTAGGAAGCTGTTGAGTAGTTCCCAGACGAACCCTTCTGAACTTCCTCATACGATCACGTTAGATACACAGTTATTTTGGCGGTTGTCAGCTGCAGGAAGCTGTAGAGAAGTTTTCAGACAAACGCTTCTTTACTTCTTCAGACGATCACATTGATACGCAGTTATTTTGGCTGTTGTCAGCTGAAGGAAGTTGTTGAGTAGCTGGCCAGGCCAAGTTCACAGAACTGACGACCGTAGCTGTCAGGCCAAGTACACAGAACTGACGACCGTAGCTGTCAGGCCAAGTACACAACTGACGACCGAGCTGTCAGGCCAAGTAACCTGACGACCGTAGCTGTCAGGCCAAGTACACAGAACTGACGACCGTAGCTGTCAGGCCAAGTACACAGACTGACGACCGTAGCTGTCAGGCCAACACTCCACAGAACTGACGATCAAGTTGGTTCACTAGATTTGTTTCGTGCTCGTGATGGCTCTCTTTCATTTAATTGTTTGGCAGTTATGATGACAACTTGAAGAGAAAAGGAAAAACGAAACCAGGTCTGCGTAAACCTCTTCGACCCTCTTCTAGTATCTTTGTGCGCAACGAAGAAGGTTGAAGAGGTTCGAATAGGTTATGCATACCCTCACCTGGTTTCGCTTTTCCTTTTTCTTCAAGGTGTCAGCATAACTGTCACACGTGATAATTGTTTACAGGTACTTGTTTCTAGATGTGGTGCTTAGTTGCCCGCTCGAACGAATGCTTTGTTGAGGAGGTGAGCGTGGTCGTTGAGGCCACCTTTCATTTGAGTCTGGGGATAGCCAGGTCAACGCCTAGTGTCCACTGTTTCGTTTTTGGGCTACGTCTGGCAGCTTTGAGCCAGCTCCATTAGCCAGCCGCTGGGTCAGGCCCAAAGCTCTTAGCTGCTTAGGAAGCTTCGAGACACACTAGCGAGCTTCATATTTTGTTGCAAGCTCAAGGGAAAGGAGCTGCATATAAGCTGCTATGCGTAGCCCCCAAATATACACTGCTAGTGTCTTATGTCTAGTGTCTATGCTAGTGTCTAGTGTCTATGCTAGTGTCTAGTGTCTATGCTAATGTCTAGTGTCTATGCTAGTGTCTAGTGTCTATGCTAGTGTCTAGTGTCTATGCTAGTGCCTAGTTTCTACCTCAATAAATTGTCTATGCTTGTGTCTAGAGTCTATGCTAGTGTCTATGCTAATGCTAAATTGTCTATGCTAGTGCTAATCTATGCTAATGCTAAATTGTCTATGCTAGTGCTAATCTATGCTAATGCTAAATTGTCTATGCTAGTGTCAATGCTAGTGTCTAGTGTCTATCTCAATAAATTGGGCACTGGTACAACACTGGTATGGATTGGATGGTTACATGGTTTTCAGCCAACTCTGGGCTGGTCACCGTCTTACATTAGGCAGTTTACAAACTTGTCCAGCGCTGGTTTGTCAGTTCATGAGCCATGAATAAATAGTACTCCTTATTACTAGGCGTGAGGTGGAAGGGGCTGGCCCGTTTGCTTGCACTGGGGCCAACCACCAATTCATGAGACACTGTACATTCATCACATAACATTACATTGTCAACGACAGGGCATTGTTGGCCCAAGACAAGCCCGCTCCATGTAATTGGTCGCCAGAGATTCATCATAGGAATCTTCCAATGAGTACAACATCGCCAGGGCATCTGACACATCCTTGCACCAACCCGCCTTTGCGGTCCCTAGCCATAGTGAGATCAGTAAGGGCAACATACCTCATCATAGCAGGGTTGTGCGCATGTATTTATGTATGCTACAGTCCAAGGGTAGGCCAATAGGCTTTGTGAACTTGCCCAACCGTGACAGGATCATACCAAGGTTACTATCACAGTATTGCAAAAATAAGTGAATGACCCCATCCCTCAAAAGTGTGAAGGCACCCTCTTGCAGCCCCCCCCCCCCCCCCCCCCCCCCCCCCCCCCCCCCGCTATCTCATCCACCACTTTAAAAACCCACTTTCATTCTCTGGTCGATGATGTCACCGTCTAAGACGTCATGTTGTAAAGGACTTCATTGTGCCCTTCAGTCATACATACATTAGTGATTATTGAAGACCTGAGTATTTATATGCCCGATTGAAGCTCGCATTGCAGACCTGATCATTCAAGATATTTGAAGGTGGGCACATTAGGGGGCACGGGGCCCTGACACCCAAGCCCCAACAAACAATGTGACATTGATGATGATGAGTTTTCTATGTGTTCAAACATTCCCAATGGTATCGAGACCAACCTCAATGGATAGGCCTTTAAAACCCCTATAAAATGAGCATAATGAGACACCATAACTCTAAGTGGTGGATGAGCACCGACATTCATCAACACCGTCCGCGCCGTGCATCGACCGGAGAAGAAGGCCCCGAAGTTGAGAAAAGCCACAGAAATCTGTCGACCTCCGTGCACAGGGAGCCGAAGATGCTAGGAGCTCAAAATGGCGCTGCGTACCTGAAATAGGCCACTAGCGAAGGTTTGGTCGTGTTTCTAGTTCCAGTCGTGCAGAGTTGCAAAATCAGGGTTGCATGCTGGTGCATTCTGAGTGAGTCTAGGCTGCTCCACTAGAGTGCTCATGCACCTCTTGGTGGACTAGCACTCAGCTTTGCATGCATGTTATGTTTTTAGCCGCCTATTCAGTGAAGGTTGTTGGGTGGTAATATACCGGTACCCATGTCAGCCCTAAGGATATCAGCCCCAATGTAGGGGGAAGACAAGTGTTGCATGTGTGGGTGGCTCATCTTAGGCCAGCCAAACGCGACGTCATGGGTAGGTGAATGAATGTGTGGTTGGATGCACGTATTGATGGGTGGGTGGGGTGGGTAGGTGATTGGGAGGGTCGGTGGGTAGTTTGGGGTGGATGGGTGGGTAGGTAGGTGGGTGGATATATGTGTGGGTAGTGGATTGGTGGGTAGGTGGATGGATATGTGGGTGGATGTGTGTGTGGGTTGGTGATTGGGTGGGTGTGAAGGTGGCGTGACGTGTGGGTGGATTGATGGATGGGGGGGGGTGGGTGGACGTTGCATGGGTGCAGGGGGGTAGTTTCAACAAATCCTTTGCGGGGCTTGCTGGAGCTGATGGAGGCAAAGTAGGGCAGCACCCCGGCTGCATGCAGATAAGGGGTATGGCCGTATGGGGTGATAATTGAGGTTATGTTTCTTGCTTCTTTGCCGCTCTGCTTTATTGCTTGTACCCTTTAATGTCGGACCTCCCCCTAACTTGACCAACATAGCTGCAAATAGCCCGTTTCAGTGATATGATTGGTCTAGTGGTACCCCAAATTGCTGAAACGAAGCGGGGGCGGGGGTTCGATTCCCCCTACGGTCACCCTGAGCATTGCAGGTCGTTGTCAACCGCGCTGGTAGCTTGTCCAGTCAAGGTGGTAGACCGTTCTCTGCCTGCGTACGACGGGTTCCCTTAATACCACGCCCCATCAGGCGTTATCATTACTAGCTGCAAATGGAATCAGTATTCTCGCCTAAACTGTGAATGGCTGGACTGAATGGGCTGCTTGCTGCAAGCGTTGGGTGTGACCAGTGTACCATTGGAGTATAGGACGCCACCGAGATTCGAATTGGTGCAAGTGCAAAACTAACACACGACGTTTTAAGGAGTTTGGGAGGTGTGTGTGAGAGAGAGAGAGAGAGAGAGAGAGAGAGAGAGAGGGCGTGTGCTTATATGTATCACACAATCCCTGATTAGGAATTCTGAGGACGCCACTGTGTGCTCCATGGTGTAAATGCCCAGAATCCATGCCGTACCCTGCCGCACCATATATAATTTCAAGTTGTGCCTAATATTTAAATGTTGGGGGGTGGGGTGGGTGAGGTGTGTGTGTGTGGTGGTGGTGGTGGTGGGGGGGGGGGGGGGGGGGGGGGGAGGGGAGGGGTTACTCCTGAGGTTAGGGGTTTGAAAACATCACCTGATATGCATTCACATTATTTTTGAGCTCTCTGTCTTCAGCATAAGCGGTCAGATTCTTCAGCATATAATTATGTAAGTTCGTCAGCATACAAACCAATTTTGGATCTTCGACAGAGTTCCGGCTAAGCTTTTTTGCTTACACTTTAATTCTCGAGGTTGCCTAATGCCCTAGTCTGTTGTTTGGGGAAATGAAAACATTACAAATCGGAATGCACGATATTGCTCACATTCTTGTCTGACATGTTTTAGACATTGGTCCCTTCTAGGGTTTAGGGTTTTATCCTCCTTAGGCATGGGAAGAGAGGCATTAGGCAACTCCCTAACCTGAATTAACTGAATACCTGCACTGTCAGAGGTTGGTTGGGTCAAAGCGTTTGTAGGAGAGACACGATGGAAATAACAGCAGTATCAGCCGACCCAAGTCTCCACCCTACTGCCATTTCTTGGCTTGGCATCAATTTTGAATGTTCACTTCAGGTTCACTTCGTCCTAATTGGAACTATGGTCCGAACCTGACGACCTGTCAAGTGTCATCCTGGTGACCTGGCCCAG
Source organism: Chlamydomonas sp. ICE-L (assembly GCA_013435795.1). NCBI lineage: Eukaryota > Viridiplantae > Chlorophyta > Chlorophyceae > Chlamydomonadales > Chlamydomonadaceae > Chlamydomonas > Chlamydomonas sp. ICE-L. The sequence continues at coordinate 499,411 of JACBWV010000108.1, forward strand.
CTATGCCCCCATGCCAACAGTCTGCGTCATCCGAAAGATTGAGTCCCGAGCATGCCTAATTGCCGATTCTTTAGCCAAGGCACCGGTCGCTGGGAAACAGTAATTCTCGAACGTGACCGATGCTCCAGCCAACGTTTCAGACTCCGTGTCCATTGTCCATATCTGAGATGCCGATGGCCGAATTCGCGAACGGCCAATAAAGCAAAAAGTGCATCCTGTCAGTCTCACTCACGTCCCACCGATGGGCTGGAAGGGCCCATCGACGTTCATCAACACCGTCCGCGCCGTGACAGCGTCACGGCACCTGATCGGCCAACCTTCCCACACAGGGACGGAGTGTACATTTCTACATCCAGGATGATTTGGTTGTCTGTTTTGAATTAAAACAGAAGAGTGTACCAACTGAAGAACAGATCCTGTTCAAGTACAGTCGATGCAAGAACAGAGGAAATTGGCGGTACACCCCCAGGCAAAAGTCCCAGAAGGTCGGTGGTGGGCAACTCAATTCGCCCCCCGCCACCGCCCCGGCGGCGACATTAGGGGTCCTGCAACCCGACCCCATGCCCATGCCAAAAGTTCGCGCACGCCACGACCCTTTCAATCCGAGTAGAGACATATACGCGAAAGTATCCCATACCGCCTTTATTGATTGAATTCTGCCGATTCGATGCAACATTTCTTACTGGACATTCTCAAAACCGAAACCTCTGAAAACAGCTTGCTCCAAGGAGCGCAGCTACTGGTTCCAAAGGGCTCGATAGTAGAATAGTTGTCCTATCAAGTAATCCCAATCGATTTGGATCGCCGTGCATCGACCGGAGAAGAAGGCCCGAAGTTGAGAAAAGCCACAGAAATCTGTCGACCTCCGTGCACAGGGAGCCGAAGATGCTAGGAGCTCAAAATGGCGCTGCGTACCTGAAATAGGCCACTAGCGAAGGTTTGGTCGTGTTTCTAGTTCCAGTCGTGCAGAGTTGCAAAATCAGGGTTGCATGCTGGTGCATTCTGAGTGAGTCTAGGCTGCTCCACTAGAGTGCTCATGTACCTCTTGGTGGACTAGCAGTCAGCTTCGTATTCTCGCCTAAACTAGCTTGCATGGACTGCAAGGTGTGCTTGTTGGTACAATTGGTCCATTGGATGCCGTCGAGATAAAAAAATTGCAATTTAAAAAAGAAAACACAACATCTAAGCCTCGTGAATTGTAGACTGTAAACTTTGAGGACATTACGGTTCGCATTTTTAACTGCCTAAGACGGTTATCAGCCAAATTGCTGGCTGAAGCTATATAATCAAGTTCAAGTTACGGTTCGCTTTCTTGCTGCAGCTGCTCCACCTTGTTGCTTGCTTCTTTGCCTCACTGCCTGTCAAGGACTCTATCTTATATGATGACAATTATGTATTTACTGCCTAAGACGGCGAGCAGCCAAATTGCTGGCTGAAGCTATGTATCGGTAAACAAGTTCCAAGTTCAAGACATCTTATATGAGAAGGAACCCTGAGTCATTCAGATAATACATATAATTTATGTGACAGCAATACAAGCTATCTTAGACTATTGGTTTGAAGTCTGTATTCATACAACCCATGTTTACTCTACCGGCAGTAAGTGAGCAGCCTGAAGCCTGATAGCCTGATATTTTTTTTTTACTGCCGAAGACGGCGAGCAGCCAAATTGCTGGCCGAAGCTATGTAACCAAGTTCAAGGTCAAGTTCAAGAAGCCTGATAGACCATGGAATCAGACCAAACATGTACCAGCCGTGTGCCACGCAACTCCCAATTTCCAACCTGCTGATGCCAACGGTATATTATTCTCGTCGTTACACTGTCGATGCAGAGACCTGGACATGTCTATAATCGGTCTGGGTTCGAACTTTGTCACACACACTGGTCGCACGGGGGAAAGTATTGTATTCTGCAGACGGCTCGATGCCGAATAGAACCTTGTAACAATTATTTAACTAGGCTGACCTTGGTAATGTCAACAGTATATAGCAGGGTACTACTAAGCGTGCGCGGCAGCGCGGTGCCGCGCTGCCTTTTTGAGCCCCTCTGCGCGTTGCGCGCAGTTTTTTCAACTCCCTGTGGACGCAGCGCACAGTTTTGGCGCTTTTTGCACTAGAAAGCGCTGGCCAATTTGAGGTTTGTGCACTCTAAGCGCTTACCAATTTGGCAAGACGTAGTACCCTGGTATATAGCACATGTCCAGAGTCAGCTAGGCTCTACGAGGTTCCCGGGATGATATCTCGGGGGGTTAATATCACCCTTAGGGTTCCCGAACACGCCTTTAAACTGTCTTATTCGCTTACTATGCTCCCCTGTTCCCGTGGGTATCGCACGGGGGGGCTTCGAATTAGAAGACGGCGAATAGACCAGATTTGGCCGAAAAACCATGTAACAATCCAATCCAATCAGGATTGCATGATCTGTTACGGCCCCACAACTGGAAATTGTGGGCTATAAAATAGTGCAGTTTTTTAAGTTGTGAAAGGTATTTCACCCCATGAGGTGGGTCTCCCTGCACAAATCAGCGGCACCGAGGATTCAGTTCGAATGGCGTAGCCACTCCTACAAAAGAGGAGGCACACTTAAGGTAGAGGGCAATACCCCCCTCCTGCCCACCTCATAGCTTCAACCAGTCCATACCTACCACCCAGTCTGGAAGTATTTAAGAGTGAGCTTAAACTGCAGGAAAGGCTAGCAAAGGATGCGCGCATGTACACACACATCACCACACAAATATAACAGCTAGCTAAGGATGCTCACACATACAACACACACGAATAACAGCTAGCAAAGGATGCACACACATACAAAACACACGCGTAATAGCTAACAAAGGATGCGCGCATGTACACACACATCACCACACAAATATAACAGCTAGCAAAGGATGCTCACACATACAACACACACGAATAAAAGCTAGCAAAGGATGCACACACATACAACACACACGAATAACAGCTAACAAAGGATGCACGCATGTACACACACACCACCACACACACATAACAGCTAGCAAAGGATGCACACACATATAACACACACGCATAACAGCTAGCAAAGGATGCACGCACATAACACCACACACACAGGCTAGCAAAGGATGCACACACACACACCATCACACATACAGGACGGCTAGCAAAGCATGCACAGGAGGGCTTCTAGGAGCCCACTGGATTTTCCCTTCCTCTCTAAGCCAACACAGCTTTGTTGTAGGCAACCACTACGGTACTGCGCTTGTCTGGGTGCAGAAGCAGGCTTGGGCACAGCAGCAGCCTGCATCACCTGACTGGGTTCTGCAGCAGACTTAGGCATATCTTCTGCATGTTCCACCTGCCTGGGTGCTGCAGCGGGCTTGGGCGCATCTGCACCAGCCAGCTTCACCTGTCTGGGTGCTGCAGTAGGCTCGGGCGCATCTGCACCAGCCAGCTTCACCTGTCTGGGTTCTTAGCAGTCTTGGGCATATCTTCTGCATGTAACACCTGCCTGGGTGCTGCAGCAGGCTTGGGCGCATCTCCAACAGCCAGCTTCACCTGCCTGGGTGCTGCAGCAGGTAAGGGCGCATCTGCACCAGCCTGCTTCACCTGTCTGGGTTCTTAGCAGTCTTGGGCATATCTTCTGCATGTAACACCTGCCTGGGTGCTGCAGCAGGCTCGGGCGCATCTCCAACAGCCAGCTTTACCTGTCTCAGTGCTGCAGCAGGCTTGGGCATATTTTCACCAGCCAGCTTCATCTTTCTGGGTGCTGCAGCAGGCTTGGGCATATCTTCTGCATGTTTCACCTGCCTGATTGCTGCAGCATGCTTGGTTGCATCTCCACCAGCCTGCTTCTCCTGCCCGGGTGCTGCAGCAGGCTCGCTCGTATCTCCACCAGCCAGCTTCACCTGACTGGGTGCTGCAGCAGGCTTGGGCGCATCTCCACCAGCATGTTTCACCTGCCTGGTTGCTGCAGCAGACTTGGTTGCATCTCCACCAGCGAGCTTCACCTGCCCGGGTGCTGCAGCAGGCTTGCTCGTATCTCCACCAGCCAGCTTCACCTGACTGGGTGCTGCGGCAGGTTTGGTCGCATCTCCATCAGCCAGCTTCACCTGGGCCAGGTGGGCTGCCAAGTCCTTAGCTTGTCCGCGTCTGTTCTTTCTTGGCTCCTTCTTAGGACGCACCACAGTCTTTGCCCGGAAGGAATCCAAAGGCACGACCTCTAAAGTTGAACCCAAGTGCTTCAGCAGGTGCTGGTGAGCGATGTGCGGAGGGAGCGTTGCACAGCAAATCTTCCAGAAGTCAGTATCCCCCTGAAGGGTACACCGAGTTATTTTCCAGGTGTTTATGCTATTCCAGGTTGTTACATGCTGTTCCAGGCTATGTTTATGCTATTCCATGTTGTTACATGCTGTTCCAGGCTATGTTTATGCTATTCCATGTTGTTACATGCTGTTCCAGGCTATGTTTATGCTATTCCATGTTGTTACATGCTGTTCCAGGCTATGTTTATGCTATTCCATGTTGTTACATGCTGTTCCAGGCTATGTTTATGCTATTCCATGTTGTTACATGCTGTTCCAGGCTATGTTTATGCTATTCCATGTTGTTACATGCTGTTCCAGGCTATGTTTATGCTATTCCATGTTGTTACATGCTGTTCCAGGCTATGTTTATGCTATTCCATGTTGTTACATGCTGTTCCAGGCTATGTTTATGCTATTCCATGTTGTTACATGCTGTTCCAGGCTATGTTAATGCTATTCCAGGCTACCCCAAGGTGTTGTAGGGCTATTCTTAAGCTGCAGTAGTCTACTAAATGCTAATTGATCTAGACGTTTTCTCAAATGGATTCCATCCGTTATGTGGCTTTTGTGTTGGGAGACATTCATCACCAGAACACATGGCCCATATCCTATGGGGTGGCTAGGTGGGGCTGCTATATCAGTTAGGCATTAATATGAGGTGGCTAGATCAGTTATGTATTAATATGGGGTGGCGAGATCAGTTAGGTAAAATACAATGAAATAAAATAAATCTGAACTTCCAAGATAGATTCCAATATGGGGTGGCTAGGTGGGGCTGCAGCTTGCGGGTGGCTAGACCGGTTAGGTATTACGCTAGCATGGAACAAATATACTTATATGCACACCTTGCAAAAGATCCCTTCAAGGACCGAATTGGTGCAAGTGCAAAACTAACACACGACGTTTAAGGAGTTTGGGAGGTGTGTGTGTGAGAGAGAGAGAGAGAGTGAGAGAGAGAGAGAGAGAGAGAGAGAGAGAGAGAGGGCGCGTGCATATATGTATCACACAAATATACTGATATGCACACCTTGCAAAAGATCCCCTCAAGGAGCTCAAGGGGCACTACGCGGCCATGCAACATGACAGGTTCAGAAGCCCAAACAATCCAGGGTGTCTGCAGCTCGCGGGTGGCTAGACCCGTTAGGTATTATGGTAATATGGAAGAAGTATACTTATATGCACACCTTGCAAAAGATCCCTTCAAGTTGCTCAAATGGCACTACGCGGCCATGCAACACGTCGGGTCCAAAAGCCCAAACCAGAGCAGCGGCTACAGCCCGCGGGTTGTAAGGCTTCTCTGGATTTGGTTTACTGCCTTGCAGTTGCTGTGCACGAGCCACTTCGTCCAAAGCACATGACGTTTTCTCAAACACAGACTCCACGTACTGAAGGGTCACAGATTGCTCGCCCTGGGATGAAAGGGAATAAAATGGTGAGCAAAGCCGATGGAACAGAAAGCTTGACCTGGGATGAAATGGAATGTAATGGTAAGCAGTTTTGATGGCGCAGAAAGCTCACCCTGGGATGAAAGGGAATATAATGGCAAGCAGTTTTGACTGCGCAGAAAGCTCGCCCTGGGATGAAAGGGAATGTAATGGTAAACAATTTTGATGGCCCAGAATGCTCGCCCTGGGATGAAAGGGAATGTAATGGTAAACAGTTTTGATGGCACAGAATGCTCGCCCTGGGATGAAAGGGAATGTAATGGTAAACAATTTTGATGGCACAGAATGCTTGCCCTGGGATGAAAGGGAATATAATGGTATGCAGTTTTGACTGCGCAGAAAGCTCGCCCTGGGATGAAAGGGAATGTAATGGTAAACAATTTTGATGGCCTAGAATGCTCGCCCTGGGATGAAAGGGAATGTAATGGTAAACAGTTTTGATGGCACAGAATGCTCGCCCTGGGATGAAAGGGAATTTAATGGTAAACAATTTTGACAGCGCAGAAAGCTCGCACTGGGATGAAAGGGAATATAATGGTATGCAGTTTTGATGGCACAGAATGCTTGCCCTGGGATGAAAGGGAATGTAATGGTAAACAGTTTTGATGGCACAAAATGCTCGCCCTGGGATGAAATGGAATTAATGGTAAACAATTTTGACAGCGCAGAAAGCTCGCACTGGGATGAAAGGGAATATAATGGTTCGCAGTTTTGACGGCGCAGAAAGCTTGTCCTGGGATGAAAGGGAATATGATGGCAAGCAATTTCGACGGCGGAAAAAACTCGCACTGGGATGAAAGGGAACATAATGGTTCGCAGTTTTGATGGCATAGATTTCTCCCTGAGATTAAAGGGAATATATCAGTTATCAGTTTACCCCAGTGCAAGCAGACGAGCTGGCCCCTCTACCCAGGCCTCGTCATAAGGTGTACTATTTATTTATTTGATACAGCATCAGTAGCCATCTTCATATGGCTAGGGAACGGCAACTAATATTAGTATTTGCCAAAATAAGAGGTGCCACCAAGATATTTAGGTTTTCTTCAAAATAAATTCAAAATCATGGGTGAGGACGGCTCTGTCGGTCTAATTCTATAAAGTAATCTAACATTCACTAATATCATTAATTCACTCATATTAACTAACTTAGCCTTTCCCTGCCTATGGCTGACTTCAAGATTGAAGTACTTGCACCTCATGACAATGCTATGGGGGGTTCAATTAAAACATTATCATTTAATCTTTCCATTACTCTATTTCTTCGAAGTTTGATTGACTGTCTTCTTAACAAAAAAAGCGAAGGTGGGGAGGTGGTCTGAGATGGCGCTGTGACGTGCCCAAAGTGGCGTTGCCTCGTGCATACGCCAAGGTGGGGCCGGAGTAGGAGGGGGATGTGGGCGACAGAACAAAGGGTGCAGCACACAGAAAACACAGGGTGTGAGTGATTATGAGCAATCGCTGTGGCAATGGTGCGAAAGGGTTGGCCTTCTGAGTGAAAGGTTACCGAAAAGGGTGCATTATTAAAAGGGGGCCTTCTGCCGTGGGAATAGGTGGAAGAAAAGGGCGGATTTATGGGTGGAAAGCGGGGTAAAGAAGGGTGCATTAAACGGGGGCAACGTTCATCGAGTGGGGAAACGGTGCGACAATGGTTGCCGTCTGGGTGGAAAGGGTACCGAAGGGTGCCCCCAAGAAAAGGGTTTACTTATGAGTGGGCAAGGTGCCGATACGGGGGTGTGAATTCTGGGTTGGAACGAAATGGTTCATGAAAGGGTGCCTTCTGAGTGGGCAAGGTGCCGACAAGGGTGCCTTCTGGGTGGGAAGGTTACCGAAAGGGTGCATGAAAGGGTGCCTTCTGAGTGGGCAAGGTGCCGACAAGGGTGCCTTCTGGGTGGAAAGGGTACCGAAAGGGTGCATGAAAGGGTGCCTTCTGAGTGGGCAAGGTGCCGACAAGGGTGCCTTCTGGGTGGAAAGGGTACCGAAAGGGTGCATAAAAGGGTGCCTTCTGAGTGGGCAGGTGCCGACAGGTGCCTCTGGTGGAAGGGTACCGAAGGGTGCAAAAGGGTGCCTTCTGTGGGCAAGGTGGCGAAAAGGGTGCCTTCTGGGTGTAAAGGGTGAAGGTGCATAAAGGGTGCTGAAGACCCCCCATACATGCAGTGTGAGCCTAAGACCCCCTGAGCCCCCAATACCCCCTGAGCCCCTAACCCACCAAGAGTGTGAGCCCAAGACCCCCTGAGCCAAAGACCCCCTGGGCCAAAGTCCCCCCGAGCCCAAGACACCTTAAGACCCCCTGAGCCCAGGCCCTGTGCCCATGAACTCCTGAGCACTCCCTGTGGCACCAAGACCCCTGAGCCCCCCCAGCCACCCCCCCCCCCCCCCAGGCCCAGACCCCCTGGCCCCCCCCCCCCCCCCCCCCCCCCCCCCCCAAGAGTGTGAGCCCAAGACCCCCTGGCCGAAGTCCCCCCCATGAGCCCAAGACCCCCCTGAGCCAGGACTCCCTGTGCCAAGACCTCCTGAGCCCGACCCCCCCCCCCCCCCCAAGAGTGTGAGCCCAAAAGCCCCTGGGTACAAGGCCCCCTGAGCCCCCAAGACCCCTTGAGCCCCCCCCACCCCCAAGACCCCCTGAGCCCCCAAGACCCCCCCCCCCAAGAGTGTGAGCCAAAAACCCCTAAATATGCTGTGTGAACCAATCAGCACCTCATACCTTTTTGCCAAATGTGCGAGCTGGGTTCTCTCCACTGTGGAAAGGATCCTGCACACTTAGAGCATGCTGGTGATCCTCCTGGTCCATTACTCCATACCAGGGATTCATGGTGAGCCCCCTGAACATTGATTTGCATTTGAATTGTGACATGGTTCTTCACTATGGAAAGGATCCTGCACACTTATATAGCATATATAGAGCATATATATAGCATATGTATAGAGCATATATATAGAGAGAGCGTAAACATAGAGCATATATAGAGCATATATATAGAGAGCATATATATAGAGCATATATATACAGAGCATATATATAGAGCATATATATACAGAGAGCATAAACATAGAGCATATATAGAGAGCATATATATAGAGAGCATATACATAGAGCATATATATATAGAGAGCATATATAGGATGTATGTTGTTACAGTCCAGGGGTAGGCCAAATAGGCTAAAAGGACTTGCCCAACCAGAGCATGCTGTTGATTCTCCTGGCCCATTACCTCAAACCAGGCGTTCATGGTTAGGTCCCTGCACATTGAATTTGCATTTGATTTGTCACACAGTTTTTCACTGTGGAACAGATCCTGCACACTAAGAGCATGCTGGTGATTATCCTGATACATCACCCAATACCAGGGGTGAATGGTGAGGCCCCTTGAACTGCACATTGAATATTAATTGTCACATCGTTGTTCACTGTGTAAAGGATCCTGCACTTTGTAAAAGAACTTAGTAAAGGATCCTACACTTTGTAAAAGGACTTAGTAAAGGATCCTGCATTTTGTAAAAGGACTTAGTAAAGGATCCTGCACTTTGTAGGAGGACTCAGTAAAGGATCCTGCACTTAGTAAAAGGACTTAGTAAAGGATCCTGCATTTGTTAAAGGACTTAGTAAAGGATCCTGCACGCTTAGAGCATGCTGGTGAAAGAAGACAGATGCAGCAGCTCATATCGCTGGCACAAAATGTATGTATGTATGCTACAGTCCAGGGGTGGGCAAAATAGGCTAAAATGACTTGCCCCCCCCCCCCCCCCCCCACACACACACACCACCACCACCACACACACCACCACCACCAAACACACACACACAACCACCACACACACAAAAAAGGCATCATGATTCATCTGGTGGGTGATTGCTTGGTTGATTTGATAACATTGCCTATCAGGGCTCCTGTTGATTAAACGATTGTTTGGGGTTCAGTTCATCAAAGATTGTTATTTTTAGCCCTTCCTGTCACAGTTGGGCAAGTCCCTTAATCCTATTTGGCATACCCCTGGACTGTGACATACATTTGAATATACATGGTGAGCAGTACAACGTGAGCCTACAAAAAATGAGTGAATCCTGGAGTGCTCCCGTTGATAAGACCTGGCCTTCTGCCGCACATGGTGTACCAACTCATGCAGCAGACGATAGTCTTATCAACACTGAACCATGGGTCTCAAGGTTGACTGTAACATAAATTGAAGTAGCATTAGATTCACTGCCGTGCCTGGCCGATCAGCTGGTAACATACCAGGATCTAGCAGTGCTTGTAGGATGCATTTTAGTGACAAGTTGCAGGCAAGATCAGGCAGTGCAACAAGCAGAAAGCACACCGCACAAATGCATTTTAGTGACAAGTTGCAGGCAAGATCAGGCAGTGCAACAAGCAGAAAGCACATCGCACAAATGCATTTTAGTGACAAGTTGCAGGCAAGATCAGGCAGTGCAACAAGCAGAAAGCACATCGCACAAATGCATTTTAGTGACAAGTTGCAGGCAAGATCAGGCAGTGCAACAAGCAGAAAGCACATCGCACAAATGCATTTTAGTGACAAGTTGCAGGCAAGATCAGGCAGTGCACCAAGCAGAAAGCACAACGCACAAATGCATTTTAGTGACAAGTTGCAGGCAAGATCAGGCAGTGCAACAAGCAGAAAGCACATCGCACAAATGCATTTTAGTGACAATTTGCAGGCAAGATCAGGCAGGGCAACAAGCAGAAAGCTTATCGCACATACACATTCAAGTGACAAGTTGCATACATGAAGGGACAGCAGTGATACTTCGTAGCAGTAGTTGGCATGTAGCCTAGTAACCTCTTCTCTCAGCCAGCTGGTGGCCACCTAGACTGGAACAAAAATGGTCTTTCAGCGGTGGGTGATTCTTGGTGCACACACGTCATAAGAAATGCACTGCAGTGTACTACATGCGAACTCTCAGCTTTCCTTTTTGGTGAGTTTGAATAGGCAAATTTGAATTTTGAATTTGAACACAGCTTTCCTTTGTGGTGAGTTGGAAGAGGCAAATTTGAATTTTGAATTTGAACACAGCTTTCCTTTGTGGTGAGTTGGAAGAGGCAAATTTGAATTTTGAATTTGAACACAGCTTTCCTTTGTGGTGAGTTGGAAGAGGCAAATTTGAATTTTGAATTTGAACACAGCTTTCCTTTGTGGTGAGTTGGAAGAGGCAAATTTGAATTTTGAATTTGAACACAGCTTTCCTTTGTGGTGAGTTGGAAGAGGCAAATTTGAATTTTGAATTTGAACACAGCTTTCCTTTGTGGTGAGTTGGAAGAGGCAAATTTGAATTTTGAATTTGAACACAGCTTTCCTTTGTGGTGAGTTGGAAGAGGCAAATTTGAATTTTGAATTTGAACACAGCTTTCCTTTGTGGTGAGTTGGAAGAGGCAAATTTGAATTTTGAATTTGAACACAGCTTTCCTTTGTGGTGAGTTGGAAGAGGCAAATTTGAATTTTGAATTTGAACACAGCTTTCCTTTGTGGTGAGTTGGAAGAGGCAAATTTGAATTTTGAATTTGAACACAGCTTTCCTTTGTGGTGAGTTGGAAGAGGCAAATTTGAATTTTGAATTTGAACACAGCTTTCCTTTGTGGTGAGTTGGAAGAGGCAATTTACATGAAACAACCGAAGTGTGGGTGTGGGTGTGTGGTGGTGTTACATGAAACAACCTGAGGGGTATGTCCAGAGAGAGATAGGCAGCATAAGTACTGTGGTGGTGCCGTGGTGGTAGAGTGGTGGTGCGGTGCGTGTGGTGGTGGTGTGGAGTGGTGAGTGTAAGAGGTGGTAGTGGTGGTGTGTGTGGTGGTGTTGCGGAGTGGTGAGTGTAAGTGGTGGTGGTGGTGTGGTGGTGGGTGGTGGTGTGGTGGAGTGGTGAGTGTAAGTGGTGGCAGTGGTGGCAGTGGTGGGTGTGTGGTGGTGGTGTGGAGTGGTGAGTGTAAGAGGTGGTAGTGGTGGTGTGTGTGGTGGTGTTGCGGAGTGGTGAGTGCAAGTGGTGGTGGTGGTGTGGTGGTGGGTGGTGGTGTGGTGGAGTGGTGAGTGTAAGTGGTGGCAGTGGTGGCAGTGGTGGGTGTGTGGTGGTGGTGTGGAGTGGTGAGTGTAAAAGGTGGTGGTGTGGTGGCGGGCGTGAGGTTGAGGGGTCCAGACTGTTTGCTTGCACTGGGGCCAGCCACCAATGTCCACCACAGACTTACTGAGTGGGATTGTCTCGAGCTTCTAGCATTATGGTTTCAGGCCTCCTCCAGGGACAGCGATTTAGTGTTTTTATAGCTTTTGGGGCCATTTAAGGGGGGGGGGGGGGGGGGGGTGGGTATTTTGTATAGCGATAATTTTGCCAAAACGGGGTCAAAACTAGCGATCGCGAAATATATAGCGGGAAAAAGCCTTGCTGTCAACCACAAACTTACTGAGTGGGATTGTCACAAGCGTGACGCAGGTGAGCCCCCATAGTCTTGACAAAGCCAGAGAATAGTTCCAGGGGAGTGGCTGGAATATCAAAATCTTTGCTTGCGTTCATGCTCCTGTGCATAGAATGGAATGCATCAAGATCACTGTTTTTACGACGGCACGTCGCCATTCTGTCGCTGCATGGCAACACATGGGACAGGCTGTACTAGTATGGTGAACCAATTCGCTCAATGTGTGATGCATCAAAATCTTTGCTTGCGTTCATGCTCCTGCGCACAGATATAATATAATTAGGGACCGGCATATCATAGGATGTTGACCAAAGGCGGGTATGATATCATACAAATTGCATCATATGATATTGTATATAATGGTAACCTGAGCTTAGTCAGACTGCCGGCATCATACGATGGCATGGTATCATATTGCTGTTGCCCCAATTTAATGCATCAAGATCACTTTTTACCACACGTCACGTCGCCATTGTGTTGCTGCATTTTGCTATCCATCTCACCTCTATTTTGCTCTATTTGGCTCTATTTTGCTATCCATCTCACATCTATTTTGCTCTATTTTGTTCTATTTTGATATCCATCTCACCTCTCCCGGGCACATTCAAGCACTTGCGGTATAATTGGCAATGGCTCCAGCATCAGTATCCTGCAAATAGAAAGAGCAATGGCTTCCATAAATCACGGGGCAACCACTGACAGCGAGCATATTATTATGGTAGGCACTTTTAATTTATTGGGCTAAGCACTGCAGCTTCCAGCCAGCTTCATAAGCCAATTGTTTCAGCTGCTTTGGAATCTCCGCCATGCCAGCTTTCAGCCACACTGGCTAGCTTCAGCTTTGGCCCAAGGACGGGGGAAAGGAGCTACCCAGAAGCTGCTACGCAATACAAGATAGCTAGAGCAATGGCTTCCATTTACCACGGGGCAACCACAGTATTTTTTTGACTAGAAGAACGCTGGGCAACCACTTCCTGCGAGCATTTTGTATGCAAGGCCTGGAGTCACATATCCTGAGCAACTGAAAAATAACAACACAGTCTCACCTGGGAGCATCTTTCTCAGGCTTTGTGGTGTAGAGGAGTTGGTACAACGGGGGCAGCAGGGGAGGACCCTCGGGTCTAGTCTGAAGGTAGAAGATGACCTGTCGAGAGTGTGTAGGGTGTGTGATCAAAATGTGACTTCAAGTTTGAGTCCAGAGGACAAGGAATAGGTTTTCAGGGCAAAACGTTTAGCCTAGTAGTCTACCCCTGGACTGTAACATACCTACCTACGTGGCATACATCTTCTTCAGGTTGGGCAAGACCTCTAGCCTAGTAGGACCCTGGACTGTAGCATACACAAAAACAGCAAGCGTTCAAACGTACTAAATGCATGCCTTAAGCTACCCTGGTTGGCCCGAGGCATCAAATTCTACTCATGTATCCATCAGTTGTTTTTGGTGTGACCGGTCGCACATTGTGCGATGCGGCGCGACCCCCGTGCGACCCTCAGGTGTGCGAGTTTAGGGCTAATTGGGCCCTTGGTCGCCACGAAGTGCAACCGCCAGTGAGTGATTTGCGCCCTGGGTCTCACCTGGGTCACACTTGGGTCACACCTGGGTCTCACCTGGGTCGCACAGGCCCAGCCCAGATAGCTAGCTCAGGCCTACCCCTGGTGGAAGTTACTAAGTCAGAACTGTGAAAGGGACCCATGGATCATACTAGCCATCCTATACAACTGTATAAACGTACGCATTTGATGGCAACATGGGCTAACACAGCCGCCCAGGAGTACCACAAAATCTACCTGAGCCTCCCCAGAACCTCGCCAGATAGATAGATAGTTGTTACAGTCCAGGGGTGGACCATATAGGCTAAAGGGACTTGCCAAACCATGGCAGGAAAGGCTGTAACGAAAAATAAGTGATGAACTGAACCCCAAACTATTATTTAACCGACGGGGGACCTTAGTTCGTGCTACAGTGAACATTGAATTGAACGATTCAAGAACCTCACCAGAAGCGTCAGGCACCAGGAGTTGAAGGTTCCGAATCCACCATTGTTCATGCTGTGCCCTTTAGCCCACAATTTGACAAGTCGGAAAAGCATGCCGAAGTGGGGGCTGACCTATAAGGGGTGTGGCAATACAGGGCGTCAGAGTTTCAGATCCACCAAGAAGTAGGCAGCAAAATTGGGTGCAGTTTGCTACATCACTGCTTCATTTTTGGGCTATGGGTAGCAGCTTCAACCCAGCTCCATTAGCCAGCGACTGAGTCAGACAAACATATTACCGCTGCATTGGAATGCCTGTCGCACCAGCTTTCAGACGTGATAGCTAGCTTCAGGCTTGGCCCAAGGGTGGGTGAAAGGAGCTGCTACTCGTAGCCCCAAAAAAGAAACATGCAGTGTTTTCTCCTCCCCCTGCCCTGCTGCACCCCTTTCCTATCTGCTCCTGTCAGTCAATCAGTCAACAAAAAAGCTTGAGCATGCAGGACACAAATCTCAGAACACAAGCAGGCTTGCCATTGCTGTTGCTCAGTCCTAAAGATCAATAAACGATAAATAATATCTTAGCTTTATTTGGTGGTTGCCCCCAGTGAAAGCAAACCGGCTGGCCCCCTCAACCTCACGCCTTGTAACAAGGCGTACTATTTATTTATTTATTTATTCAAGCACCAGGCCAATATCCAGGGGGCATACTGTGGTGATGCCAGCTTACCATAAAGACGTGACTGATGAAGGGGTTGGTTGTGGTGACTGGGGAAGACTGGACTACTGCAGTTGGGCCTACCTGGTCAGTAAAATTAGCCCTAGGCTACCCTGCCGCCATGCTAACTCAGGATTGGGCTGATGTGTTTGGGTGGTTGTGGTGACGCCAGCTTACCATAAAGACGTGACTGATGAAGGGGTTGGTTGTGGTGACTGGGGAAGACTCGACTACTGCAGTTGGGCCTAGCTAGTCAGTAAAATTAGCCCTAGGCTACCCTGCCGCCATGCTAACTCAGGATTGGGCTGATGCGTTTGGGCGGTTGTGGTGATGCCAGCTCACAATAGAGACGTGATTGATGAAGGGGTTGGCTGTGGTGACTGGGGAAGACTCGACTACTGCAGTTGGGCCTAGCTAGTCAGTAAAATTACCCCTAGGCTACCCCGCTGCCATGCTAACTCAGGATTGGGCTGATGCGTTTGGGTGTTTGTGGTGATGCCAGCTCTCCATGGAGACATGATTGATGAAGGGGTTGGCTGTGGTGACTGGGGAAGACTCGACTACTGCAGTTGGGCCTACCTAGTCAGTAAAATTAGCCCTAGGCTACCCTGCCGCCATGCTAACTCAACATTGGGCAGATGCGTTTGGGTGGTGTGGTGATGCCAGCTCACCGTAGAGACGTGATTGATGAAGGGGTTGGCTGTGGTGACTGGGGAAGACTCGACTACTGCAGTTGGGCCTACCTAGTCAGTAAAATTAGCCCTAGGCTACCCCGCCGCCATGCTAACTCAGGATTGGGCTGATGCGTTTGGGTGTTTGTGGTGATGCCAGCTCTCCATGGAGACATGATTGATGAAGGGGTTGGCTGTGGTGACTGAGGGAGACTCGACTACTGCAGTTGGGCCTAGCTAGTCAGTAAAGTTAGCCCTAGGCTACCCCGCTGCCATGCTAACTCAGGATTGGGCTGATGTGTTTGGGTGGTTGTGGTGATGCCAGCTCACCATGGAGACATGATTGATGAAGGGGTTGGTTGTGGTGACTGGGGGAGACTTGACTACTGCAGTTGGGCCTAGCTAGTCAGTAAAATTACCCCTAGGCTACCCCGCTGCCATGCTAAATCTGGATTGGGCTAATGCGTTTGGGAGGTTGTGGTGATGCCAGCTCACCATAGAGACGTGATTGATGAAGGGGTTGGCTGTGGTGACTGAGGTAGACTCGACTACTGCAGTTGGGCCTAGCTAGGCACTACAATTAGCCCTAGGCTACCCCGCTGCCATGCTAACTCAGGATTGGGCTGATGCGTTTGGGTGGTGTGGTGCTGCCAGCTCACCATGGAGACATGATTGATGAAGGGGTTGGTTGTGGTGACTGGGGAAGACTCGACTACTGCAGTTGGGCCTAAAAGGACCTGACTTTCCCAACCAAGTCTAGTCACTTCAATTAGTCCTAGGCTACCCTGCCGCCATGCTGACTCAACATTGGGCAGATGCGTTTGGGTGGTTGTGGTGATGCCAGCTTACCATAGAGACGTGACTGATGAAAGCAGCTTTGAGCTCTGTTCCTGACCCACCAAGGCAAAGATCAACCTCCACACCTGCAAGGTGCAAGCAGGCTTGAAGTCAGCACCAAGTGGAAGTAGTGAACGTCAGCATACTGACTGGATGTTATGGCTAACACAACCGGAACTAAACTGAATCGGAGAGACTACTCAGCAGATTAGCGCCCACGACTATTTAAGTCCCCCTTGGCTCTGTCAAGCTGCGGGCAGATTGGAGTCCAGGAGAGCACCAGGAAAGAAGTAATCATCATCATCATCATCATCATCATTTGCAGGCCCGTACTGCAATCGACTCACCATATTGTTTGGGGTTCAGTTTATCAATGCATTTATTGTGAAGCCCTTCCTATCCCAGTTGGGAAAGTCACTTTAACCTATTTGGCCTACCCCTGGACTGTAACATACACACATTAGCCCTTCCTGTCACAGCTGGGCAAGTCCCTTTAGCCTATTTTGCCTACCCCTGGACTGTTACAACATACATTTAGCCCCTCCTGCCTCGGTTGGGCAAGTGCTTATAGCCTATTTGGCCTACCCCTGGATTGTAACATACACACATACATACATGCATACATACATACATGCATACATGCATGCATGCATGCATACATACATGCATGCATACACACATAAATACATACATACATACATACATACATACATACACATACATACAACTCACCACTGGGTTGGGCCTTAAAGGTAACAAGTGGGACACGTGCGCCCAGGATGAACTCCATATCTCGTCTTTGGCCTATCCCATGATCCAGTAGGCGGCCCGATACTCTGCAGGTGTAGCATGTGCAAGTCAGGGGGCAGCTGCCAAGTACAGAGAGAACAAGCATGATCAAGTAGGCCGCCTGATACTCAGAAGGTGTAGCATGTGCAAGTCAGGGGGCTGCTGCCGAGTACAGAGAGAACAAGCATGATAGAGTAGGCTGTCTGATACTCTGCAGGTTTAGCATGAACAAGTCAGGGGGCAGCTGCCAAGTACAGAGAGAACAAGCATGATCGAGTAGGCGGTCCGATACTCTGCAGGTGTAGCATGTGCTGGTCAGGGGGCAGCTGCCAAGTACAGAGAGAACAAGCATGATTGAGTAGGCGGCCCGATACTCTGCAGGTGTAGCATGTGCAAGTCAGGGGGCAGCTGACATTTACAGTGAGATAACACAAGGGGGGGGTGAAGGGAATGTGCACGTTTACATTTTCCTGGTAAATTTATTTGTACTGCCAAAGACGGCGAGCAGCCAAATTGCTTGCTGAAGCTATGTAACCAAGGTCAAGAACAAAGAATTCGACGTACAGAAAGTTCAAAGTGGATTGAAAGCAACATAGATCTCGCCAAATAATGGGCAATTAAACATGCTTCTTGCAATATCGTACTGCCTACGACTCATAGCAGCAGGCGCATACAAATACCTACTTCCTCAGAAGCTTCTTCTTCGACACTTTATCCAGCTTGTGCTACATTTCACAGACAGGGTAAACTATATCAGTACTCCATGTGACTGTGAGTGACGCAGGAGAATTGGAACTGAAGTTGGAGAGCTCAAGTTGTGATAATGATTTCCGGAAGCATATATATGCTAGCGCCTGGTGGGGCGTGGGATTAAGGGAGCCCCGTCTTATGGCGGTAGAGAACGGGCTGCTACTTTACATGGACAAGTTCTATGCAGCGTCGCCTGCAACACTAAAAAATGGCGGAGAGTGATCGCGACGGAGCGACAGGTGGCAACGGAACCGAGTTAGTTACGAGACCGTTGGCTGACGTGTCGGGCTTCATCATGGCCAGATGGTCGGTCGGTCGGTCGGTTGGACGGACAAATGGGTAACACTGGGGGCTCCCGCCCGCCAGAAGGGAGGGCTCCGCCAAAACAATCCAGAAGCATGCATATGTGAACGGAGTGGTGTCTTAGAGTGATTACGAGCAGTGGCTGGATGATACCCCAGGGCATGTGCAGTTGATAAACTTCAATATCTTGCACGGAAATATTCAGCATTGCACTTCTTGACATGCCAAGAGAACTAACAGTAAGCTAACATTTGAAAAAGGAGTGGATTGGTGTGCAGTAGCATCACGAGGCAGAAAAGGTATCGGAGACAGATAGGTAGGGGCAACTGGGGAAACATATCATACCTCAACATTTTAGCCCCCCAATCAAAATTCAGACGTCAACTGTATGTAGTGAATTCATGGTCAGCCTAATTCATGTGGAATAGCATTAGGATGCCAAAGCATGTGGTTATGTTCCACTGAGGTGTGAGTCTCAAAAGGAAGCGCTTGCCTATCACCTCTTACAAATAGGGAACGGCAATATAATACCATATGATATCATGTCATCATATGATATCATATGATGCAGGTAGTCTGACTAAGCTAAAGTTACCATTTACATACAATATTATATGATGCAATTTGTATGATATCATATGATATCATACCCGCCTTTGGTCAACATCATACGATATGCCGGTCCCTACTTACAACTCACTCAGTCAGTAATCTGTGAATGATGCAACTGAATTCTTATTAGATCATTCAACCAAGACAAGCAGTTTCTAAATGCGTGCATGAAACAATATCTTGGACAACAAATATCTTAGGAAGTCAGTAGCAATACAGAAACCACTGCCACAGTCCCTAATGCTCTGGAGCTGGAAAACGGTTGACTTGGCGATTGAACCTCGAATTGATACTTCAAAGAACTGCAATGAACATAAGGCACACTTATCCAATCGATCCTTAAATAAAGCTGTGAAGTGTGGGGTCCTAGCCATCTGGGTAATATTAATACTTCCCATGGTCTCGAACTCCCACCCCCCCAAAGCGGTGTCCCTTATGAAATGTGGTATTATTACTTTATTACGGTTGACATTGCTGACAGATTATAAGCGAAGACCTTTGAATGCTCATGTTGCGCCACAAGTGTCACAACGTAGACGAATGCACTTGCGGGACGCACAGACGGAACACACCCGACGTAGCACGCAGACAGCACGCATAGACGGAACAGACATGCACTAGAGGGACAGTAGGACACATTATGAACCCGAGTGCCACGAGTACATTGAAGTACAAATTATATACCATATAAGAGTGATCAAACTTATTTGCACATTGGCCAGATTATTATGAGACCACATATGAGCATCGCAATTATAAACAAATAGATAAGGTTTGTGTTTTGTTGGCCAAAACATACAATTAGACCCCTTAATTATACCTATTGACACAGTACACCCAACCCTTCAAATTTGAACCGAACAAACATGTGTGTATACATAGGTTTGGGAATATAAATGATCTTCCAAACCCTTCGCACCAGTGGGACGGTATCTTCAAATGGCTGGCCTTTCCCAAAAATCTGAACCAGACTTTTCTGACCCAGGGTGTTAGCAGGAATGCCTCCAACCAATGCAAGGTCCAGATCACTGCATGGGGCATATATTGTTTAATTATATCATCATGGGCAAGGGACAGTGTGAATTGCAGTTGTGCAATACATTTTCGTGGTAAATGTTTGTTTACTGCCTAAGGCGGCGGGCAGCCAAATTGCTGGCTGAGGTTATGTAACCAAGTTCAAGTTCAAGTTTATTATAAGCACAAGTGAGGCAATCCTTAAGCCTGTGAAGCAGCATCTTGTGCACAACGATTTGTGTGACTTTGTCATTTTCTACCTCGCAATAGCTTCGAGCTGAGGTCTGTGAACTGTAGGACATACCAAAAAGTGTCCAGACCGAAATGAGACAGATTTTCCACACCACTTAGAATGATGCTCTTCTAACCTGTAAAAAAATTCATTTTAAAGCCCATAGATAACGTTGACATGATCAATTTCGGAGCATGATCCTGCCACAGCCTATTTTCACACCTATTTGAATTGTAGAAGCCGCTGAGGAAGGATCCAAACGGCTGTATTCTGGGATCAACCACGTCACGCATGCCAACTACAGCTTTGGATACAGCCTCAAGGATATCCACCCTTGATTTCCAGTCTTGATGCGATGAAACACAGGACTGGCCAGGAAGATATGGCATGGGAAACATGGGGAAAGCATGGGAAAATAAGACGTCTGGGTTGTGAACTGCTTAATTCTGCTTCATTATCCCAGATCAAGATTGATTTCATTACTTACAAGAGAGATTTTCTCTAGGACAAAGCTCAACCTGGATAAGTCATCTGGTGCTGCAGGGCCTCTGCTTGGTCCCAGGTTCTCCATGCTGTCCCGTGTCCTCCAAAATTAGTAGCGAATTCCGCCCAGTGTTAGATTCGCATGCGTAGTATGGGTCGCTAGAAAGAGGAAGAATCGAGAAAGTAGTATTTCAAGCGGTATTGTCAGGCTTAGGCTATCAAATTATACCGGTCAACATTGCTGAGTTAGACTTATCGAGCACCATTGGTCGGGGTCGTCATGCAATCTCTATAGCAGTCGCAAGAAAAGCGTATGAAGATGCAGCTGCTCGACGGATCTCAACACAGATTCGATCCGACAAGGGCATCCGACCTAAAATGTTATCTCGCACTGTCTCACACAATGCAGTACAATTCACCGCAAGCCAGCTGGCGCATGCGAGGAGGTCTAATTGGCATGAGGTCAAATTGGCTGAGGTCTCGAGCAGGTGCCGAGGTTGCATCGTCATCAACAGAGTTGTGGCAATGCCCCCTGCCAAGAGGTCGGCTCGGCACGCACGTGCGAACGTAGAGTTTTTGTTTGATACCCTGAATCAGCTACCCCACAATGCAATCAGGGACTCAATTTGGTCACAATTGGACGATGACGAGCGACGCTCGCTCCGAGCATGCTGCAAGAACCTCAAGCACATGTGTGACTCCACTGTTATTCGCACCCTCGTCAGAGTCAGTAACTCTGCTGACATACCTGACACTGGGTCCCAGGCCCTGTCTTTTCCATTCCTTCAAAGGCTTGAGTTCACCTGTCAAGATGGAAATGGGACATTGCAAGCAACAGAAATGATGTGCAAGCATTTGAGGCCCCTGTCAGGCTTGCACCTGCTTGATGAGGTTGCAGTGGATGGATTCATTGAACCAGGGCTGGTCAACATAGCCCGACTCCTCCCAACGCGGCTCACATCCCTAGAAATAGCATCCAGCACGCTCCCCGGAGAGAGAGATGACAAGGACAGCATGCCAACCCCATTCTTCCTGGCTTTAAGCAGACAATGTCAAAACTTATCAGTCTTGTCGCTGGCAAATGTTCCCATCCAGACAGACGCCTCGTATATTTCCACGCTACTCAGCCTATCATCTCTCTCCCTGTCTGGCTGCACATTCCATGATCCAGCATTGGAGCTGCAATGGTTGGCCCCCCTTATCAACCTGGAGACAATAGAGTTCAGCAACATGGATGATATGTCGCATGGAAATCATTGGAGGTATGCTTCCAACCTATTTTTCTTTTGTTTTGCTTTGATTACACAATCTATCAGCCTCTAGGCTGCTCACCGTCTGCGGGCAGTGTAAACATGTGTAAACACAGAACCTCTACGTGCCACATGTCACCAGAAAATGTACACGTCGTATGTTACAGAAAATGTTCATGCCACATGTCACCAGAAAATGTACATGCCACATGTCACCATAAACGTTCACGCCACATGTTATACCAGAAGATGACAATCGGATCCCATATTGTTTCCTACAAGATGTCCAAGGGCAGTACAGATGTAACTTGTATACGCGCAATACCATCGGGTGCAGTAAAAAAAAGAACAAGTCAGCGTACAGCAAAATATTGATTGATTCCGCGTACAATCATTAACATCATATGAAAATAATACAGGAGTCATCACGCAACAGTACTGCTGAAATTCATTATACACAAATGATACGGATATTCACAGTGCATTAATGATATAGAACTAGTAAGTATGTTCAGATATCATCGTACATATATAATACAGATACAGGCGACACACCTGTATTTGTATACATTTATTCACAATACATTGAAATAATTGATTAGCCACTTCCATCCACATAATTCATTAATTCATGTATTAGTTTTGCTGAAGGGGATGGCTCTTTTGTTGTGACTAGCCAAAATTACTTCATTTATATTTTCATGAAGAAGGGGGCTAAAAACACAGCTTTTGCCTGCAATTTTAGAAGTCAGTATGCTCATATACAGCACCTGGCTACTGTATATATTTGTATGAGTATTTGTATTTACATTTTATAAGTATTTAAATATATATATATATACTAGTACGGTAGCCCGTGTGGCCGGTGGACACACCAACACTCCCTCTCCCCCCGCACTCTCAGCTGTCATACACGTATTCCATCCCCCCCCCCCCCCCCCTCACACACACAGACAAACAGACCCTCAGTATCCTCTGCTTCCAGAGCTACAAACTTGCAGTTTCATCTTCTCGTGCAGTGCCCCAGTTGATACTCAACTGTTAGAACAGCAACTCTTAGAACAGCACAAATCATATTTCACGATATTCGATACAACGAAAAGAGCTTTCAGATATGGGATGAGAGGTGCAAGCGCGAGAGTGTGCAGAGGGACGGAATGGCCGTGGCAATCTAAACAAAGTCGAATTAATCGCAACAACCAGCCAACCATGACGAAGGCGATGCGATGGCATGGCGAAAGTGCGCATGCGTGAGATGAACGGTGGCAACGCTCGCGGGCGGAGAAAAAAAGCATGACGATCTGGAGGTCTGGCTTGATTATGAGTCTGGCGTAACTCCTGAGGTTGGAAAGCAAAGTCTTCACGCCTGGCTTGGTTAAGAGCAGCCTCGCGTTCAACCTGAGGCATGGGATCGCGTTGTTCACGTCCGGCTTGATTATGAGCCTGGCGTAACTCCTCGGGTCGGGCAGCGTGGGCCACACGTCGACTCTTGTTGGCTCTGCCCGGCTCTGTCCAGTTCTTCCTTGCTCATGCAAGCTCGCTTTGAGCGCTGACTGGCGGTGTTGCGGTCCCTCCTGTCCATTAGGACCGTTGGCATGCATCATGGCCGCACGATTGTTCTGAGCGCCATGTAAAGCGAGGGTCAGCAGATGACCTCCGAGGAGAGGATCTTCTGGATCTAAATTGCTTGCAGTCATAGTGTGGGAGGCAAATGTGGGGATGAAATGAGCGCGCGCGCTTTGCTTTGCGCATCTGCAGTTTCGGCATTTGAAAATTTCGCGAGGCGGGGTGTTGCGAGTTGAGTGTACAGAAAGTCGGTTGGCAGTCGGTTACACTTCGCACGCCCGTGGCACGTGGGTACGCGATGATGACACCACCACGACCACGACCGCGACCACGACCGCGACCACGACCATGATTTCTTTATATATATATATATATATATATATATATATATATATATATATATATATATACATATACATATATATATATATTTGAAGTTGGTATGCTCATATACAGCACCTGGCTACTGCATTGTGTGGCCGCCCTCAAACAAGTTTCGGCAGTGTGGAGATATGAGCAAGGGCATTCTGAGTCCGTAAGCAGCTGCCTTAACATGGCACATATTTGTGGTCATGAAAGTGGCTTGTTTTTTCTGTGTGACTTCACACATTGAAAAATGCCCCCCCCACCCCCCCCCCCCACCCACACACACACACACACACACAAATACACAGTTCTAGCGCTGTGGCTTTCAGTAGCTTTTGAGCAAGTTAGACAAATGCCCCACTAACTTAACCCTTACTAGGGTTACACCCTGAAACTGATACTTTCAAATATATTCTCCGAAACAGCGCTCCCTTAATTGCCCCACACAACATATACTTCAACTAATGCCCTAAAAGCAAAGAATTGTGTCCTCAAGTCGATTAAATATCCTTGTCGAACATCCTGCGAGCAATTTAATATCCTAATCATATGTCCTAAAGGCTAAGCATTGGCTAATGTAATGTCCTCCAGTCGATTCATTTTCCTTGTTTAATATCCTGCAGGCAATTTAAAAATCCTAATCATATGTCCTAAAGGCTAAGCATTGGCTAATACAATGTCCTCCAGTCAATTCAATATCCTTGTTTAACATCCTGCAGGCAACTTAATGTCCTTATCATATGTCCTAAAGGCAAAGTATTGGCTAATCTAATGCCATGCCCCAATTCAATGCCCTAATCTAATGTCATGCAGGCATAACATTGGCTCGCTGTCCAGTCTTACAAAGTTGACAGCTCTGAGAATGGTGAGTGGAGCGTTTTAGGTTTGGTTATATTTAGGGACTGGCTTGTCATATGATGCTAGCCAAAGGCGAGTATGATGTCATACAAATTGCAACATATGATATTGTAAATAAATGGTAACTTCAGCCTAGTCAGATTGCCGGCATCATCTGATGACATGATATCATATGATATCATATTGGCGTTCTCTAGTTATCTTACATGATCTATCAGACTGCAGGCAGCCCACTGTCTGCTGGTGTAGTTTAAATGGGTTCAGTACTACAGGTCATTGTCTTGACCTCTCTGTTTGTGGTGGTAATGTGGTTTGTGGTGGCAATATGGTTGTGGTGGTACTGTGGTGGTGGTGGTGCTGTGGTTGTGGTGGTACAGTGGTTGTGGTGGTACTGTGGTAGTGGTGGTACTGTGGTTGTGTGGGGGTACTAGCGGTTGTGGTGTGTTGGTACTTGCGTAGAGGTTGTATGTGTGGTACTACCGTGTGTTGGTGGTACTGTACTGTGGTTGTGGTTGTGTTGGTACTGTGGTTGTGGTGGTACTGTGGTTGTGGTGGTACTGTGGTTGTGGTGGTACTGCGGTTGTGGTTGTGGTGGTACTGTGGTTGTGGTTGTGGTGGTACTGCAAAGATTTGTGGTTGTACTGGGTTGTGGTGGTACTGTGTTAGTGTGGTTGGGTCCTGTTAATTTACTGCCTGCCGGGCTGTGACGGTGTGGTGTACGTGGTTGGGGTGCTGACTTACTAGGGTGGTAGGCTGTACTTAGTTGTTGTGGTGGCCTCAGGAGTACTCCGTGCGTCGACTGGTGGTTTGCTGTGGTTGTCCCGGTTCTGGTAAACCTTTTTGTTGTCGCGCTTTTGTGGTTGTGGTGGTACTGTGGTTGTGGTTGTGGTGGTACTGTGGTTGTGGTGGTACTGTGGTTGTGTTGTGGTGGTACTGTGGTTGTGGTTGTGGTGGTACTGTGGTTGTGGTGGTACTGTGGTTGTGGTGGTACTGTGGTTGTGGGTTGTGGGGGTAACTGGTATGTTGTGGGGTACTTGTGGTTGTGGTTTGTTATGGTACTGTGGTGTGGTGGTACTGTGGTTTGTGGGTTGTGGTGGTACTTGTGTGTGGTGGTAACTCGGTGGTTTTGGTTTGTGGTGGTACCTTTTGTGGTTGTGGTTGTGGTGGTACTGTGGTTGTGGTGGTACTGTGGTTGTGGTGGTACTGTGGTTGTGGTGGTACTGTGGTTGTGGTGGTACTGTGGTTGTGGTTGTGGTGGTATTGTGGTTGTGGTGGTACTGTGGTTGTGGTTGTGGTGGTACTGTGGTTGTGGTGGTACTGTGGTTGTGGTTGTGGTGTTACTACTACTTCTTTGTGGTTCTGTTGTGTGGTACTTGTGGTTTGGGCGGTAACTCTGTGGTTGTGGTGGTACTGTGGTTGTGGTGGTAATGTGGTTGTGGTGGTACTGTGGTTGTGTTGGTACTGTGGTGGTGGTACTGTGGTTGTGGTGGTACTGTGGTTGTGGTGGTACTGTAGTTGTGGTGGTAACTTACTGTGGTGTGGTGTACTCGGTGGGTGGTTTGTGGTGTGTACTGTTATTGTGGTGTGGTGGTACTGGAGTTGTGGGTGGTACTGTGGTTGTTTGGTTACTCTTTTTTTTTTTTTTTTTTTTTTACTTCTACTTGTTTTTGTTGTTGTTACACATGTGGTTGTTGTTTTTGGTGGTACCTGTGATTGTGGTGGTAAACTGTGGTTTGTGGTTGTGGTGGTACTCTGTGGTTGTGTGGTACTGCTCTGGTGGTTTTGTGGTTTGTGGGTGGTACTGGTACTGTGTTGTGTGGTAACTCACTCCTGGTTGTGTGGTGGTACTGTGGGGTTGGGGTTGTTGGGGTGGTACCAAACGTGTATTGTTGTGGTAACGTGGTTGTGGTGCTACCTCTGTGGTATAAAAACATAGTGGTTTGTGTGATAACTGTGGTTGTGGTTGTGGTGTACTAACGTGGTTGTGGTGGTATTGTTGTTGTGGTTGTGGTGTACTGTGGGTTCTTGGTTTTGGTGGTACTGTGGTTTTGGTGGTAAAACTTCTGTGGTTGTGGTGGGTACTCTCTGTGGTTGTGGGTGGGTACTGTGGTTGGTGGTGGTACTCTGTGGTTGTGATATGGTACTGTGGTTGGTGGTTACTACTACGCCTGGTGGTGTTTTGTGTACTGTGTTTGTGTTTGTCACTGTGGGTTTTTGTGGTACTATGTGGTTTGTGTGTTACTTTTTTGTTTGTGGTGTTACTGTTGTTTTTTATGATTTTTTTGTTGTTCCGTACTTTGTGGTTGTGGTGTAAACTGTGTTTGTTGGTGGTTACTGTGGGTTGGGGTGGAACTGTGGTTGTGTGTACTAACTGTGTTTGTGTGGTAGCTGTGGTTGTTGTGTGTGGATGTACTTGTGTTGTTGTGGTATGTGGGTTGTGGTTTGTGGTGGTAAACTCTGTTTGTTCTGGGTTGTGGTTGTACTGTGGTTGTGGTGGTACTGTGGTTGTGGGTTGTACTGTGTTGGGTGGTACTGTGGGTGGTGGGTGGTACTCTGTGGTTGTGGGGGTACTTCCTGTGTAATGGTGGTGCTGTTGGTTTGTGTTGGTACTTGTGTTGGTTGTACTGTGGGTGTGTTGTCCTCGTTGTTGGGTGTCACTGTGGGTTGGTGGTGGTACTCTACTTTCTAGTTTTTTGTGGTGGTACTGTGGTTGGTTTTTGGTACCTAGTAGTTTTTTGGTTGTGTTGTACTGTGTTTGTGGTGGTACTTGTGTTTGTGGTTGTGTGTACTGTGGTTGTGGGTTTTTGTGGTAAACTGTGGTTGTGTGGTTACTGTGGTTGTGGTTGTGGTGTACTGCACTGTGTTGTGGTTGTACTACTATGTGTTTTGTGGTTGGTGGATAGTAGCTGTGGTTGTGGTGGTACTGACTGAACTTTCCTGTGGTTGGGTGGTTGTACTGTTGTTTTGGTTGTGGTTGTGGTGTTCTTTTTGGTTGTGGTTGTCCTTGATTTATGTATTTGGGGTTGTTTTGTCCTATTTTTTATTTTGGTGGTACTACTTTGATTTTTGGTGTTTTTTGTTTTTCACCTTGTTTTTTTGTGGTTTGTGGTTTGTCACTTTTGTTTTTGTGTCCCTGTTGTGTTTTCTTTTTTTTATTCCTTTTTTTATTTTTTTA
Source organism: Chlamydomonas sp. ICE-L (assembly GCA_013435795.1). Classification (NCBI taxonomy): domain Eukaryota; kingdom Viridiplantae; phylum Chlorophyta; class Chlorophyceae; order Chlamydomonadales; family Chlamydomonadaceae; genus Chlamydomonas; species Chlamydomonas sp. ICE-L. The sequence goes on from JACBWV010000108.1 coordinate 527,152, forward strand.
TTGTGATTGTCTCCCTCTTTTGTTTTTGGTTTTTATTGTGTTTCTTGTTTTTGTTTTTGGTTTCCTTTTGTTATTTTATTAAGTTTTTCTTTTGTGTTTTTTGTTTTGTTATGTTCCTGTTAGGTTTGGTTTTGGTCTTTGGTGTTTGTGTTTGTTTCTGTTGTCCTTTGTATTTCTTTTTTGTTTTTGATCCTTGATTTTGTTTTTATTTTCCCTTGTGGTTTGTGGTGGTAAACTCTAAATAGTGGTTGTGGTGGTTACTGTGGTTTGTGATGGTACTAGTGGTTGGTGTTGGTAATGGGTGGTGGTGTTACTTGTTCTTGTGCATTGTGGTTTTACTTACTCTGTGGTTGTGGTGGTCCTAGTATTTTGTTGTTGGCACTGTTGGTTGGTGTGGGTGGTCCCTTTTGTTTTTGTTGTCGCTGTGTTTGTTTTGGTCCTAATAACTGTGGTTGGTTTGTGTACTACTCTACTCGTGGTTTTGTGGTTGTAATTTGGTTGTGGTGGTAATGGTGGTTGTGTTGGTTAACTGTGGTTGTGGTTGTGGTGGTACTATTGGTTTGTGGTGGTAAGCTAGTACTCTGTTTGTTGTTTTGGTACTGTTGAGGGTTTGTGGTGGGTACTAACTTTTTGTTGTTGTGGTAACTCGTGGTTGTGGTGGTAACTGTGGGTTGTGGTTGTGGTGGTAACTTTGTGGTTGTGGTGGTACTTTGAGTTGTGGTGGTGCTGTGTTTGTGTGGTACTGTGGGTTTTGTGTTTTTTCTTTGGTTATGGTTGTGGTGTACTATTTGTGGTTGTGTTGTGGTTGGACTGTGGTTGTGTTGGTACGGTTTTTTGGTTGTGGTGTTACTTACTTTGGTTGTGGTGGTAACCCCTGGTTTGTGGGTTGTAACTTTTGTTGTGGGTTGTGGTTTTAACTGTGGTTTTGTTTTTATACTCTTTTGTTGTTGTTTTTTTTTGGGTGGTACCGCAACACTGTTGGTGTTGTGGTGGTACTGTGGTTGTGGTGGTACTAAGGTTGTGGTTGTGGTGGTACTGTGGTTGTGGTGGTACTGTGGTTGTGTTGGTACTGTGGTTGTGGTGGTACTGTGGTTGTGGTGGTGCTGTGTTACTGTGGTTGTGGTGGTACTAACTACTCGGACGTGGTTTGTTGGTGGTGGTGGTACTTGTGGTTGTTTGTGTTAACTTATGTGTTGTGTTTGTTGTGGATACTGTGGTTGTTGTTTGTGTGGTGGTACTTGTGTTGTGGTGTACTCTACTGACTTGTGGTTGTGTGGTACTTTGGTTGTGGTGTACTTTGTGGTTGTGGTGTTGGTGGTGGCACTGTGGTTGGAGGTGGTACTCTTTATTTGTGGTGGTATTGTGGTTGTGTTGGTACTGTGGTTGTGGTGGTATTGTGGTTGTGGTTGTGGTGGCACTGTGGTTGTGGTGGTACTGTGGTTGTGGTGGTATTGTGGCTGTGGTGGTACTGTGGTTGTGGTGGTACTGTGGTTATGGTGGTGCTGTGGTTGTGTTGGTACTGTGGTGGTCGTACTGTGGTTGTGTTGGTACTCTGGTTGTGGTGGTACTGTGGTTGTGGTGGTACTGTGGTTGTGGTGGTACTGTGGTTGTGGTGGTATTGTGGTTGTGGTGGTACTGTGGTTGTGGTGGTACTGTTGTTGTGGTGGTACTGTGGTTGTGGTTGTGGTGGTACTGTGGTTGTGGTTGTGGTGGTATCGTGGTTGTGGTGGTACTGTGGTTGTGGTTGTGGTGGTAATGGTTGTGGTTGTGGTGTGTACATAAAAAGTGGTTTGTGGTTGTACTACTTCTGTGGGTTGTGGTGGTACTGTTGTTGTTGTTTGTTGTGTGGTATTGTGTTTTTTGGGTGTACTCTGTGATATGGTTGTGTGGGTATGTACTGTTTTATTGTGTTTGTAACTTGCTCCCTCATCTCCTACTTTTTGGTTTTTTTTTTTTTGTTTGTCCTGTTGATTTCTTGTTTTTTTGGAATCAACTCTTTGGTTGTTGTTTTGTTCCTCTACTTGTGGTTGTTGTGGGTTAACTACTGTGAGTTGTGGTGGTAAATGTGGTTTGTGGTTGACTGTGGTTGTGTTGGTACTGTGGTGGTGGTACTGTGCTTGTTGTGGTACTGTGGTTGTGGTGGTACTGTAGTTGTGGTGGCACTGTGGTTGTGGTTGTGGTGGTACTGTGGTGTGGTGGGTAACGTAACTGTTGTTTGTGGTGTTTTACTCTTAAACTCTACTTACTTTACTGCGGTTTTTTGGTGTGTTTATGGTATACTGTGGTGTGGTGGTAACTCTTGGTGGTTTGTGGTGGGTAGCTCTTCTACTACTCCCCCTGTGGTTGTGGTGGTCCACCCTGTGTTTTGTGTGGTTGTGGAGGTACTCTCTACTACTGTGGTTGGTGGTGGTATTGTGGTTGTTGGTTGTGGTGGTCCTGTTGGTTCTGGTTGTGGTTGGTTGTACGGTGTTTGTGTGGTACTTTTGGGGGTTTTGTGGGTGGTACTGTGGAGTTGTGGTGGTACTCTACTAACTAAACTGTGGTTGTGGTGGTTACTGTGGTTTGTGGTGTACTAAACTGTGTTAGATGGTGGTTGCTGTGGGGTTGTGGTTGGTAACTCTACTCTACTGTTGTTGTTGTAACTACTTTGTTGGTTGGTGGTGGTAACTAACTGTGGTTTGTGGTGGTACTATGTGGTTTTGGTGGTACTTACTTGTTTTTTGTGGTGGTAACTGTGGTTGTTGTGGTACTTTGT
>JACBWV010000108.1:534385-617721 GCA_013435795.1 Chlamydomonas sp. ICE-L
TGCTGTTTGTTGTGGGGTTGTTGTGCTGTTGTTGTGCTGTTGTGCGTTGCTGTGCTGTTGTGTGCCGTTGCTGTTGTGGGTGGCTGTTTTGTGCCTGTTTGTTGTGCTGTTTTGTCGCTGTTTGTTTGTGCTATTGTTGTGCTGTTTGTATGTGCGTTGTGGACTGTGCTGTTTGTGCTGTTGTTGTGCTGTTGTTGTGCTGTTGTTGTGCTGTTGTTGTGCTGTTGTTGTGCTGTTGTTGTGCTCTCTTGTTTGTGCTATTGTTTGTGCTTTTGTTGTGCTGTTTGTTTGTGCTGTTGTGTGCTGTTTGTTGTTCGGGTTGCTTTGTGCTGTTGGTGTGCTGGTTGTTGGTGCTTTGTGTGCGGTTGTTGTGCTGTTGGTTGTGCTGTGTTGTGCTGGTGTTGTTGCTTTTGTTGTTACTGTTGTTGGGCTGGTTTGGGTTGTGGCTTGTTGTGTGCATTGTTGTTTTGTGCTGTTGTGGTCTGTTGTTTTGCTGTTGTTGTGCTGTTGTTGTGCTGTTGTGTGCTGTTGTTGTGCTGTTGTGTGCTGTTTGTGTGCCGTTCCTGTTTTTTGCTGCATTGTTGTGCTGTTGTGTGCGGTGATGTGCTGTTGTTGGCGGTTGTTGTGCTGTGTTGTGCTGATTATTGCGTCTGTTTGTTGGTTGCTGTTGTTGTGCTGTTGTTGTGCTGTTGTTGTGCTGTTGTTGTGCTGTTGTTGTGCCGTTGCTGTTGTGTGCTGTTGTTGTGCTGTTGTTGTGCTGTTGTGTGCCGTTGCTGTTGTGTGCTGTTGTTGTGCTGTTGTTGTGCTGTTGTTGTGCTGTTGTTGTGCTGTTGTTGTGCTGTTGTTGGTGCTGTTGGTGGTGCTGTTGTTGGTGCTGTTGTATGCCTTGCTGTTTGTGCTGTTGGTGTGCTGTTGTGTGTGCTGTTTTGTGCGCTGGTTGTTGTGCGTTTGTTGGCTGTTTGTTGTGCTGTTGTGTGCTGTTGTTGTGCTGTTGTTGGGCTGATTGTTGGTGGATGTTGTTTGCTGTTGTTGTGAGGTTGTTGGTGCTGTTGGTGGTGCTGTTGTTGGTGCTGTTGTTGTGCGGTTTTGTTGTGCTGTTGTTGTCTTGTTTGTGCTTTTTTTGTGCGAGTTTGTGTGCTGTTGTTGTGCTTTTGTTCTGCTGTTTTTGTGCGTGCTGTCTGTTTGTCTGTTGTTGTGCTGTGTTTGCCTGTTGTTGTGCTGTTGTGTGCTGTTGTTTGTTGTGCTGTTGTTGTGCTGTTGTGTGCCGTTGCTGTTGTTGTGCTGTTGTTGTGCTGTTGTTGTGCTGTTGTTGTGCTGTTGTTGTGCTGTTGTTGTGCTGTTGTTGTGCTGTTGTTGTGCTGTTGTTGTGCTGTTGTTGTGCTGTTGTTGTGCTGTTGTTGTGCTGTTGTGTGCTGTTGTTGTTGTGTGCTGTTTGTTTGTGCTTGTTTTTGCTGTTTTTGTGGTTGTTGTGGCTGTTGTTGTCTGTTGTTGTGCATTTGCTGTGCTGTTTGTTGCCTTGCGGGGGTGTGCTAGTATGTTTTGTGCTGGTGTTGTCTGGTTGTTGTGCGGTTTTGTGACTGGCTGGTGTTGTGCTGTTTTTGTGCTATTGATGGTGCTGGCTGTTGTTGTGCTGTTGTTATGGTGCTGGGTGTTTGTTTCGGGTTGTTGAGTGCTGTTGTTTGTGGCTGTTTTGTTGGGGTCTTTTGTTGTGCTGTTGGTTGTGCTGTCTCTGTTTTGTGCTGTTGTGTTCTGTTGGTTGTCTGTTGTTGTGTGCTTGCCGTTTGTGTTGTGCTGTTGTGGTACTGTTGTTGGTGCTGTTGCTTTGCTGTGTTTGCTGTTTGGTGGTGCTGTTATTGTGCGTTGTGTGCTGTGGTTGGCTGTTGTTATGCTGTTGTTGTGCGGTTGGTGGGGCTGTTTGTTGTGCCTGCTGTTGTTGTGCTGTTGTTTGTGTCTGGTTGTTGTGCCTGTTGTTGTGCTGTTGTTTGTGCTGTTGCTTGTGCTGTTGTTGTGCCTTGTTGTGGTGCTGTTGTTTGTGCGGTTGTGTGCTGTTGTTGTGCTGTTTTATTGTGCTGGGGTTGTTGTGGCGGTTTGTTTGGTGCTGTTGTTGGCTGTTGTAGTGCTGTTGTTGTGCTGTTGTTTTGTGCGTTGTATGCAATTTTGTTGTGCGGTTGGGGGGGTGCTGTTGTTTGTTGCTTGGTGTTGCTGTTTTGTGTGCTGTTGTTGTGCGTTGTTGTCTGTTGTGTGGCTTTGTTTGTGCGGTTGTTGTGCTGCTGTTGTTGTGCTGGTTTGTTGGGCTGGGTGTTGTCTGTTGTTGGTGCTCGTTGGTTGTGCTGTGTTGTGCTGTTGTTGTGCTGTTGTTGTGCTGTTGTGTGCTGTTGTTGTGCTGTTGTTTGCGGGGTTGTTGTGGCTGTTGTTGTGCGGTTGTTGGGCCTGTGGTTTTGCTGTTGTTGTGCTGTTTTGTGGCTGTTTGTTGTGCTGTTGTTTGTCGTGTTAGTTGTGCATTTGTTGTGCGGTTTTTGTGCCTGTTGTAGTGTGCTGTCTGAGTGCTGTTGTTTGTGCTTTTTTGTGCTGTTGTTGCGCGGGTTGTTGGAGCTGTTGTTGAGCCTGGTTTGGTACTTTGTTGTGGCGGTTGTTTTGCTGTTGTGTGCCGTTCCTGTTTTGTGCTGGGTTGTTGCTGTTGTGTTGTGCTTTGTTGTGCTTGTTGTTTGCTGTTGTTGTGCTGTTTGTTTCTGTTTGTTGTCTGTCTGTTGTGCTGTTGTTTGGCTGTTGTTTGTGCTGTTGTTGTCTGTTGTTTGTGCTGATTGGTGGTGCCGTTTGCGTGTGTGCTGTTGTTGTGCTGTTGTTGTGCTGTTGTGTGCCGTTGCTGTTGTGTGCTGTTGTTGTGCTGTTGTTGTGCTGTTGTTGTGCTGTTGTGTCTGTTTGTTGTGCTGTTGTTGTGCTGTTGTTGTGCTGTTGTTGTGCTGTTGTGTGCCGTTGCTGTTGTGTGCTGTTGTTGTGCTGTTGTTGTGCTGTTGTTTGTCTGCTTTGTGTGCTTGGTGTTGTGCTGTTGTGCCTGCTGTTGTGGTGCTTTGTTATTGTGCTGTTGGTTGTGCTTGTTGTTGTGCTGGGTTGTTTGGGCCTGCGGTTGTGGGTGCTGTTTTGTGCTGTTGTTGTGCTGTTGTTGTGCTGTTGTTGTGCTGTTGTTGTGCTGTTGTTGTGCTGTTGTTGTGCAGGTTTTGTGCTTTATTTTATGCTTTTTTGTGCTGGTTGTTTGTGCTTTGTGTGCCTGCTGGTTGTGCGTTGTTGGGGTGCTGTCTTTCTGCTGTTGTTCTGTTGTTGTGCTCTTTTGTGCTGTTTGTGTGCCCCGTTTCTGTTTGTGGCTGTTTTGTGCCTGTTGTTGTTGCTGTTGTTGTCTGGTTGTGGTCGCTGTTGTGTCTGATTTTGTGCTTTGTTGTTGCTGTTTGTGGTTCTGTGTTATTGCGGCTGTTGTTGTGTGCTGTTGTTGTGCTGTTGTTGTGCTGTTGTGTGCTGTTGTTGTGCTGTTGTTGTGCTGTTGTTGTGCTGTTGTTGTGCTGGTTGTGGTGTTGGTTGTTGTGCTGTTGTTGTGCTTGTTGGTTGTTGCAGTATTGCTGGTGGCTGTTTTTGTGTGCCGTTGCTGTTTGTGTCTGTTGTGTGCTGTTGTTGTGCGTTTGTGTGCTGTTTGTTGTGCGTTGTAGGTCTGTTTGTTGGTGCTTTTGTTGGGCGGTTGTGTGGCTGTTGGTTGACTTTTGTTGTGCTGGTTTGTTGTGCTATTGTTGTCTGGGGCGTGGTGCTGTTGTTGTGCTGGTTGTTTGCCGTTGGTTTGTGCTGCTCTTGTGCTGTTTTGTCTGTTTTTTGTGGTGTTGTTGTGTCTGTTGTTGTGCTGTTGTTGTGCTGTTGTTGTGCTGTTGTTGTGCTGTTGTTGTGCTGTTGTTGTGCTGTTGTTGTGCTGTTGTTGTGTTGTGGTTTGCTTGGTTGTGTCTGTTGGTTTTTGTGCTTTGGTGGTGCTTTTTTGTGCTGTTGTCTGTGCTGTTGTTGTGCTGTTGTTGTGCTGTTGTTTTGCTGTTGTTGTGCTTTTGTTTTTGCTGTGTGTGTGTGCTGTTGTTGTGCTGTGGTTGTGCTGTTGTTGTGCTGTTTTGTGCTGTTGGGTTGTGCTGTTGTTGTGCTGTTAGTTGCTGTCTGTTTGTTGTGCTGTTTTTGTGCTGTTGTTGTGCTGTTGTTGTGGCTGTTGTTTTTGTTGTTGTGCTTGTTGTTGTGCCTGTTTTGTGCTGTTTTGTGCGTGCTGTTGTTTGTGCTGGTTGTTGTCTGTTTTGTTGTGCTGTTGTTGTGCTGTTGTTGTGCTGTTGTTGTGTGCTGTTGTTGTGCTGTTGTTGTGCTGTTGTTGTGCTGTTGTTGTGCTGTTGTTGTGCTGTTGTTGTGCTGTTGTTGTGCTGTTGTTGTGCGGTTGTTGTGCTGTTGTTGTGCTGTTGTTGTGCTGTTGTTGTGGCGGTTTTGTGCTGTTTTGTGTGCTGTTGGTGTTGCTGTGGTTGTGCTGTTGTTGTGCTGTGTTGTGCTTTTGTGTGCTGATTTGTTTGCGTGTTGTTGTGGGCTGTTGTTGTTGCCTGTTGTTGTGCTGTTGTTGTGCTGTTTGTTTGTGCTGGTTTGTGTGTGCTGTTTGTTGTGCTGTTGTTTTGCTGTTGTTGTGCTGTTGTTGTGCTGTTGTTGTCTTTGTTTTGCTGTTTTGTGCTGTGCTGTTAGTGCTTTGTTTTGCTGTTTTGGTGCTGTTGTTTGTGCTGTGTTGTGCGGATTTTGTCGCGTTGTTGTGCTGTTGTTGTGCTGTTGTTGTGCTGTTGTTGTGCTGTTGTTGTGCTGTTGTTGTGCTGTTGTTGTGCTGTTGTTGTGCTGTTGTGTGCTGTTGTTGTGCTGTTGTGTGCTGTTGTTGTGCTGTTGTTGTGCTGTTGTTGTGCTGTTTGTTGTGCTGTTGTTGTGCTGTTGTTGTGTGGCTGTTTGTTTGTGCTGTTGTTTGCGTTTGTTGTCTGTTGTTGTGCTAGTTGTAAAATACTATAGACGTCCCTTTATTGGCCCCTGCCCTGCCCTAATGCCCCATGCCCACAGGGTAGATTGGGGAGGGGGGGGGGGGGTGGGGGTGGGGGGGGTGGGGGGGCCATATCAATACTCATACTATAGACTTTTCCCTTTGATTGCCCCCTGTCCCTTGCCCTAATGCCCCCTTGCCCTAACACGCCGCCCTCATGGGGGGTAGATTTGTGAGTGCTGGGATTTCGTATGTTTTGTGGGTGGGAGGGGGGGGATGTTGGGGAGTCATAAATGCTACTTTTAAACTAGTACGGTGGCACTGCGTTCCCCCTGGAGGTCTACCCCTGGGGTGGTGTAAATGTTACGTCCAAGCAGCAGTGGCAGCCTCCTTGTTGTATATTCACAAAGCCAGTTGCTTACTTTATATCCGACAATTTAAAATATTGGTGTGGGGGTGTGGTGGGGGGGGGGGGGGGGGGTCAGACTCAATGTATCACTGGCATGGCTTAACGTTTCAACTTATGTGGCCTGGTCAGGCCTAATGAGCTTATTACGCTCCCACTGACGTCCAGTTTCTCATGGAGGCAGTGCCGCAAAACTCCCATCGTACAGTTGCTACTAACTACTTACTTTTTTCGCAACCATCAAGAACTAGTGCGGAAGAGAGATTTCCTTGTCACACAATCGCTGATGCAAAAAGCTTATGAGAGTTTTCGAAGAAGCGAATTCTTGCAAAGGGAAATTGGTAGACATGCTATCAAGGTCCCTAGATTGAGTCCACGGACAAGAGGGAAACGAAAATGAAAACGCCGCGCCCACAGACCGCAACCCTGAGATACGTACACGAAAACGTGCCCTCAGAGGAGTCTTTGCCCCGACGGGAATCAACAACGAGTCGGTAAGATTTCAGGCCTGTCAGATTAATCAGCAATTTTGACCGGCGTTCTTGGGAAATGTGAAGATGTAAAAAAACAGGACGATTACGCGTAAGTATCGCATAGGTCTGTTCCCCATAGGGGGCCAACCAAAGATGGCTTCTTCGAACGCAGTTCAGTTGTCTTAAATTGTTACATTTGTTTTGAACGTTAAATAGATTAATAGAGGAATTCAGTTAGGTCCTGCCAAGGGAGTTTCCAACGTGAACAAAGTCCAGTGAATGCTTTTGCAAGATTGCAATGCCGCGAACGTTTTACAGTTGTCTATTTACACGTAAGGTTTTGTTTCACAAATGAACAATCAGGACAATGGACAGGGTAATATTATTCAGACCCTCCTCGGATGCACCACTCTTGGACCGTCTTACCAAAATGTGTGTTCATCTTGCCATACTTCCGGTGAAATCCAAACACTCATATTATATTTTGAACGACTACCACCTGAGAGGTCTTCCATTATCACTACGATGAAGCAAAATCAAACCATAGTATCCCCGCGCAAACAGTCTAATATGCTGCACATCCTTCCCTCATCTTTACACAAATTGATGTTGTGCGTCCCCCCCAAAAAAAACTGGTGGTCATGCCAGGGCACATACCCAAAGACTGCAACCTCATGTACTTTGGGAAAGGTCCGAAAAGGATGTCTGCATGGGAGTCATTGTGTGTATGTGAATGAATGCGGTCAACAAGGTTAATCATGCAAGTGAATCCTGTTGGTATGTGAAATTAATGCATAATGTAGCTTGAGCTTCAAAAAAACCCACCAACCACATGTAATAAATTAGCATCTCACCGCACACAACACTGTGTTGTCATTTGTTATTAAATACATTTGTCATAAACTCCTAAGTGACCAATAGTACAAACCACATCTCAAGAAAACCTTGAAAACCAACCAGATTTTCTTGTTCATGGCGTGCTGGGTGTCGTTTGATGTCGAGTGCCGTGCAGCAACACACATAATTGCCAAGACAAGAGTCGAGGCAGTGTAGGCTAGGAATTCAGGACATGAATTGCTGAGTGCGGTACCACTGTACCTGCTCGCTGCTTCAGTCAAGCATCGCATAGTGAATGAGGTTAACCTTCGCACTGGAGCAACGTATGGAAACACAAGTTTGCGCAGCAGTGTATTGATACGCCTATGCCAGGCTGGTGGCAACGCAAAGTGTGTGCGTACACTAATCGCGAGCAAACCGCCGAGATCTTCCTGCAGAGTTCCGGAGCTCACTCAATTATTATGTTAAACGATAGGATACAATCGCCGCGGCCTCCTTTTAACTGTCCCGAACAAGCTTTGCGATCCTGAGCGAGATTTAAAGCTTCCGAATTCCCGGCGGTTGCTGAGCGCCCTTTTCCCATCGTAGTGTTCGCTCGTAATTTAGCGCTGCTGCTGCTGCTGCTGCTGTTGTTGGCTAGATTTGGCAGTGGGAGACAGATTTTTTGGCGTATCGAACCACCATGCAACTGCTTTACACGTATTGTCGGTCTGCAAAAACTTAAATAAACCGAATAGCACGGTCCTCGAGGTCAGAGAAGTAAACAAAGGTGAAGGGAAGCCGATAGAATCGCGAGAGTCTTTTAGACTTCAGAGTTCTCATTTGACCGGCTGATTTGACCAGCGATCTTGGGAATTGTGAAGATTTGAAAAACAGCACGATATCGCGTAAGTATCGCATAGGTCTGTCCCCCTAAGGTACATAAACTCCTAAGTGACCAAATAGTACAAAAACACATCTGCAATAAAACAGTAAAAACAAACATATTTTTGTTTTGCAAGTGCTGGGAGTGTGTGGATTGTAGAACAGTGCTTCAGCACACACACAGAATTTGCCAAGACTGATCCGAGCATTAGGCTAGAATTCATGACAGCGAATTGCCAAGACATGAGTCAGGCAGTTAGGCTAGTATTCATGACAGCGAATTGCCAAGACATGAGTTTATTTGCACACCTGATGTACTTGCACACAGCGGTACAGTCCTCTCATGTCCACGCCGTCTAGCAGTCCAACATTCTGGTCACTCACAGTACTGCTTTTAGTACTGCTTGGGCTTGCCAGTGCGGCTTTCTCATTTATGACAGCCAGGTGTGGCCTGCCTCCGAACGCAACAGCTGGTTCTGGAGGCGCTGTCTGTTGCGGTACAGGTTTGCGTCTTCGGGCCATCAGCTCCTGGGACAGCAGTACAGAACGGTACGTGCTTTGAAACAATATATATGTATGTATACACATATATAAACATATAATATATGAATATATATAATAAATAGAATACTCGTACGTACATCCGCTCATGGTGTGAGTGCACTTCAAATACATTAATAAATAGTACGCCTTATTACGTGGCTTGAGGTTGAGGGGGCCAGCTCGTTTGCTTGCACTGGGGCTAAACACTAAAGGACATGGGGTGCAACACCAAACGCAAACACCAAACATCATCAACAACAAAAGCAACAACAACAACAGCATATTCTTGTCCTTCGGTGTTCATCGATTCATTGATTCGATTTTGCGTTTTTGTGTATGAGAAGAAGATGATAACGGTGGTGATGATATTGGTGGTGAACATTATGGTGCTGGTGGTGTTGCTGATGCTAATGATTCTGATTCTGATGAGGATAAGGATGAGGATGGTAGTAATGTTGCTGCCGGTGGTGGGGGTGATGATACCCCCTTGCCCCCCACCCCACCCATTCTAAAATTATAATGACACAGACAACAAATCAAATGGGTCGCCATCTTCTAGTAAACAGCTTCCCTCCACTAACACCGCAGCCTGCTACCGACCAACATGCAGGTTCCATGACCCATTCCCCCTTGCCCGCGCCAATGCCCCTCCCCCTCCCACACACATCCACCCCACCACTAACTTCTCACCGAACAACCCTCATCCCCTTCTTCCGGCAAGTTGCTGCGCTTTACGACCCCCCCCACATGTCCTCTGTCCTCTCCAATGCTCTCCCCTCCCACACACACCAGCACCACCACTATCCAACCAACACTCAGCCTGCGTTCGTCCAAGGGGGCATTTCGACTACGACCCCCCCCATGTCCTCTTCCAATTCCTCTCCCCTCCGCACCACACCAGCCACCACCACGTTCTCACCAACCCCCTCATCCCTTTCGGTCTGGCAATTGTTTCCTTGCGCCTACGACCCCCGCCCCTCCCCCCCGCCCCCCCCCCCCTTACACCTCCCCAACTGGCTCTCCGTCCTCCTCCCTCACCCACACACCAGCATCACCACCACTTCTCACCAACACCGCAGCCTGCGGTTGGCCAAGGTGCAGGGCGCCTACACTCCCACCCATCCATAGCACCCCGATTCATTCCAAGAGCTCTCCCTTTTTTTTTTTCCACACAGCACACCCGCACCAGCCAAACGCTTCTCACCAACTCGCACCTCCGATTGCAAGTGCAGTGCTCTTAGTAGGCCCCCCCCCCCCCAACCACCACCCACCATCTGCACACACCACAATTTCTCTCTCAAATCTCTCCCCCCCCCCACCACACCACCAGGCACACCGCTTCTTCTCACCACATCGCAGTGTCCTGCGGTTTGGCCAAGTTGCATGTGCCTATGGTATGTCACTCCCCCCTTGCCCATCCCCTCCCACACCACCAGCAACCCTTCACCCAACCATTGCAGCCCCTCCTCGGTTGGGCCAAGGTGCATTTTTTAGGATGTCTGCATCAAGTTTGAAACATAGTCAGAGGCTCAAGGGGCTTCTCGTCACCCTTCTCCCTCTGTCGTCGGGAGTTTGTGCTGGCTCTTCGCAACACCCTGCGATGGCAGGTGGGTGTAGGATGGTGGATGGGTGGCGGGTGGGGGGCAGGTGTGGGTAGGGGTGTTGGTGGGTGGTGTGTCGACGGGTGCTGGTGGTTGGTGTTGGGTGGTGGGGGGGGGTGGACCCGGCGATGGGTGATGGTGGGCGGTGTCTGCTGGGTGTGTGGGGTGGGGGCTGGCGCGGGATGGTGGTGGCCATAGGTGCCGGGTTTTGCTGTCTGCCTGCCTCAAGTTCCCAGGGCACAGGCTTGCACAACGGGCTTCTCGGCGCCCTTCTCCCTCTGTTGGTCGGGAGGTTGTGCTGCTCTTTAGCGACCCCCAACCGTCGACCCACTGCATTTAGGTAGGTTATTGCGGGCCTGCTGTCGCGCTGGTGGGTGCGCTTTGCGGGAGTCTTGGACGGGGCGGGGTGTGCTCGGGGCTGGTGTGGGTGGTGTGGGTGATGTGTGTGTGTTGGGACATGGTGGTGTGGGCTTTGTTTGTGTGTGGTGCGTGGGTGGTGGGGGGGCTCGCCCCGGTGCGGCGAGGTGGGGGAGTTGGTCGTGGTTCAGGCTGCGGGTGGGAGTTGCGGCGGCGCCCAAGTCTGAACGTTGAATTGGGATTAGTGGGGGAAAGATGGCCCATTGAGCTGCAAGTGGGTGTTTTTGGGGAATGTCAGCATCCACGGTTGAAAAGAGAGCGCGTCGCAGAGGGCTCCATAGGGGCCCTTCTCCCGCTTTCCGTCGTAGGATGGACTTGCCTTTAGCAGCACCCTCAATGGGGGTGGAGAGCAGGTTGTGTTGGGTGGTGTCGATGCGGGTGGGGACTGGGGGGAGTGTGGATGCGTCGATGGGTTGGTGTGGGTTGGGTGGTGTGAGGCTGGGTGGTTAGGTGTGTCGGGTGGTTGTGGTGATTATTAGCTTGTTGGGTGTGGGGACTGCGGTGGTTTGGGTGTCTTGGGGTGGGTGTGGCCAGCTTCCCTCCCTATCCGGGGCTCCCCTGATGCGCCCGTATTTACACAACTACGCCAGCACCGTGACAACACCTGTACAACAACAATGACACACATTACTCAGCATGACACACCCTGTCCCACACCATGACACCCCTGTACGATCAGCATGACGCACCTTACATCAATTACAGTGACACCCTGTATCAACAGTGACACACCTGTACATCAGTAGTGACACACCTGTACATCAACAGTGACACCTGTACATAAATAGTGACACACCTGTACATCAACAATAACACACCTGTACATCAACAGTTTCACACCTGTACATCAGCAGTGACACACCTGTACATCAACAGTCTCACGCCTGTACATCAGCAGTGACACACCTGTACATCAACACTGACACAACCGGGCGCTCTCACCTGGGTCGTGCAGCTTCACTACTAGCAGGCTCCTTGGTTAACAGGTTTACACAAGTACAACAACAGTGTCACACCTGTACATCAACAGGGACACAACTGTACATCAACAGTGTCACACCTGTGCATCAACAGGGACACAACTGTACATCAACAGTGTCACACCTGTGCATCAACAGGGACACAACCGCGCACTCTCACCTGGGTCGGGCAGCTTCACTACTAGCTACTATGGTATCACTCTGAAGTTCACGACGAAATTGTGATCCCACAAGCTTGCTGGCCACGTCTTCAACTGCAGGGCTAGGGGAACATATGGGCACCAATTTAGAGTTCAAATAATATTAAAAATATGGGACACCATGTATACATATGGGGTACCAATTTAGAGTTAAAATGTTATTAACAAATGGAAAAAAACGATATGTCTTGCCAATTCCTGAGAGAGAGAGAGAGAGAGAGAGAGAGAGAGAGAGAGAGATAGCACATGCGTGATAGCGTATGTGTGTGAGTGTGCGTGTATGAGCAAACACACAGACGCACTTTAAAAAATCCAGAGTCACCCTCTCTCAAGAATTCCTTATGTGTGTGTGTGCGCAAGTGTGTGTGACAGTGGATAATTGTGAGTGTGTGCGTGTACACGTGAGTTATGATTGTGTTTTGGTGGTGTGAATGTAGTGTGTGTTTGGCAAGTGTGTGTACGTGGATAATTATGATTGTGTCCGTGCGTAGTGTGTTATGTGTATGTGTCTGGTGTGTTGTAGTTGTGTGTGGCAAGTGTGTGTGACGTGGATAATTGTGAGTGTTGCGTGTGTACTGTGTTGTATGTGGATGGTGTTGTGTGATATTGTAGTGTGTGTGTGCAAGTGTGTGTGACAGTGGATAATTGTGAGTGTGTGCGTGTGTACGTGTGTGTATGTGGATGTGGTGTGTGTGAGTATGTGAGTGTGTGTGGTGACAAGTGTGTGTACATAAGTGGAGATTTGGGAGTGATGTACGTGGTACGGTGTGTTGGTGTTTGGGTTGGTGTGGAGTATGTTAGTGTGTTGTCGGCAGAGTGTGTGGTGCCAGTAATAATTGGTGAGTGTGTGCGTGTGTACGTGTTGTTTGTGTTTGTTGGTGGTGAGTATGGAGTGGTGTGGCAAGTGTGTGTTTACAGTGATAATGGGTGAAGAGTTTGCGGGTTTAACGTGTGTGGTATTGTGTGTTGGTAAGAGTATGGTGCGTTGTGTGCGCAGTGGTGTGTGAGCATAAAT
Source organism: Chlamydomonas sp. ICE-L (assembly GCA_013435795.1). Classification (NCBI taxonomy): domain Eukaryota; kingdom Viridiplantae; phylum Chlorophyta; class Chlorophyceae; order Chlamydomonadales; family Chlamydomonadaceae; genus Chlamydomonas; species Chlamydomonas sp. ICE-L. The sequence continues at coordinate 546,733 of JACBWV010000108.1, forward strand.
AAATTGTGAGTTTGTGCGTGTGTACGTGTTGTAATGTGTGTGGTATGTGTGTTGGTTGATTTGTGTATGGTGATGTGGGTGTGCAATTGCGATGTGCAAGTTTTGCTGGTGTGATGTGGATCATTGGGAAGTGGTGTCGTGTGTACGTGTGTGGTGTTGTGAGGTGTGATACGTGAGTGTGTGTGTGCAAGTGTGTGTGACAGTGTATAATTGTGAGTGTGTGCGTGTGTACGCGTGTGTATGTGTGTGAAGTGTGTGAGTATTTGGTGTGTGTGGCCGTGTGTTGACCGGGGGAAATCGTGGTGTGGTTGTGTGAATGTGTATTGTATGTTTGTGTGGGGATATGTGAGTGAGTGGTGTGTCCGTGGTTGGTGACAGTGTAATTTTGAAGGTGTTCCGTGTGTACGTTTGGTGTATGTGTGTGTGTGTGTGTGGTGTGTGTGCGCAAGTGGGGTGGACATTGGATCATTGTGCGTCGTGTGCTGTGTACGGGTTGGTATTGTGTGTGTGTGTTGAGTATGTTAGTGTGTGTGTCAATGTGTGGGACAGTGGATAATTGTGAGTGGTGTGCCTGTGTACGTGGGTGGTGTGGTGTGGGGGGGGGTATGTGTGTGTGTGTGGCTCAAGTGTGTGTGCAAGTGGATAATTGAATGAGTGTGTGCGTGCGTACGTGTGGTATGTGTGTGTTTGGGTGAGTATGTGAGTGTGGTGTGTGCACTGTGTGGACAGTGGATAATTGTCGTGAGTGCGTGCGTACGTGTGTGTACTGTGTAATGTGTATGTGTGTTTTTGTGTGTGGTTGGTGTGTGCGCACGTTTGTGTTCCCGTGATATTTGTAGTTGTGTCGTGTGTACGTTTTGTGTGTGTTGTGTGATTGTCTTCCATTTGTTCTAGCGCAAGGTGTGGTGCAGATAAATAATTGTGAGTGTGTGCGTGGGTACGTGGTGTTTTTGTGTGTGTGTGTGTAGTATGTTGAGTGTGTGGGTGCTAGTTGTGTGTGACAGGGATAATTGTGAGTTTGCGATGGTGTACGTGTGTGTATGTGTTGGTGTGTGGGTGAAGAGATGATGGGAGTGTGTGTGCGCAAGTTGTGTGACAGTAAATATTGTGATTTGGTGCGTGTGTCACGTGTGTTAGTTGTGTGTATGTGTGTGTGTGTATGTTTGATTGTGTGTGGTGGCAAGTGGGAGTGTGCAAGTGTGGTTGAGGTGGATCATTGTGAGTTGTGCGTGTGTACGTGTGTGTAATGTGTGTTAAGTGTTGAGTACTGAGTGTGGTGGTGCAAGTGTGGGTGACAGTGTATCATTGTGAGTATGTGGCGTGTGTCGCGTGTTGTAGGTGGTGAGTGTGGGATATGTAGTGTTGTGTGCAAGTGTGTGTGTGCAAGTGGTATTGTGATGGTGTGTGTGTGTGATGTTGTGTAGTGTTGTGTGTGGAGTCTGTGATTGTGTTGTCAAGTGTGTTTGACAGGTGATAATTGAGTCGTTGTGTGCGTGTGACGGTGGTGTATGTGTGGTGTGTTTGGTGGTGAGTGTGTGGCGCAATTTGTTTTGTGACATGGAATAATTGTGCGTGTTCGTGTGGTATTGGCGTTGTGGTATTGGGGGGTGTGTGGGTTGATAGTAAGTGTGTGGATGCACGTGTGTGTGACAGAGTATCTTGTGATGTGTGCGTTGTACGTGTTGGCGTTGGTGGTGTGATATGTCAGTGTGTGGCGCAATGTGTGTGACTGATAATTGTGCGTGTGGCTGCCTACGTTGGTATGTTGTATGTGTTAGTATGTGAGTTGGTGGTGTGCAAGTGTGTGCACAGTGGATAAGGGTGAGTGTAGTGCGTGCTACGTGTGTGTATGTGTTGTGTGTGTGTGTGTGTGTGTGTGTGGTGTGTTTGTGGTGTTCACGTGTTGTACATGTGATAATTTGTGATGGGGTGTGAGTGTGTACGTGTGTGTATTGTATTGTTGTTTGTTAGTTCATGTGATGTTGTGTGTGCAAGTGTGTTGTGACCGTGGTATTGTGGTGTGTGCGTGGTGTACGTGTGTGTGTGTGTGGTTGTGGTGAGTAATGTGACCGTGTCTGTGCGCAGTGTGTGTGACAGTCAAATATTGTGAGTGTGTGCGCGGGTGTTACGTTGTGTGTATGTTGTGTGTGTGTGTGTGTTGTGTTGGTGGAGTATGTGCTGTGTGTGTTGCAAGTGTGAGTGTGCAAAAGTATTGTGGATAGTGGATCATTGTGAGTGTGTGCGTGTGTACGTGTGTGTATGTGTGTGAGTGATGTGAGTGTGTGTGTGCAAGTGTGTGTGACAGTGGATAATTGTGAGTGTGTGCGTGTGTACGTGTGTGTATGTGTGTGTGTGTGTGTGTGAGTATGTGAGTGTGTGTGCAAGTGTGTGTGACAGTGGATAATTGTGAGTGTGTGCGTGTGTACGTGTGTGTATGTGTGTGTGTGTGTGTGTGTGTGAGTATGTGAGTGTGTGTGCGCAAGTGTGTGTGACAGTAAATAATTGTGAGTGTGTGCGTGTGTACGTGTGTGTATGTGTGTGTATGTGTGTGTGTGTGTGTGTGAGTATGTGAGTGTGTGTGTGCGAGTGTGTGTGACAGTGGATAATTGTGAGTGTGTGCTTGTGTACGTGTGTGTATGTGTGTGTGTGTGTGTTGTGTGTGTGGTGTGTGTGTGTGTGTGTGAGTACGTGAGTGTGTGTGGTGTGGCAAGTGTGTGGTGACACGTGGGATAAATTGTTAGTGTGTGCGTTGTACGTTGTGTATGTGTGTGTGGTGTGTGTGAGTTTTGTTAGCGTGTGGGTGTGTCGAGTTGTATGACAGTCGGGATAATTGGGGGTGTTGCGTGTGTACGTGTCATGTGTTTGTTGTGGGTGTTATTGTGTGTGGCGAGTAGGTGAGTGTGTGTGATGCGAGTGTGTGTGACATGGATATGTTAAGTGTGTGCGTATGTACGTTGCATTGTGGGTGTGTGTGTGAGTTCTGTGAGGTGTGTGTGTGGCAGGTGTGGTGTGACATTGGATTAATTGTGGAGTGTTGCGGTTGACGTGTTGCTATGTGCGTGTTGTTTTGGTTTGTGTATGTGTGGGTGTGTGGTGTGAGTATGTGAGTTGTTTGTGTGCAAGTGTGTGTGGCACTGTATACTTGTGAGTTGTTGGTTGTGTACCGTTGTGTATGTGTGTTGTGGGGTGTGTGTGTGTTGAGATGTCTGTGAGGGTGTGTGTGCGCAAGTGTGTTGTGGACAGTGGGATAATTGTGATTGTATCTGCGTGTGTACGTGTGTGTATGTGTGTGTATGTGTGTGAGTATGTGAGTGTGTATATGTGTTTGTATGTTAGTGCATGAGTGTGAGTGTGTGACCTCCCCCCCCCATACCTCCCTGCCCCCACCCTCCCCGCTTCTCACGTCCCCCACTCACTTCTTCCCACTCTCTAATTGTTCAATCACACTTCTGCACTCTCGTGCCAGGTCATCGTCCAGCTGGCGCTCAATGGCTGCTTTGCGAATGGCTCTCATGCCGACCTGGCGAGCGTCACTGCGAATTGAGACCTGCAATGCAGTGGCCCCAAATTTACTCACGTTGCCAGGTTTCATAATTAAATTAAATTCAAATAAAAAAATTCAAGCCATGTCTGAGATGTGAGCAGGGTTTGTTTTTCCAGTGATATATCGCTTTTTTAGCTATTTTGTTTAGCGATATATCGTTTTATGGTTTTCCTTTTCAGCTATATTTTGTTTTTAGCGATTTTGTTAGCGTTTACAATATATATTGATTCTAGCGGTAAAACTCATCGCTATCGAGATCGGCATAGCGATGTAAGCGATTTAAGCGATGCAGCTAGATCTGGCTGTTACAGAAGAAACTTTGCTTCAGGGTTCAATTTCATCTTCTCCATCGTCAAATTGATAATTCCAGCATTCAACGCACATCAGGTCAGATGATCCTTGAGGCTCCCTACAATAAAAAGGGACATGGCCAAACAGTTACGTTGAAGCCCATGTAATTGAAAGGACGCCAAGGCCACTTTCGTCATTTTTGTCTTCCCCATAGACAAATTGATAATTCCGACATTTAACACACATCAAGTCAGATGATCCTTAAGGCCCCCCAGAATAAAAAGGGACATGGCCAAACAGTTACGTTGAAGCCCATGTAATTGAAAGAACGCCAAGGCCACTTTCGTCATTTTTGTCTTCCCCATAGTCAAATTGATAATTCCGACATTTAACACACCTCAGGTCAGATGATCCTTAAGGCCCCCCAGAATAAAAAGGGACATGGCCAAACAGTTACGTTGAAGCCCATGTAATTGAAAGGACGCCAAGGCCATTTTCGTCAATTTTTGTCTTCCCCATAGTCAAATTGATGATTCCGACATTTAACACACCTCAGGTCAGATGATCCTTAAGGCCCCCCAGAATAAAAAGGGACATGGCCAAACAGTTACGTTGAAGCCCATGTAATTGAAAGGACGCCAAGGCCATTTTCGTCATTTTTGTCTTCCCCATAGTCAAATTGATAATTCCGACATTTAACACACATCAAGTCAGATGATCCTTAAGGCCCCCCAGAATAAAAAGGGACATGGCCAAACAGTTACGTTGAAGCCCATGTAATTGAAAGGACGCCAAGGCCATTTTCGTCATTTTTATCTTCCCCATGGTCAAATTGATAATTCTGACATTTAACACACATCAAGTCAGATGATCACTGTAGCTCCCTGGAATAAAAAGGGTCAAGGTCAAACAGTTACGTTGAAGCCCATTTCGTTGAAAGGTTGTCAAGGCCATTTTTGTCTTCCCCATCGTCAAATTGTAAATTCCGGCATTCAACACCCATCCGGTCAGATAATCCTTGAGGCTCCCCAGAATACAAGTCCTATGCAGCGTCGCTTTGCGACGCTGAAAATTGGCGGAGAGTGTTGCGACGGAACGACACGAGGCAACGGAATGGAGCTGACCGAAGCCAGTGAAATATGAGATAGTTGGCTGACGTGTCAGACTTCATCTCGGTTGTCGGTCAGACGGACGCGCAGACGGACAATGGGGTGAATCTGAGGGCTCTCGCCCCCCAGACGGGGGGGGCTCTGCAAAAAAAAGGCCAGAGGTCAAACAGTGACGTTGAATCCCATACAGTTGACAGGACGCCAAGGCTGGCTCACAGACGCGGGCTACGACCAGGGATATTTTTTTCAAATCAAAAAGAGGAAATCTCATTCCTTTTTATTTTTTTCCTTCCTTTTTCCTCCCACAACAGTATCCTTATTCCGATTTTGGTCGGTTGGGGTCATTCTTAGTCAATTTCAGTAAAAAAAAAAAACTTTTTGTTATGTTTCTTATTCCGGCCAAAACGGGGTCTCGTATTCCGATCGGAATATATTCCGGAAACAAATATCTCTGGCTACGACTCTGCTGAGGAACGCTACAAGGCAACATGCTCTGTTTTCAAGGAACCCACGGACTATGTTTGCAAGTAATACAAGGACTGATTGCAAGGAACCCATGGACTCGAAGCTTGATTGCATCAAGCAGCATGAGCTGACGGAAAGCCACAAGAAGCAAGCCTAAGTTGTGGCTGCAAACGAGCGACAGAGGCAAGATGGCCTGGCGTGGTTTGGAGCCGATGCTGAGAAGCGGCAAAAAAAGCAACTGCAACAATTCCAAAATACCCACCACCACCACCAGTACCAGTACCAGTACCACGACCACCACCACGACCACCACCACCACCACCAGTACCACCATCAAAAAACAGCAGATCGCTACTGTCAGCAGCAGCATCACCACAGCCACCACCACCACCACCACCACCATAGCCACCACCACCAGTACCACCATCAAAAAACAGCAGATCGCTACTGTCAGCAGCAGCGTCACCACAGCCACCACCACCACCACCAGTACCACCATCAAAAAACAGCAGATCGCTACTGTCAGCAGCAGCGTCACCACAGCCACCACCACCACCACCAAAAACTACAACAATAAGAGATCGCTACTGTCAGCAGCAGCGTCACCACAGCCACCACCACCACCAAAAACTACAACAATAACAGATCGCTATTGTTAGCAGCAGCGTCACCACTACCACCACTAACAACAACAACAACAACAACAACAACAACAACAACCACAACAACAACAACAACGTCAGATCGCTGTTGTAAGTAGTAGCACCACCTCCACCAACAACAACAACAACACCGCCATCACCAAGGCCACCAAAAACACAAACACTTGCACCAACACAACATCAACAACAACATCAGATCGCTGTTGTAAGTAGCATTACCACCTCCAACGACAACACCAACACAGCCACCACCAAAACCACCACCACCACTACCACCACTAACAACAGCATCAGATTGCATTTGTCAGTAGCACCCCCACCCCCACCAACACCACCACTAAAAACAACAACAACAACAACGACGACGACGACGACGACGACAACAGCAACTACATCAGCTCGCTGTTGTCAGCAGCAGCACCACCACCACCCCACTCACCACTGACAACAACAGCACCACCACCTCACTCACCAACCAGCCGTTGAACTCAGCAATGGCCAGGTACTCAACAGCTTCCACCAATTGAGTGATCAAATTGTTGAAAAACTTTCTCAACGATTCGTAGCTGCTCCGTTGGGATCCACTGCTGCTTTGAGATATAGCTACTCGGCTACTTTTGGACGTTGAGCTACTAGCTACATTGGCCTTGCCCTGCTCTTGGGAGATGCCAGCCGGTCCCTTGGCCGCACTATTTGAGGGTGGTGGGCGGGCAGTACTGCCACTGGGGGAAGCTGTACTGCTGTCGGACTGAGGGGCCGAAGAGAAGTACAAGAAAGTAGTCTGGGCGGGGTGGGTGGGTGGAGCGGCTGGGGTGGGGGGGGTTGGGTGTGGAATTAGGGGGGAATGGGTGGGGGGGGGGGGGGGTGGGGGGGGGGAGGGGATGGCAAGGGGTGAGAGTGATGGTGACGGTGGGAGGGGTTGAAAGGGGGAGGAAGCAAGAATAGTGGGAGGTGGGGGTGGTAGGGGGGGCGGGGTGGGAAGGCTTGTAGGTTGATAGCGGGGGGACGCTGGGGGTGAATGCTTGATTCGTTGCTTGCCTCTCCTTTTTCTGTTCCGTTTTGGTTCTTGTTGGTGTTTTTTCGCCTTCTTTTTTGTCAGGCTGGCTCTTTCTGCCTTCTCATGCCCCCCCTTCTCTCTCCTCTCTCCTTCCTCCCTCCCCCCCCCCCCTCCCTCCTCCCTCCTCCTCTCCCCCCCCCTTCCTCTCTCTCCCTTCCCCTCCCTCCCCCCTCTCCCTTCCCCACTCCCCTCTCCCCCTTCCCGCTCCCCCCCCCCCCCCGGCGCCCCCATTCCCCTTCCCCCTCCCCACACCCCTCCCCCCTCCCTCTCTCCTCCGCCTCCTCGTCACCTCCCCCCCAACCCTTCTCCCCCCCTCCCCTCCTCTTACCCCCTTCCCCCTCCTTTCCTCCTCCCCTCCCTCCCTTCCCCCCCCTTCCCTCCCTCCCCCTCTCCCATTCCTCCTCCCTCCCTCCCCTCCCCCTGGCCGCCTCCCCCCCTCCCTCACCCTCCCTTTCCCCCTTTCCCTCGCCTCCCCCCTCCCTTCCTGTTTCCCCTCTCCAGCCCCCCCCCCGGTCCCGCGGTGGGCCTCCCCCCCCTCCTCTACGAACCGCCCCCCCACGCCCTCGTCTCCTCCACAGGCCCCCTCCACACACACACGCCCCAGCCTGTCCCATCCTTCTCACTCACCACCCCCCCCCCCATACCCAACCCCCTCCATCCCCTGGCCCCATACTCACACCAGCTGATCCGGCTTGATGCGTTCCAGCAGTGCCAGGGGCTTGGTACACCTGGCACTCTCCACCCCATCCCTCCCCCACCCCCCCACACACACACCCCTCCACCCCTTATCATGCCCTCCCTCCCCCCCCCCGCCACACACACACACACACACACTCCCTCCCTCCACAGGCCCCATACTCACCCACCTGATCCCACTTGATACGCTCAAGCAGAGCCAGGGCTTGGTACAGCTAGCGCTGCTCCCACGTAGCCCCCACCACCCACCACCCTCCCCCCTCCTCACGTCCCCCTCCCCCCCCGCCCCACACCCACCACCTCACTCCCTTCTCATGCCCCCCCACCCCCCCCACACACCCACACACACACACACACACACAGCGTCCACCAGCCAACACACAATACAACACTCTCGCACTTGGCCCCATATCATCAAGCCTGGATCCCGCTTGATGCATGCTAGTAGTGGCCCAGGATTGTGTTACAAGCTTGCCCCCCCCCCCCTCCCCCCCCCCCCCCCAAAACACACCACCCACTCCCATTCCCCTGGCTCCATACTAACGCAAGCTGAGCCGCTTGATGCGCTCCACGCAGTGCCAGGGCTTGGTACAAGCTGGCCTCCCCCCCCCCCCCCCCCCCCCCCCCCCCCCTAAACACACACACATCCATCCCCTGGCCCCATACTAACCAAGCTGATCCCGCTTGATGCGCTCCAGCAGCGCCAGGGCTTGGTACAGCTGGCGCTGCTCCAGCAGCTTCCCCACCTCTAGACACAGGCCCAGTACGAATCGAGTGCCAGCTACGACCTCAACTCCTGACAGCACGTTGTGCTGTACCGCTAACAATGAGTCGCGAGCTTGTGTGCTGCTTACAAGAGCAGAGCCTGCTGCCTGTGTGCATGTGTTTAATTCTTTGTTTGTTTGTTTGTTTGTGTGTGTGTGTGTGTGTGTGTGTGTGTGTGTGCGTATGTATGTATGTGTATGTGTGTATGGATGTGTGTGTGAGAGAGTGTGTGTGTGTGTGTGTCTGTATGTCTTTGTGTAGGTGTGTGTGTGTTTGTGTGCGTGTGTGTTTGTGTGTGTGTGTGTTGACAAGAGCAGAGCCTGCCGCCTGTGTGTATGTATGTATGTACGTATGTATTTGTGTGTGTGTGTATCTGTGTGTGTCTGTCTGTGTGTAGGTGTGTGTGTGTGTTTGTGTGCGTGTGTATGCGTGTATGTGTGTGTGTGTGTGTGTGTGTGTGTGTGTGTGTGTGTGTGTGGTTGACAAGAGCAGAGCCTGCCGCCTGTGGTTATGTGGGTGAATGTGTGAATGTGTCTGTTTGTTTGTTTGTTTGTGTGCGTGTGTTGTGTGCGTGCGTGTGTGTGTATGTGTGTGTGTGTGTGTGCTGACGAGGGGAGAGCCTACTGCCTGTGTGTATGTGGTTGTATGTGTGTATGTGCTTGTTTGTGTGTGTGCTGCTGACAAGAGCAGAGCATGCTGCATGTGTGTATGTGTGTGTTGTTGTGTGTATATGGGTGGGTGCATATGTGTATCAGTTCATCCCCATCCCCATCCTCATCCTAACCATCATTACACACACCTGCAAGGTTAAGCTGCTGTGTAACATTCCCATCCGCAGCCTGTTTCAGTGAATCAATTGGTCTAGTAGTACACCAGATCGCTTAAACAAAGCAGGGTCGGGGGGTCGATTCCCCCTACGGTCACCCTGAGCGTTGCAGATTGTTGTCAACCGCGATGGTAGCTTGTCCAGTCGAGGTGGTAGACCGTTCTCTGCCCGCGTACGACGGGTTCCCTCAATACCACGCCCCACCAGGCGTTATCATCACTTCATTACTTTTCCCATCCGCATTACAATCATCATTCTTATCCCCATCCATATCCCCATCCCCATCTTCATCCTCATCATCATTACACACACCTGCAGGGCGGATTCGCTCTGCAAGATCCCCATCTGCATCATAATCATCTATATATATATATCTATATATATCTATATATATATATATATATATATATATACCGATCCTTATCCTCATCCCTATCTTCATCATAATCATCATAACACACACCTGAAGGGCGGAGCTGCTCTGTAACATGACAGGTCCCAGCTCCCTCACAGCCTCGCGCATGTGCCACATGTCAGCTACACATTGTGCAATCTCATCTGCGTTTGACTTGCAAACTTCCAAGATCACCTCATCCTGTCCATTCCAGGGTGGTGGTGGTTTGCTGAGTTGGGCAGGTTTGGGTTGGGTTGGGTTGGGTAGGGTTGCGTTGGGTTGGGTTGGGTTGGGTTGGGTTGGGTTGGGTTGGGTTGGGTTGGGTTGGGTTGGGTTGGGTTGGGTTGGGTTGGGTTGGGTTGGTGGGGCAGGCTTGGTTTGGTTTGGTCTGGCTTGGTTTGGTTTGGTTTGGTTTGGGCTGGGTTGGATGCATTGGCAGTGGTAGTGATGGTGTAGGTATGTATGAGCATGTTAGTTTGAATCTGTCCTCCCATCCCCCTCCACAAGCTGTCACACTCTACTCCACTTCACACACCCCACTGACAAACCCGACTGTTGAGCTGCTACATTGTGAAGGCAGTGTTGGCTGGCCTGCACTGCCGTCACTGGAACATTCCACACCACACTACACCCCACCCCACCACACACCCACCACACAACCCACCCACCACACCTGTTGAGCCCCTACATTGTGAAGGCAGTGTTGGCTGGCCTGCACTGCCGTCACTGGAACGTTCCACACCACACTACACCCCACCCCACCACACAACCCACCCACCACACCTGTTGAGCCGCTACATTGTGAAGGCAGTCTTGGATGGCCTGCACTGCTGTCACTGGACAATTCCGCACCCCACACCTCACCACACAACCCCACTACATACCACACCCTGCCCATCTGTTGAGCCGCTACATTGCAAAGGCAGTGTTCGGTGGCTTGCATTGCTGTCACTGGAAAATTCCACACCACACACCCCCACCACATACAGCCCACTCCACCTACCTGTTGAGCCGCTACGTTGCTAAGGCAGTGTTGGATGGCCTGCACTGCCGTCACTGGAACATTCCACACCACACAATCCCACCACACACCACACCACCGACAGACCTACCTGATGAGCCGCTACGTTGCGAAGGCAGTGTTGGATGGCCTGCACAGCCATCACCAGACAATTTCTCAACACACCACACTACACTACAACCCACTCAACACCACTTAACTACACCCTACGCCACACCACACCACACCCACCACCCAACCGACAATCCCACCTGTTGAGCCGCTACATTGCGAAGGCAGTGTTGGATAGCCTGCACTGCCGTCACTGGAACATTCCGCACCACACCACACCACACAACACCACACCGCACCACACCACGCCGCACCACACAACACCACACTCCACCCCACACCTCACAACACCCCACAACCCCACACTCCACCCCACACCTCACAACACCCCACAACCCCACACTCCACCCCACACCTCACAACACCCCACAACCCCACACTCCACACCACACCACACAACCCCACACCACACCACACCAGACTCCAACCCACCCCACCCACCTGCTGAGCCGCTACATTGCTAAGGCAGTTTTGGATGGCTTGCACTGCTGCCACTGGAAGATTCCACACCACACAACCCCACACAACCCCCCCCTCCACCCCACACAACCCCAACCCACACAACCTACCCACCTGTTGAGCCGCTACATTGCGAAAGCAGTGTTGGATGGCCTGCACTACTGTCACTGGAACATTCCACACCACACCACACTGTACCCCACCACACCCCACACCACCCCCACACCACCAACCTACCCACCTGTTGAGCCACCACATTGCGAAGGCAGTTTTGGATGGCCTGAACAGCTGTCTGTCCATCAGGGAGGACAGAATCCGCCTTGCCCACAGCTCCCGTCTCAGGGTCGTTGTCATTGCTCCTGCCACTCTCCTCACTGCCGTCGCTGAACACCAGCCTCAGCTGTGACAGGGAACGTGAGAAGGGAGGGAAAGGTGTGTGTGGTGGTGGTGGTGGGAGGGGTGTGTGGTGTGGTGTGGTGGTGGTGAGGGGCAGTTGTCATTGCTCATGTCACTCTTCTCGCTTCCGTCGCTGAACACCAGCCTCGGCTGTGACAGGGGACATGAGAAGGGAGGAGGGAGGGGTGTGTGTGTGTGTGGGGGGGGGGGGGGGGGGGGGGGGGGGGGTCAGTTGTCATTGCTCATGCCACTCTCCTCACTGCCGTTGCTGAACACCAGCCTCGGCTGTGGTGCCAGAATGGGACGGAGGAGAGGTGTGGAGGGGTTGGTTAAGGGATGGAGAGGGATGGGAAGAAGGGGGAGGGGGGGGCAGGGGGGAGGGGAGGAGGGAGGGAGGGAGGGAGAGGGGGGGGGAGGAAGGGGGGTGCGGGGGGAGGGGGGGGGGGGGGGGGGGATTCGGGGGGGGGGGGAGGGGGAAGAGGTCCGGGAGGGACTGAGTTCCGGGCGGGAGGGGTGGGGGTGGGGGGGGTGGGGTGGAGGAGAGAGAGGTGAGGGGTGAGAAGGGATGCAGAGTGATGGGGGGAGGGGGGAGGGTTAAACAAAACAGGTCCGTTGTTGCACCCGTGCAGACACACACATACATGCACACACTCAAACACACAAACAAAGAAGCACACAATACTGTACGAGGCATCCATCCATTTGTGTCAACTTCCAGCACACACACACACAAAGTGGGTTGAGATTATCTGTCGACAGGCAGTTCTCCGCCAAATCTCAAATACTGCTCCCATCTACTGCTTTCCTCCCCTCTGAGATAACCAACACACAAAAGCAGTACACACACACACATACACATGTACACACATGCACACACTCACTATCACACACACACACACAAACACACACACACACGCGCACACACAAACAAAGAAGCACACAATACTGTACGAGGCATCCATCCATTGGACTCCATGTGTGTCAACTACCACTACATACCACTACACACACACACGTACTTCCACTGCACACCGCTACACACAAACACACACACACAAAATGTAGGTTAAGATTATCTGTCGATAGGCAGTTCTCCGCCAAATCCCAAATTCTGCTCTCCTCTGCTGCTTTCCTCCCCTTTGAGATAACAAACACACAAAAGCAGTACACACGCACACACATACACACATACGCTCTCACACGCACACACACCCAAGCACACACACACACACACGCACACACACACAAACACATACACATACACACACATACACACACATACACTAACACACACACACACACAATTGCACAACACTGCATGAGGCATCCATCCATTGGACCCCATGTGTGTCAACTACCACAACAAACACACACCCATACACACATAGGCACACATCCATACACACAATTGCACAACACTGCAGGCGGCATCCATCTATTGGACCCCATGTGTGTCAACTACCAAGCAAGCCACTCGCAAACACACACACGCACGCACACATACAAACACAAATCCAAACACACACATCCATAAACATACACACACACATATACATACACACACAAAAAAACAACCCAAACACACACAAGCACACACACATACACATACACGCACATACACAAACACGCAAACACACACAAGTGCACAACACTGCAAGAGGCATCCATCCAGTGGACCCCATGTGTGTCAACTACCACAACAAACACACACATACACATACACATACACGCAAACAAACCAAGAAGCACACAACACTGCACGAGGCATCCATCCAGTGGACCCCATGTGTGTCAACGACCAAGCAAGCCACTCTCTCACACACGCACACATACACACAAACAAACCAAGAAGCACACAACACTGCACGAGGCATCCATCCACTGGACCCCATGTGTGTCAACGACCAAGCAAGCCACTCTCTCACACACACGCACACATACACACAAACAAACCAAGAAGCACACAACACTGCACGAGGCATCCATCCAGTGGACCCCATGTGTGTCAACGACCAAGCAAGCCACTCTCTCACACACACGCACACATACACACAAACAAACCAAGAAGCGCACAACATTGCACGAGGCATCCATCCAGTGGACCCCATGTGTGTCAAACGACAGCAAGCCCACTCTCTCACACACACGCACACATACACGCAAACAAACCAAGATGCACACACATTGCACGATCATCCACCAGTGGCCCACGTGTGTCAACGACCAAGCAAGCCACTCTCTCACACACACGCACACATAAACACAAACCACCAAAGCATGCAACACTGCACGAGGCATCCACCCAGTGGACCCCATGTGTGTCAACGACCAAGCAAGCCACTCTCTCACACACACGCACACATACACACAAACAAACCAAGAAGCACACAACACTGCACGAGGCATCCATCCACTGGACCCCATGTGTGTCAACGACCACGCAAGCCACGCTCTCACCACACTGCGCACTACAACACAATACACGCAAAAACAAACCAAGAAGCACACAACACCTGCACTAGGCATCCATCCCGGACCCATGTGTGTCAACGCCCAAGCATCCACTCTCCTCTCCCACCCTCACACATCCACACAAACAAAACCAATAAAGCACACAAGAAGCACACAACACTGCACGAGGCATCCATCCAGTGGACCCCATTTGTGTCAACAATGCACCCATGGAGACAAATACGCATGCCCTCACCCCCCCCACCACCACCACACACACACACACACACACACACACATCCACACACACATCCACAATCACACAATTGCACAACACTTTAGGAGGCATCCATCCATTGGACCTTATCTCTGTCGACTACCAAGCAAGCCAGCCTCACCAGTGGGGTGAGGTCATCTGTCGACAGACAGTTCTCCACCAGGTCTCGAATGCTGCTCTCCTCGACTGCTCCTCCGCGTGACGGTGGCATTACTGTATGATCTCAGTGGTGTTGTCCGAGACCCCCTTTGGACAGCTTCCTTGATTCAAGCGGACTTGGCATATACAGCTTTTATTTGCAAACAGCTTACATAAGCCTCACAGACCTAAGTTATCTTGCTCACATGACACATCACTTGTCTGTTAGATCTTGCACATGAGACCTAATGTAAATGATATTGCTTTGCCATAGACTTGCCAGTGTCGGTCCAAGATTTTTTGTCCTGCCGAAGACGGCAAGCAGCAAAATTGCTGGCTGAAGCTATATAACCAAGTTCAAGTTGACCTACGACAAAGGCATGGCTTTTGACGAAGTTCACACCCTGCACTAGTTGTTACACCTGTTCAGCTTCTGCTGTTGGGTCTCATGCATCGCTGAAATGGGTGATGAGCGATGATGGCGACAAGATACTTCTTGCAGTAGCAGAAGTTGGCGAGCTTACTGATTGGTGCGAATGCCAAGGTTTCGATGTTCTGCGCTTGTACTACAGCTAAGGGAGGCAATTGGCAAATTTGACAAGTGCGAAGCCTCCGCTGTCCGAGGTGGATGCGCGCGGGGGGATAAGTTTTGGAAGGGCCCAGAGCATGTGGGAGAGTGGAGTCATGCGGTGTGCTGAGCGCTGCTGTGAGCGTTGAGTTGTCCGGGCATCGGAAGGGAAGTGCATGTGGAAAGGTAGAAGTCAACCCACTGCCACTCACTGACTGGGCGACGACCACCTGCGACCACCGGTCGCGGTCGTGGCTCTGGTCCTGTCCATCCTGAGTTCCCGGGCTAGCGGGTGTCTGTGAGGAAGGTTCGTGCTGGCTGGCTGCTAATAACATTACATTACATTAGTAGGGGGCCCTGGCGGGTCCCCTGGAGGTCGGCCCCGGGGGTGGTGTAATGTTCGTCAAGCAGTAGTGGCAGCCTCCTTGGTGATGGATGCACAAGCAGTTGCTTACTCATCCGTTCAATTTAATACTGGGGGGGTCAAGAATCAATGTAGCATGGCATGGCATTATTATTCAACTGGGTGCCCTGGAAGGCTAATGAACTTATTAGCTCACTGACTTCCCGAAGTTCCATGGAGGTAGGTGCAGCAACTCCCGAGGCTACAGTTGCTGCTTCGCAACCTGCAGGAACTAGTGCGAAAGAGCAGATTTCCTTGTCAAGCACAAAGCGCTGATGTAATGAGCTACGAGACTCACGAAGAAGCGAATTATTCAAGGGGGAATCGTAGACATGTTCCAGGTCCCTAGACTGAGTCCACAGGACAGGAGGGAAACGACAAATGAAAACGCCGCGTCCACAGTCCGCAACCCTGAGATACGTACGCGAAAAAGTGCCCTCAGAGGTAATCCGCCCCCGACGGGAATCGAACACGAGTCGGAAAGAGTTCAGGCCAGTCAGATAAACCGGCAATTTTGACCGGCGATCTTGGGAAATGTGAAGATGTGAAGATGTGACTGTATCGCATAGCTCTGTCCCCCTAGGAGGGCCGACCAAAGGTGCGCAATATCTGTGAAATACGTTATTGTCAGCAGGTGAAACATAGGCAACCATTGTGGCTATGGAGACATTTGATTCAGATCCAGTCTCAAAAGCCACATTGTTAGAGCATTCGTGTGTCTACCGCTGTCCAGTCCCGTCTAATTCCCGCTTCTTTCTTTCTTTCTTTTCCCGCTGTGGTTGAGGGTCCGAAGACCTATGCTAGGCAACACTGTCTAATTGGCTAGGCCTAACGATGTCTCAATGGATGACTATGTTACACTAAAAACAAGTTCCAAGCTGTTACCAAGTTCAACTATGGTACCGTACACTAAAACCAAGTTCCAAGCTGTTACCAAGTTCAAGTAAGTAACCAAGTTCAAGTTAAAGCTGACTACTAGTACCATATGCGCCTAAGAAAATGGCGTAAACTTTGACGGATGGGTCCCGCCAATGCTGGTGGGGCTTGGCGCCTGGGCCAAAACAGGGAGCCCCTGGAACTAGGGCTGTCCGCCAACATTGTGGCCGGGTTCACTTCAATACCGTGTACTGCTGTAACATTCCTAAGGTTCAAATTCAAGTCAAACGACCATCAGACCATCGAACACCTCTGCTACATTTGTTTTTGGCGGAGCCCCCCCTTCTGGGGGGCGGGAGCCCCCAGTGTTACCCATCTGTCCGTCCATCCATCCGTCCATCCATCCATCCATCCATCCGTGATGAAGCCCGACACGCCAGCCAACGGTCTTGTAACTGACTCGCTTCCGTTGCCACCTGTCGCTCCCTCGCTATCACTCTCCACCATTTTTAGTGTCGCAGGCGACGCTGCATAGAACTTGTCATCCAACTCTGGGCTCCCACCTGAATCTTGTTCGCGTCGCATGGTCAATCGGCCTTAAGGCTTGGTGTTTGCTGGCAGAATAAACCTAGGTGGCATAAAATCTGCCACACCTGACTCCGAATTTGATTGTAACATTTATTCTCGTCCAACTCTGGGCTGCTCTGTGTTTCCATTTGACTCACACCTGAATCTGCTTTTCATGGAAAGAGACAATTTAAAAGGATTCCGCCAATGTGGCAATATGTAACTTGAGCCAAATTTTGGAGCCCACCAGTTTCGAAAATTCCGCCAACTTTAATGGCGCAAAATTATTTCAGTCTTTTGTGGGATTTTCCGCCAACCCAATTTACCGCCTTTTTCTTAGGCGCATACGGGTTTGTTACACCTGCTCACACAGAGCACTGATTTCTTGCTTGTAGACACTCATTCTGCCCACCAAGATAAGACTGGGGCCTGCCGGGTAAAGCCCGGCAGGTAGCACTAGGTGGCACGCGCCTTGTGACTTGGCCTGGTAGTCACCCAAGCCGGTCACACAGCCCAAATTTCGCACACCTGTGGGTCGCACGCCAGTCGCACACAAAAAACCGGCCTGACAGGACGATGGGATAAGACCCTTACGGGGCCTGAAAGTTAAGTATGGATCAAGGAGAGGGGGCCCCGACCCCTTGAAATGAACTGGAAGTTTTGTGTACTGTTCTTATCATTCAGAAGAAAAGGAGGGGAAAAAACGAAAAATGAGAAAGAAAAACGGGGAAAAGTGATTCGTCTGCGTTTAAATTTTCCTGGGTAATATTATTTTTACTGCCTAAGACGGCGAGCAGCCAAATTGCTGGCTGAAGCTATGCTACCAAGTTCAAATTCAAGAACTGGATGTTAGCTCATTTGCCAGCAATTTATATCCTCTTTCACACTACATCACTAAAAACCCAGAATATTGAGGGGAACCAGAGAAAACATAACATGCTAGCTTCCTACAGCCAGCAAGCTAATGGTCTCATTGGAGTGCTGGAAATCAATCAAGATCATGACGAGGTAGTTCACTGTGAATACTGCATATCTCTTGAGACAGTTACTAAGGATGGCATGTCAGCAACCTTGCCTTCTGGGAGCCGTTGTGACTCACAACTTGTGATACCCCTCGAGCATCATGTATGTTTGTATGTTAGGTCCAGGGGTAGGCCAAATAGGCTAAAGGGACTTGCCCAACCGCAC
Organism: Chlamydomonas sp. ICE-L; assembly: GCA_013435795.1. Taxonomy (NCBI): domain Eukaryota; kingdom Viridiplantae; phylum Chlorophyta; class Chlorophyceae; order Chlamydomonadales; family Chlamydomonadaceae; genus Chlamydomonas; species Chlamydomonas sp. ICE-L. The sequence goes on from JACBWV010000108.1 coordinate 564,997, forward strand.
AGGAAGGGCTTAAAAAGAACAAGCACTGATGAACTGAGCCCCAAACAATCGTGCCTCAACACGGCGAAAGCAAGGATCGTCTGGTCAAGGTGACATTTTGCCCACGTGTCCAAGTATACTAAGTGAATGCTGACAGATTATCCATCAAACTAGGGTGTGCCAGCTTTTTTCTTTATTGACACGTGGGCAAAAAAGCTAGAGGCTCCAAAGGCTCTGATCATGGCTAAAGCCTCCTGCTCCATGACCCAAAACACCTCTCAGTCTCTATCTACCACTACCGCCCTCTCAGGGGCACTCAGATATGACCCCTATGGCCAGCCAACATGCCAGCCGGGTCAGACCTGGTGCAGCCAATATGCCAGCCGGGAAAGACCTAGTGCAGCCAATTTGCCAGCTAGCTCAGAACTAGTGCAGCCAATATGCCAGCCGGGTCAGACCTGGTGCAGCCAATATGCCAGCCAGGTCAGACCTAGTGCAGCCAATTTGCCAGCCGGGTCAGAACTGGTGCAGCTAATATGCCAGCCGGGTCAGAGATAGTGCAGCCAATATGCCAGCCGGGTCAGACCTAGTCCAGCCAATTTGCCAGCTAGCTCAGAACTACTGCAGCCAATATGCCAGCCGGGTCAGACCTAGTGCAGCCAATATGCCAGCCAGGTCAGACCTAGTCCACCCAATTTGCCAGCTAGCTCAGAACTAGTGCAGCCAATATGCCAGCCGGGTCAGACCTAATGCAGCCAATATGCCAGCCAGGTCAGACCTAGTGCAGCCAATATGCCAGCTAGCTCACAACTAGTGCAGCCAATATGCCAGCCGGGTCAGAAATAGTGCAGCCAATATGCCAGCCGGGTCAGACCTAGTGCAGCCAATATGCCAGCCGGGTCAGAAATAGTGCAGCCAATATGCCAGCCGGGTCAGAAATAGTGCAGCCAATATGCCAGCCAGGTCAGACCTAGTGCAGCGAATTTACCAGCTAGCGCAGATCTAGTGCAGCCAATATGCCAGCTGGGTCAGACCTAGTGCAGCCAATATGGCTGCCTCTAGCTCACTATACATTCGTAGCCTCCCGAAGAAACATCCTTGCTAGACATTCCTAGCCTCCTGGAAGAACCCCTCGCTAGACATCCCTAGCCTCCCGAACAAACCCCCCTCAAGACATTCCCAGCCTCCCGAAAGAACCTAAGCACATCGCGCTGGATCTTAGCATAGGTTGTTGCCGCAGCAGCAGTGGTACAGTCAGCATGGTTACAAGCCTTGGCGGCGTTACCATTTCTATGTGCAGCAACAACAGCAGCAGCACCAGCAGCCCAGGGAGCATGTAGTATGTATGGTGTGCGGTGATTAGTGGTTGGCAATTAGATGTATGGAATGTGGTGATGCCAAGATGCGGTGATTAGTGGTATAAATTAGATGCACGGTATGCGGTGGTGCCAAGATGCTCCCCTAGCTTCTTGCAACATGGATTCAGGTTTCTTCCAAATCTCCTGACCTGGACAAGTAACCTGAAGAATCCACTTATTGTGCTCCCTGTTATGGGTATTGTTATGTGACTTTTCATTGGCAGAGGGTGAGCAGCACTGAGTTGGCTGAGAACCATGTAACAATTCAAGTTAGAATCAGAAGATGGTGAGCAGCACTGAGTTGGCTGAGAACCATGTAACAATTCAAGTTAGAATCAGAAGATGGTGAGCAGCACTGAGTTGGCTGAGAACCATGTAACAATTCAAGTTGGAATCAGAAGATGGTGAGCAGCACTGAGTTGGCTGAGAACCATGTAACAATTCAAGTTAGAATCAGAAGATGGTGAGCAGCACTGAGTTGGCTGAGAACCATGTAACAATTCAAGTTAGAATCAGAAGATGGTGAGCAGCACTGAGTTGGCTGAGAACCATGTAACAATTCAAGTTAGAATCAGAAGATGGTGAGCAGCACTGAGTTGGCTGAGAACCATGTAACAATTCAAGTTAGAATCAGAAGATGGTGAGCAGCACTGAGTTGGCTGAGAACCATGTAACAATTCAAGTTGGAATCAGAAGATGGTGAGCAGCACTGAGTTGGCTGAGAACCATGTAACAATTCAAGTTAGAATCAGAAGATGGTGAGCAGCACTGAGTTGGCTGAGAACCATGTAACAATTCAAGTTGGAATCAGAAGATGGTGAGCAGCACTGAGTTGGCTGAGAACCATGTAACAATTCAAGTTAGAATCAGAAGATGGTGAGCAGCACTGAGTTGGCTGAGAACCATGTAACAATTCAAGTTGGAATCAGAAGATGGTGAGCAGCACTGAGTTGGCTGAGAACCATGTAACAATTCAAGTTAGAATCAGAAGATGGTGAGCAGCACTGAGTTGGCTGAGAACCATGTAACAATTCAAGTTAGAATCAGAAGATGGTGAGCAGCACTGAGTTGGCTGTTAACCATGTAACAATTCAAGTTAGAATCAGAAGATGGTGAGCAGCACTGAGATCGCTGAGAACCATGTAACAATTCAAGTTAGAACCAGAAGATGGTGAGCAGCACTGAGATCGCTGAGAACCATGTAACAAATCAAGTTAGAATCAGAAGATGGTGAGCAGCACTGAGTTGGCTGAGAACCATGTAACAATTCAAATTCAAATTATAATCGGCAAATGGTGAGCTCCACTGAGATCGCTGAAAACCATGTGGCAACTCAAGTGAGAATCGACAGATGGTGAGCAGCACTGAGATCGCTTTAAGTCATGTAACAATAAAATTAGAATCATAAGATGGTGAGCAGCACTGAGTTGGCTGAGAACCATGTAACAATTCAAATTAAAATCAGCAGATGGTGAGCAGCACTAAGATCGCTGAACAACATGTAACAATTCAAATTATAATCGGAAGATGGTGAGCCGCACTGAGTTGGCTGAGAACCATTTAACAATTCAAATTTAAATCAGAATCGGAAGATGGTGAGCAGCACTGAGTTGGCTGAAAACCATGTAACGATTCAAATTCTAAAAACATGGCGACCTCTCATCTACGCCGGCAGGCCAAGTATTTATAGGGACTTGTCCCTCCCAAATCATCGCTACAATTGCTATAAGGATGTGGGATGTAAGTTGTAAGGCTCAGTGAAGCAGGTTCTCCTTGAACACCCTTGGCATAGTATGATATCATATGATGACACGATTTCATACTCCCCTTAGGTCAGCTTTGGAATCTATCCTTATTTAGGGAATGGCAACTATTATTAGTGTTTGAAAAAATAATATCATTATGGGTCACAATGATATTAGTTTCTGTAACCAATTCAAGATGCTGGTGAGACAGCTCGTTCGTGTAATATTAACTAAAAATATATCCTAACTATGGTTCTTACCTCACATTACCTGAATCATTGTGTCATGGTTCATTACCTCAATCACAGTGTCCATTACCTGAATCATTGCGGCATGGACACACCAGCGCCTTGTTTGAATATGCATGAAAAGGAGAACATGAACGAGGGCGCCCAGAAACACTTAGTGGTAGTAGTAGTAGTAGTAGAAATAGAAGTAGTATAATTCATCACTGACTCTTCAAGTATAATGCCGAATTGACTCTTTTTCTACCTTCAGGAAGCACTAAAAACCCGTCACTCAAGCATCATCACCACTCAAGCATCACCACCATCAATCAAGCATCAGCAATCAAGCACATTATCAGCAGGCATACTTGGTGGGCATGTAAGCACTAGCTGTATCTTTGTACTCCTTAGCAGTGAATATATAGACCGGGCATAGCTGCCGACTGTGCGGTGATGGTGTCACTCGCAGCCGACAGCTCGGCAAGATCTACTGTAATAGCAGTGTTTTTCTTTTCAGCTACGAGCTGCAGCTTCTAAACAGCTTTCTTGTCTGGCTATTCAGCCAAACTTTGAGCACCTTAAAAGCTGACGTAATCAGCTTTCCAGGACTGCTGAAATAGAGCGGTGCAGCCCAGTGGTCAGCTCAGGAAGCTGCCTAGAAGCTGCTGTGAAAAGCCGAAAAGAAAAACTTTGTGTAATAGGCTAAACCAGTGCATGCGGGGTGCCACAGGAGTGCAGAAGGTACGCGAGACCCCCCAAATTTGTAGTGCTAATCCACCTTCACCAAGTCCGAAGTAATACCCTCCGGTACCCTCAGAAGGCTGCTGCCATCTTGGAGCCCAAAGTCAAGGCTGATTCGAGGGGTAGATTCCTCTTCTGGTACGAACTCTGCAACCTCCTCCTCATAGTCGAAATCGAGCAAAGACTCGTCTGATGGCAGCTCACCCCCTGACGCTGCCAAGAGGGCTACCATCTCAGAATGACCTAGCGGTTTGATTCAAATTTGGGAAGGGATTTAAGTATGGCTATGGATAGGGTTTAGAGCGTGGATTTGGTTGCAGCTACGACTATGGGTTTGGTGCTGTGAGTGTCTTCTACATGTTGCATACTTAAAACAGATGTCTTAAACTGATCTAGTTGTTAATAAGCATTTGGCTCAAAAAATCGCATTCCAATTTAAATTATAAAAGGCTGAGTATTATCCTGTATGCTGGTGCCCACTTTTAGCAATGCAAACTAAAACATGAAATGTGTCTGTCTGCCTGTGTATCTGCTATGGTCCAGGGGCAGCCAGATAGGGTTAAGGGGTTTGCCCAAGTAATACCAATCAAGATCAATTTTGATAACCAGAGAGAGAGACTGTTACCGGCAAGACCAGATCAGCGGCCACTTTGCACACCCATGTCCCATACGAATATTAAAACCATGTGATGTCTATTAATAACCAGACACGTACCGGCAGCAAACTCCATTGTGGAGCGAAAAGCACCACTTAAAGCATGGACATCAGCATTGGCCTCAAGCAGCCGCCGCGCCACTTCAACCTGCATAGTTGAAACAAGGAAATTTATGGCACTGTGTTTTATTCCGGCTACACGTTACAGCCCCCATCCAGCTCCATTGTAGAGAGAAAAGCACCACTTAATTACTTAAAGCATGGACATCAGCATTCGCCTTCAGCAACTGCCGCGCAACTTTAACCTGAATACATAGTTCAAACAAGGAAATCTATGTCACTGTTTTTTCCTTCCAGATACACGTTACAGCCTCCACCCAGCTCCATTAGTCAGCGACTTAGTTGAGCCCAAAGATTACAACTGTATTGAAATGCCTGTCGTGTCAGCTTTCAGATGCACTAGCTAGATTCAGGTTTGGCCCAGGGGTGGGGGGAAGGAGCTGCCTGTAAGCTGCTTCGCGTAGTGCACAAATGAAACAGTGCTATATGGAGTGACAGATGAAGACACACGGAGACGTTTCAGGTGGCGGTACGTTTCATCTTCTCGAGTCAAACGGCAGGATGGATATCCGTGTTGGCTTTTAACAACAGCCTTACGACTTCACCTTGCAGGATGGACATCAGTGCTAAACCCTAAACAGCAGCCTTCCAACTTATCTCATTCAGTACCTTGGCTGCTTTGGTACTTCGGAGATTTAGGCTTATCTAAGGTACTATGGTTGTATGTAACATATAGCTGTTTGTACAGTGAGTTGATGTTAAAAATATTAAACTCTACATGCACTTTTTTTGTATCTTGCAGAAATGTTTGAATCCTGGTTGACTGTCTGCCTGCACGTCTGCCTCCCACAGTCTAGGGGTGGCTAAATACACATGGCATGCCTTTTCTATACATGCCAATGTCTTAGGTATGGCATTCATATTTGCCTACTTGCCAATGTCTACTTGCATACTAGCTAATGTCGGAAGTCCGGCACACCTATTTGCCTACTAACCAATACATGGGTTATAGTAATTATATTTATAATAAGCCCACCTGCCCAGCGGCAGATGCCCATGTGAGGGGAGTTGTGTCTCCCATCCCTTTGCCTGTTTGCCTATGTGCCAATGCCTGAGTTTTGACCTACCTATTTGCCTACGTGCCAATGCCTTACAGTACAAGCCTACATAAATTGTAGCAAGAACTCAGGGCCTACATAAATCTTAGCAAGAACTCAGGGCCTACATAAATCGTAAAGACACACTCAGACACGCAAACACACAAGCCCACCTGTCCCAAAGGGAGATGCCCACACGCGCACACACTCTCGCACCAAATGCACAAGCCCACCTGTCCAAAGGCAGATGCCCACAGACGCACAAACACTCTCGCACCAAATACACAAGCCCACCTGCCCAAAGGCAGATGCACACACACGCACACACACTCACATTCACAAGCCCACCTGCCCAAACGCAGATGCCCACACGCACACACACTCACGCACACGCATACACAAGCCTACCTGTCCAAAGGGAGATGCCCACACATGCACACACACTCACGCACCAAATACACAAGCCCACCTGCCCCAAAGCAGATGCCCACACACATACACAAGCCCACCTGTCCAAAGGCAGATGCCCACATGAGTGGGGTCATGTCTGCCAGCCCAAGGCCATCATCCTCAACATCTGCACCAGCTTCCAGCAATGCATCCACCACCTCCAGAAAGCCCAGGCGACACGCGACAACTATAGGCGTCTCCTTGTTTGCATCTCTTGCTTCAGTGCAAGCACCTGCATAGAAGCAGTGTGTGTGTGAATGTACATGTTTGTGTGCAGGTGCGTACATACATGTATATACATACATAAGGAGATGTGTGTGTATGTGTGCGCATACATGTGCATTTGTGTATGTATTTGTTGACGTGTATATGCAAATGTATTTACAAGTATATACATGTGTGTATGCGTGTTAATGTGTATATGTATGTGTGTTAATGTGCATGTACATGTGTTAACGTATGTATGCACACACATGTATATACACACATAAATGTGTACATGTGCATTCCTGTATATGCATGCGCGCATATATGTGTACGTGTGTACAAACGTGTGTTTGCAGATGCATGCATGTGTGCGATTGTGTACGTACGTACGTGTGTACACACATACATATATATACATCCGCGTGTCTATGTGTAAAAACCTACATGTGTCCGAAAGTGTAATCACGTGCATGTAGGTGTGCACATGTTAGTACACGCAAATACATGTGTAAGTGTGTGCTCGTATGTTTGTGGTTAGTTACATACGTGTGTACGGACATGTATATAAATACGCGTGCGTCCAGGGGCGTGCATGTGTGTGCATATGCATGTGTGTGTAAGTAAAAGTATGTACATATACATGTACATGTGCGTACATATATGTGTGCGCTCACAAATGAGTGCACAATAACAAGCAGGGACAGTGATCATCCGATGCTTGCACGGCAGCACATGCATACACAACAACATCGTGTGTGTATGTGCGTGTGTATGCATCTGAATGATCCAAAGACAAACCAGCCTACCCCATCCGTTGCTCACCACCATTTCCACGCTCGACATCAAAACCACTTATCACATTCCATTTGTTCGTACCCACGCATCCCATTTACACCTACCTATCCCATTCCTGTGCGCCTACTATTCTGTAAGAGTGGCAACACCATTCAAACTGAATCCTTAATCAAACTGAACCAACGAACTGAATCAAACAGAATCCTGAATATAACTGAATCAATATCGCTGGGTTGTTTCCAGAGACCCACCTCCAGGGGTGAAATTCCTGTCACAACTTAAAAAAACGTGGCAACCCACCAGCTTTCAGCAGGGCTCTGACCATCTTCACATGACCCTGTCTGCAAGCCAAGTGCAAAGGTGTGGTGGCGTCATCCATGACGTTAGGACAAGAAGGATTCACACCTGCAATGGTATGTACCAGACCTGGGGTTAGGCAAAGGCTCTGGCGGTGGTGGCGGGCAACAGTGTTTTTTATTTCAGATTCTTGGAGTCCAGGTTGAGTAGCTACGTGGGCTACCAAACCCTGATTTCAGGACAGTTGCGTAGCCATCGCATAGCGGAGCGCTAAGCGCGGAGCCTGGGGGGGTCGGGGGGCAGCGCGACCCGATATCGGGGGGTCCGGGGGATGTAGCATTATGCGGAATGGCGCGTAGTCGAAAAATGAAACACTGGCAATGGGACGTACCAGACCTGGGGTTAGGCAAAGGCTATGGCGGTGGTGGCGGGCAAGAGTATGGTGTGTGTGTCAGTGTGATTGTGTGCATGTGCGTGTGTGTGTGGAGGGGGTGGGGGTGGGGGGGGCATGTGTGTGTTTGTGTGAGCGTATTTGTGTTTGTGTGTGTGAGTGAGACTGTGTCAGTGTTTGTGTGGTGTCATGCTACATGCTACTCCGAGCTGGCTACGAGCAACAGGCACTATTATTAGCACCATATTAAAGCTCCCAAGCCAGTGCCGCGCTCCTCAGGGGCCTCCTCGCTCCAAGTCGGAGTTAGTCCTCGTATAGGCCAGGTAGGGCTGAAAGAGGCACCTCGATAACAAATGTTGCCTTGAATACTAGCGAATATTCATTCTCAATATGCAGCAGCAAAGCAGCTCGGCAAAAGTTGGCGCATGCGCGCGTCCTGGACCGATTTGTTGTCCAAGGTTGCCTCAACAAAAGACAGGCCCAGGCCTCAACCGCTCCAACTGACACCAACCTCGAAAGCTACACAACTCGCCGAAACCTGCACTGCTCGATAAATTAGACGGTTGTTTGCGGTCGCCTTAGCATGCGCTTCCATTGGTACTAAACTTGATTTTTTCCATGGGGGTCGAAATCTCTCCGAACCGCACTACACTGATGCCTGCATATATCCGTAGGGGTCGGCAATATGATATCATATGATATCATGTCATCATATGATATCATATGATGACGGCGGTCTGACTAGGTAACTTTGGCCTGGGGCATCATATCATATGATATTAAATCATATAATGTTTGTATGATATCATATGATATCTGTGGTATATGAATACCTTGTAACACGGAGTGTCTTGTAACTGGAAGCCTAAGAAATGATCTCAGGAGTTTAGACGGCCCTAAGAGTCAGAAGCACGGCTTAAGACTCCCTTCCCGCTTCCAGCGCGTCTAGACCCTAATGGAACCCTCGTTTTAGGTATTCCCGAGTAGCTGATCAGACACTGATCAGTGGGTCAATTCGCTCGGTTTCAACTGCCTACAGAAGTCGTTCGTCATCTGTCGGAAAGTCGTCACCACCGCGTGGCAACTCAGTGGGAGGATTGTTATCCACCACAATTCCCCCTTCTCTAGCCCTAGCCTTCTCCTGAAGTCTAGTACTCTTTCGAATGAGAAACTCATCAGGGGTTACAGTCGCATAATCCCTGTGAGTAGGTTTTTTAACCGTTTTAGGTTTCGGGTCGTTGGCACCTATCACGGGTCGTACCCGAGAAGGGTGTTGTCTCCAATACAAATCGATTTGTTCAGAGCACATAGGTAATAACTCTTCTTCGAGTTCCCAAGAGTGAACATGGTCTGAGTGTAACCATTGTACATAGTAATACACCGTACCAGACTGTATCTTGTGATCAACAACGTTGCTAATCTCGTAGATAGGTTCACCGCATGTGCGTAACAATTCCGGATTTGGTCTAATAAACCCAGTCCCGTCGGATAGGTATTCTTTGACAAGAGATACGTGAAACGTTGGATGAATCTTCCATCCTTCGGGGAGGGATAGAGTCACTGCAATGGTCTCCCCCCTACTTCACCGGTCGACGGTGCAAGTCTGCATACGTTTTTTGACGATCCTTCGCGGATTTAAGCGCTGCCTTGGCCGTGTCATATGCATTATTCATATGCTCGACCCAGGACAGGGCTGGTTGATGTGCCGTAGCGATGACATCATCTGATGGTTGTAGTGCCACTCGAGGGTATCTACCGTACAGCAACCGAAACGGAAAATCTCGAATGCTTCTGTTGTACGAGTTGTTGATGGCGAATTGTGCATTCGGCAAAAGACTGGCCCAATTTTTCTGATTCGCAGAGGAAAAATGGCGAAGAGTGTCTTCGAGAACACTGTTCATACGTTCTGTTTGACCATCTGTTTGGAGGTGAAATGCAGTCGACATTCCAGGTCGGATAGCGCACAGAGTTAAGAGTGTTTGCCCAAATTTACTCGTGAACTTAACATCGCGGTCAGAGATGATGGAAAGCGGATGGCCTTGTTCGCTGAGCACGCGCTCGTGGAACAGGGTAGCAATCTTTTCAGCATCGTCTGTCGTTTTGCATGGGATAAGTTTGACCATCTTCGTAAGGCGATCAACGATCACGTAGATCTGATCAAAACCATTCGATTTCGGTAGCCCAACGATGAAGTCCATGGACAGTGAATCGAAGGGGGCGGTCGGAATCGAAAGGGGTTGAAGGTTACCCTGCGGGTTCTGATGTGAAATTTTTACCCGTTGGCAAGAATCACAGTGGCGTACGTAATCAACGACATCGAGTCGCATGGCAGGCCACCAATAGTAGCGTGCAACAGATCGAAAAGTTCGGTCGATGCCTCCATGTCCACTTCGTTGGGTATCGTGGAAAGCAAACAAAATCCGAGCTTTGAGCGAATTACCATCTGGTACAACGATCTGCGACTCAGATGCTGCTCGTATGGATTTGCCGGTGCCAACCCAGAAACCATCTGCCCGTTTGGAGAGGTACTTGGTATTGTGCGGATTATCGAACCACAAGTCTTCCGTGTAACCATGCAGAATATCTGGGGCTATTTCGCGCATGTGGAGTGGGTCATTTGCGGACATCCTCTGAATGAACAAAGCCGTAGCCTCTAAGAAGGCTGGATTCCTACTCAGAGGGTCAGCTACGTTAGTACGGCCCGCGATATGAGCCCACTTCATGTTCGTGAAGCGCAAGAAAAACTCAAGATATCGTGCCTGCTTTCTGCTCAGCATGGGCTGATTTGCAAGGTAGACGAGGGGTTCGTGGTCGGTGTCAAGTTCGAACTTGCCAGTGCAACCTTCGAGGTAGCATCGCCATTCTTTCAAGGCCAAGTACACTGCGAGTAATTCTTGCTCGCCCGTGGAGTAGTTTCGTTCAGCGCTTGAGAATTTGTGAGAGTGGTACGCGATGGGTCGCCCATCTTGCATGAGAACGCCCCCTGTACCAACGACAGAAGCATCGGTTACCGCCCGATAGTCCTTCGCTGGGTCAGGGTGTGCAAGCAAAGGAGCCTTCGTAAGACTTCCTTTGATGCCGAGGAATGCCTCCTGGCAGGCTTGGGTCCAAACATTTTGAAATGCAGGTCCCTTGAGCCCTGCCTGTCGTTTTCCGAGTGGTTTCGGACTTGGTGTCACCGTCGGTGATTTTGTCAGTCCTGGCGGTTTCAATTTCGGTTAAATCGGTGTTGGCCTGTCTGTTAGATTCGAAATCTGGATTAGAGGGGCTGCGAGCGTCGAGTAACCTTGGATAAACTTTCTGAAAAAGTTAGAGAGTCCCAGGAACTGCTGAACTTCCTTCGAGGAGGTAGGTGTGGGCCAATCTGCAACTGCTTTCACCTTCGTTTCGTTGACTCGGACGCCTTCACCGGAGAGCACATGCCCTAGGTATTTGACTTCCGGTCTACAGAAGAAACACTTTTCTCGTTTAAGAAAGAGGTAGTTATCTTCAAGACGTTGTAACACAATTCGAATGTGTTTTGGTGGCAGCAAGTTCAGTTTCAATGGCAGCAGCATGTTCGACAAGCTCGTCTAAAGAGGAAAATCGGCCTCCTTGTGCAGCAGTACGTCTGCGGCATCGTGCCTCGATGGTTAGAATCAGACCAAACCGAAACAGAACTAGCTGATCATCCAATTGCATACCCCCGGCAATGCGCACTTCGTTTTGGAAAGCCATAGCGTAATGCCTAACCGTCGAGGTCTGCCGAATCGAGTTGGCATGCAGCCGTTGGCGTGCATTGATGTCGTCGTCAGCATGGTAGGGGTCATAGAAGTTTAGGAACTGAGTTTTTATCTCAGCCCACGTAATGGCCGGTGACGCGGTCATGAGGTGGTCTAGCCACTTGGCAGCTACCCCACCAAAGAAGTTTGGTATGTTGGATGGTACTAACATATGGTGCAACGTGCAATATGACTCTAGCAACTTCCACCAAATCCTACCCCTCGGGAGCTTCTTGTCTTCTACCCCAGTCCAAAGGGATGGACGTTCATACTTGCCAACTAAGGGCCTCGGGACCAAGGGCAAAACATGTGACTCTACCTTAGCTGCCGCAGCTTGTAGCTCAGCCACTTTGGCCTTGGCCTCCAGCAGCTCAATCTGGGCACGTAGAGCCATTAAAGCGTCCGAATGAGGTCCAGCGGGAGGGCCAACAGCGGGCGGTCCTGCAGCGGGCGCTTCAGCAGCGGGCTGGCCAGCAGCAGGCGATCCATCAGCAGGGGGGCCCGCAGGCAGTCCAGCTGTGGGGGCCGCGGGTTGTCCAGCGGGGGCGGGGGGCGTTGCAGGCGATCCAGCAGCGGGGCCATCCGGTGGTCCAGCGGGGGCGGGGGGCGTTGCAGGCGATCCAGCAGCGGGGCCCTCAGGTGGTCCAGCGGGGGGCGTTTGCTGGGCCTTCAGGAGAGCGGAAACTCGAAGTGTTCGCATTTGGAGCCGAGCCATCTCCTCAAGGTGCTTGGATGCGGTGGCCTCGGCCTCGTGATGGTGAAGAAGTTCGAGGCTAGCGATAACCCTGTCCTTCTCCACGAGGGCAACGTGCGCGGCAGCCTTGCCAAGCGGCGTGGAGTCAGGCCTTGTGGCGACCTTCTTGCCATTGACTTTGACAGCCATCCGCGCTTCCTTCAGCTCCTTCTCGGTAGCTGAAAGGTCGGGAGGCGAAGGTGCCGGCCCTCCAGCGCCTTTTCTTTTCTCCTTGGAGAGCTCGTGCAGCTCCCAAGCCTTGACTTGCTGGACGAGCTCCTCGTGGTCCATGTCGTCAACATCCGGGACCTCAGAAGGTGGAGCCGCAGCAGCTTGGGCTGAAGAAGAGGCCATACTCGGTGATGGTGGGCTCGAGGGGACGTCGGGGGTGGGGAGTAAAGCGAGTGGCGCGGTTTGAAAGCGCGACCAGGCTCAAGAAACCAATTGTGGTATATGAATACCTTGTAACACGGAGTGTCTTGTAACTGGAAGCCTAAGAAATGATCTCAGGAGTTTAGACGGCCCTAAGAGTCAGAAGCACGGCTTAAGACTCCCTTCCCGCTTCCAGCGCGTCTGGACCCTAATGGAACCCTCGTTTTAGGTATTCCCGAGTAGCTGATCAGACACTGATCAGTGGGTCAATTCGCTCGGTTTCAACTGCCTACAGAAGTCGTTCGTCATCTGTCGGAAAGTCGTCACCACCGCGTGGCAACTCAGTGGGAGGATCGTTATCCACCACAATATCATACTCGTCTTAGGTTAATATCATATAATTTGCCGCTCCCTATATATATATCAGCCACCGATAGCTTCCTACCTAAAAACAATGACACCAATACCCACCTGATCCCATCAGCAATGACACCAGTACCTACCTATCAATCAGCCACTGATACCTACATGTGTATCAGCCACCGACAGCTTCCTATTTATCAACAATGCCACCACTAACCCACCTGATTCTATCAGCATTGACACAACTGGCAGGTGGCCATACGTGGCTGCAATGTGAATGGGCAGGTTCCCGTCAATGTCTCCCTCATCGTGCGAAGCGTCTGCTGCTAGAAGGGTATTGACTACTGCCTCGTGGCCGTAGCGAGAAGCGATGAGTAGTGGCGTATATGTAGCATCCCTCAGGTATGCAGCTGCATCTGGCTCTTCGCTCACCTGCACATCAGCATAGAGAACTGTGAGTAAGACAGTGCACATCACCATAGAGAGCTGTGGGTTATATTTGATTATTGGCACATCTGGGCCTTTCATAGCAGCTTCTAGGCAGCTCCCTGAGCAAGCCACTGGGCTACACTGAACTGTTTCGGCAGTTCTGGACAGCTGATTGTGTCAACTTCAAGGTGCTTGAGTTTGCACCAGGTTTGGCTGAATAGCCAAACAGGGGAGCTGCCTAGAAACTCCTGCTGTAGGCTAAAAAGAAAAACACTTTGGCACCCGACTAAAGCTGCAGGAATGCAGAAGTCAACAATAGCCAACGCAGCATTCGCAACTTGTTACGAAGTATACTAATAATTAATCCACCTCTTTGTCTGATTCAGTCAAGACTGAAAAATCTTTGTCACTATACCCCACTGCACCAAGTACCACATACTTTTACACACGTTTCAGGCGAGCAGCCAAATTGCTGGCTGGAGCTATGTAACCAAGCTCAAGAGACATCCTTGTCACTATACCCCACAGCACCAAGTACCACATAATTTTACATATGTTTCCAGCTAGCAGCCAAATTGCTGGCTGAAGCTATACAAACAACGTCAAGAAACATCGTTTGCACTATACCCCACTGCACCAAGTACGACATACATGTACACATGTTTCTAGCGATCAGTCAAATTGATGGCTGAAGCTAATTAACCAAGGTCAAGGAACATCATTGTCACTATACCCCACAGCACCAAGTACCACACACCTCAAGCATGGTCTTGATGATCAGCAGATGACTGGGGCAGCAGGAATGCAGCAGCGGATACGAGCCAGCACGTCATGCAACCCTTGTTATCAGTACACTAATAATTACTCCACCTCTTTGTCTGATTCAATCAGGACTGAAAAATCCTTGTTACTATACCCCACAGCACCAAGTACCACACACCTCAAGCATGCTCTTGATGATCGGCAGATGACTGGGGCAGCAGGAATGCAGCAGCGGATATGAGCCGACGCAGCTCCTCTCATCCGGGTCGGCATCCTTTTCTAGCAAGGCACGACAGATGCTCAGGTGGCCCATGGCACAAGCGATCTGAAGCGGCGTGGCTCCCGGAATTCTCTCATATGGCACATCCACCTACAGCAGATGGAACAGATTTATGGTAAAATAATAACGTCAAGTCCTATGCAGCGTCATAAGTGTGTTGGCATCGGAACGACAGGTGGCAACGATGGAGCTGATCAAAGCCAGTTAGATATATGACAGTTGGCTGACGTACTGGGCTTCATTTTTTTGGTCGTTCGGTCGGACGGACAAAGGGGTGAATCTGGGGGCTTCTGCCCCCCAGGAGGAGGGGTCTCCGCACAAACTTTACCGGTTGTGGTCGCTTTTGGTCAGTTTTGCCTGTAGTGGTCGCTTTTTACCTGGGGAGAAAATCCTTTCAATCAACAAAAATTGGACACATACCTCGATCCCAGCAAAAAATAAACACAATAACATACACAGCGCAAAACATACTAAAAAAAAAAAATTGGACACATAACACCATCCCAGCCTGAACATACACACATACACAGCGCAAACATAGACACACATTGGACACATACCTCAAACCCAGCGCTGAGGAGAAGGTGCACAACTTCCAAGCTGCCTTGCTCACATGCAACGTGCAATGGTCCGGGGCACTTCTCCACCATGGGAGTCATGCTTAGAATCATCTTCACCAAGGCAGGCTGCTGACTCTGGGGGACCCGCTCTACAGCTAGCAGCAGTGCACTTGACGCTCGGTTCTTGAGAAGCCACAGCGCGCTTGTAAACGGGTGGTGCACTGTGCTGTGAAGGGATCTGCATGGGCGTAGAATTGTACACAGGTTACTATACAGCATGAGCATGAAATTATAGACTGGTAGTGCACTGTGCTGTGGATAGATATGCATGACTATATAATTGTACATACCACAGTATCCATCAATTCATCCATCCCTTCACATATGTCGCACGTCCATCCTTCCATCCATCCATCCACCCGTCCATATGTCTGTACATCTAACCATCCATTCCACTCCATCAATCAATCCACTCCTACTGAGGCCATTGATCGACAGAACAATGGTTGCGCAGAATAAGTTGAACTTATGGTCTTGGCTACGCTGAGGGAAATATAAATGCTTCTACCCCAAGACATTCATGACCATTCCGTCTAGCTGGGTGTTCTCGCACTTTAAACAGCTCATCTCATGAGTGTAACCTTGCCCTATATGAGATAGATACATAGATATATATAGATAGATAGATCCACAGACCAATTAAGCTGCCTGGTGGCTTGCACTCTCTTCATCATTCAAAGCACCTGCACGCAGAATACTGGGAGTATCAAAGGTCCCCTCCCACCCCCCCTTACACATACACACAATTTATCGCACCTGCACGTTGCTGCAAGAGAAATGACATCTGAGCCATTCAAAATATGAGGCACCAGCAAGCTCCACACATCGGTGGAAAGAGAGTCAGCATAACATTGTGCCCTCTGCAAAGGGCATCAGGTAGGAAAGGGTTGTGACAGAATGGCGCGATGGTGCTATGACTCGGGCCACCCCGGCTCACAGTTACTCAGGAATTGTTTGTGTGTTAGTATGAGCGTTTTGATTTGCGTCTCAGGAATCTCGCACACGTTTGAATTGCTATCCCCTTCTAAATTTTCAAGCCCACCGCGATTGCCCATAATTTCAAGATGCGTCTAGTCCAAGAAGCGTGCAGACGGGTCGACCGAGCAAGGCCGAGCTAGGCCAGCTGCCGCCCGGCGATTGGAAGACCATGCTTGAAACCACGCCTGATGAGCTAGGGGGCCCTTGTAACCCCACCCCTCGTATCCCCTACGAAAATAAGTACCTAGCAGTGGCAACTACATAACATAGCACAATAGAAGCAGGAAGCAGGAGACGTGATGAGAGAGCGAGGATGCTTGGTAAGAGAGCGAGCTCAAACGTGATGACGATGATGCTGATGCTGATGCTGATGCTGATGCCGATGATCGTAGGCTGGACCAATCAAACACTATAATCGATCTTGCATACGTACCTTCTCGTGCGGAACGACCACGTCGTGCTCCAGGATCGGCATACCAAACGATATGACGGGGTTAGGAAGGAGAGTGCAAGCAACGGCCTAAAAAGCGAAAGAAAGAAGTGAAGGCCGGGAGGCGTGACCCAAAAAAAACCTATGGAGAAATCCCAATGAAAGGGAAGAGGAAGACAAAGTATGCGTCTACTTATTTATGCCGGCGAAAGATACGGTCGCGTACAGGAAGTACAGAGGTCGGTTACTGCGGGCTTCGCCGCTGGCACGGCAAGCGGCAACTTGTCCAGAACCGACAGTACAGTACCGGCGGGCATGTCAACGTGTCAGTGTCCTTCTGTCTTCGTCGGAAGTTTTCCAGATCTCTTTCTCCAAGCTCCACCTCGTCCCCTGATTTCAAGCACGAATGTAGCAGGGGAGCAGTAAGAGCGCGATGGCCGCAATCCGAGGCGAGATTGGTGCGCATGTTTGCCGGGAGAATCTTTTTCGTCGACGGCTCCGTACCACTTCGGACGATTTCGAGGAGTCTCGACCACCATGCCTTCCGATCTGTCGCTGCAACCCGCCAGATTTGTTCCAGCTGCTTCTATCTACCTTGCGCACCCTTCCATACCTCGAATCGCCTCAGTTTCGCCTGAACATCCTCGGGATATCACCAGAGAGGCTGTAATGATCACCGAAATCTGGTACTCTAAACGTGAGCCTCACTTTTCTAAGGCCAAGTGAAAGCGTAACCGTACCGCCGAGACCGATGTCGGAATTACCGAAATCTGGTACTCGAAACTTGCTGTGCGCTGGTTAATGCCATTAATTTACCATAAAGCGCAACATATCATTCATATCAAACACAGCACTACCATGGACAAACAAGCATGTTCGCGGTCAATTCAGAGAACAGAACCGTCCAGCGCTCCTCCCTCCCTCTCAGAGTCTGATCACCATCGACGCCGACGCCGTTTAGTAGCCGCGCGCCCCACATCGATCGAACCCTGAGTAGACCCGAGTAGACCCTAACTCGGATTAGCTAGTTCGATTCCTTCCGCCAGCGAGGCACTTCTTTCGACTTCCGTTTCGGCGTGTTCGACGGTTCGGCAGTTCAGTCCAGGCATCAAAATATCGGCCGTTCAGTCCAGGCCTCAAAATATCGGCCGTTCAGTTCAGGCCTAAAAATATCGGCAGCTCAGTTCAGGCATCAAAATTTACCATATCGTTCCAAGTTACAAACCACACTACCAAAATTAAAAAGATAGTTAGATAGTTCAGACGGTTGCGGCAATTTATTCAAATTATCAATGGTCATTTGGCGCATTGCCTGGTCGTAATTGATGTGTGATGTTGACTGAGATTAAAAGAGCTGATGGGGGTGGTGTTGGAGCGATTGACCTACAGGTCACGCTAGGGCTGCCTCGGAATGGAGGCAGCGATATGGGCTAAGCAGGCGAGCTGCTCGAAAGCGCTTTCGAGCAGCTCACCTCCAAAGCGATGACGAGCCCTCACCTCCAAAGTGTCGAGAAACTGTATGTAAGCGGTTACCTGCAGCATGTGCTCACTAGCGCAGCTCAAGCTGAAGACGACATTCGCAGCTTTGGGCCCAGACTACATCTTGCCCTCTTCCGGCGAGAATGTTGGGAGATGTTGTTGTCTATGCTGCCAGGTGTGCTGAAAGCGAGGAAACTCGTCCCAGCCAGGGGAGCTGCCTAGAAGCTGCTCGAAGCCGAAATTCCGAAGAGTACATCAGTGTGCACTAGTGTTCACATATAATACCCATGTAGTTGTTGTTGTTGTTGTTCTTCGCATTACCATTTTCCTGGTAAGAATTATTTTTACTGCCGAAGACGGCTAGCAGCCAAATTGCTGGCTGAAGCTATGTGACCAAGTTTAGGTTGTTGTTGTTGTTGTTACAGTCCAAGTTCTAAGCTATGTTACCAAGTTCAAGTTGTTGTTGTTACAGTCCAGGGGTAGGCCAAATAGGCTGAAGGGAGTTGCCCAACCATGATATCAGGAGGGGCTAAAATGAAAAAACTGATGATCTGAACCAGATCTGAACCCTCCAAAAATGTTTTACCGACAGGGGACCTGAGTTTGTGCTAAGCTATACTACCCACATTCCTCTGCCAGCAATTAGGGAGCAGCCTGGCCACAGTTGAGAAGTCGAGCCTGGTGCATTAAGAGCCACTCGTTATCTATCTGCTGCTGTGGACTAAAGGGATATTGTTTAGTTGAGGTGGGTTTGGTGATTGGCCCCAGTGCAAGTAAACAGGCTGCCCCCCTTAACCTCACGCCTCGTAACAAGGCGTACTATTTATCTATTTATTGCTGAGGTAGGTAGTCATATCCATGATTCACATGGGCCAACCACTGTGTACCACATCCCAGGTATAACTCGAGCCATCATAGGAGTGGGCGACGGAAGCAGTAGACAACGGAAAGAATGGGCAACGGAAGGCCATTGGCCAATGACCTTCCGTAGCTCAGTGGGCGACGGAAGGCCAATTCTGACTAGTTTAGCCAAGCCCATGCGGCGACGGAATGGCGACCCGTCGTTGTATACAAAAACTTATCCACACCCCTCCCAGCTTTCCCCCCGACCCCAGCAGCCTGTATGCTGTCCACAGTTGAGGAGCCGAGTCTGGGGCATTGAACTCTGTTTCTGTTTTGGGCTACGCATGACAGCTTCCAGCCAGCTCCTGGCTTGAGCCCAAAGATTCCAGCTGCATTGCAATGCCTGTCATGTCTGCTTTCATATGCACTATGGGAGCTGCCTAGAAGATGCTACACACAGCCCAAAAAAGAAACAGTGGCATTGAAATACAATCGTCATCCATCTGCTGCTATGGACTAAGGGGAAATTATCGAGTTGTCGTAGGTACCCAGACCCAGACATACAGGTTGACCATACTACTCTACCAATGCACCAATCCGTCGTATGTAGCAATACCAGTGCACCTATCGGTCATCTGTAACAGATGACGGATGGGTGCATTGGTAGAGCAGTATGGTAAAGCTGTCACACACTTTGGGTGGCAGGCGTTGCGGCAGTCTACGGGTGATCAGACAGGCTGGAGGGAATGCTGCTACTTACTAGAGGGATATTGTGTAGTTGAGGTAGGTAGGGAGGCAGCCGCTAGATGGGCCATCCACAGTGTGCCACATCCCTGGATGAACTCGAGCCATTATATAAGGGGGTGACAGAAGCAGTCTACTGCTATCAATTGAAGGGATATTGTGTAGTTGAGGTATGTAACCATATCCATGTTTCACATGGCCAACGATGCAGCCGCTGGATGGGCCATCCACACCCCTCCCAGCTTTCCCCTCGTCCCCAACCGCCGGAATGCTGGCCACAGCTGATTTTGGGGCATTGACAGACAACCGTTGTCCTTCTGTTACTATCGACTGAAGGGTAACGGCCGACAAAGCAGGCAATGCTTAGTACACAAAAGCACCCCTTTGCTTCAATAAAACCAGATAATCAAGGATTTAAGTAGGTAATTTGGGAATAAAAGGGGGGTGGCCCCTTGTTACAGTTTATCTAGAACAGGCCACGGCAGGAGTTGCTGCCCTCTGGATGGGCCACACCCCTCCCAGCTGTCCCAGTGCCCCCCCACCCCCACCCCCCACCCCCCTTACCCTGCTACATGGATGCAGGCCATAGCTAATCCTGGGGCATTGACAGACAACTGTTGTCCATCTGCTACTATCGACTGAAAGGTAATGGCCGGCAAAGCAGGCAATGCTTAATACACAAAAGCACCCCTTGGCTTCAATACAACCACATAATCAAGGATCAAAGTAGGTCATTTGTGAATAAAAGGGGTGGTGGCACCTTGTTATAGTTTTTATCTAGAACAGGCCACGGCAGGAGTTGCTGCCCTCTGGATGGGCCACACCCCTCCCAGCTGTCCCAGTCCCCCCCCCCCCCCCGTCCCCGTCCCCGCCCCCGCCTTCAGCTACACGGATGCAGGCCACAGCTGATTCTGGGGCATTAACAGACAACCGTTGTCCATCTGCTATTATCAACTCAGGGGTACTTGCCGAGTTGACACAGGTACCCTTATCCAAACTTAACTTAACTTCTTACTTATCTACCGGCACACAAGCCACGTACTGGCGCTGGATATTATATTCAGGGATTTTTCTTTTTAACTAAAGAGATGCCATATTTTAATTAAAGGGGGATGGCCCCTTGTTATAGTTTATCTAGAACAGGCCGTGGCAGGAGTTGCCGCCCTCTGAATGGGCCACACCCCTCCCAGCTGTCCCAGTGCCCCCCCCCCCCCCCCCCCCCCCCCCCCCCCCCCCCCCCCCTCTCCCCCCCCGTCCCCAGCTACACGGATGCAGGCCATAGCTAAACCAGGGGCATTGAAAGATAACCGTTGTCCATCTGCTACTATCGACTGAAGGGTAATTGCCGAGTTGATACATGTACCCATATCTAGACTAAACTTAACTTCTTACTTATGTACCAGCCCATAAGCCAGGTATTGGCGCGGGATATTCTATGCAATATTTTTCCCACTTTATGTAGCGATCGCTACGTTTGGCCCCATTTTGTCCGAAATTGGCGCTGGAAAAAGAAATAAAGACGCTCTGGCCCTAAACGGCCCTTAAAAGCTATACAAACTTTTTAAAGCTATACAAACACTGTCTATGGAGGAGGCCTAAACCATGAAGCTAAAACAAAAACATTATCAGATTTGTGAAGAAAACAACTGATAATACAACGTCATCTCATACAGCTCCCTATGCTCTTCTGGTCACTGTTTCATTATGGGGCTATGGGTAGCAGCATCTAGACAGCTCCTCTCCCCCTTCCTTGAGACAAACCTGAAGCTAGCTAGTGCGTCTGAAAGTCGACATTACTGGCATTTCAATGCTACTAAAAGCTTTGTGTTAGACCTAGTGGCTGGCTGTTGGAGCTGGCTGGCAGCTGCCACGCGTAGCCCAAAAATGAAACATCGCGGCTGGCTCAGGGAGCTGCTTAGAAGCCGCTACTCGTAGCTGAAAAGAAAAGCTATGACGCGTATCTAGACTTCAGAAGGCCAACATTGCGGTCCCTGGATGGGCCACACCCCTCCCAGCTTTCCCCCCACCCCCAGCCACAGGTATGCTGGCCATGGCTGGGCCAAGGGCATCCAGCTTCAAACAATATCTCTATCCATCTGCTAATACCGTTTGTCTGTCTGTCTGCTTGCTTACCTGTACGTTGCAGTACAGGAGTGAATACATAGGCTAAATTGAATGCTGCTATGAATGAAAGGGTAGGTGTCGAGATGAAATTACCCATGTGCTACTATCATCAGTCTGTCTGCTTGCTTGCCTGTACGTTGCAGTACAGGGGTGAACACATACGTTGGATGGAATGATGCTATCGACTAAAGTGTAGGTGTACAGATGATGTTACCCATGTGCTACTATCATATGTCTGTCTGCTTGCTTGCCTGTACGTTGCAGTACAGGAGTGAATACATAGGTTAAATTGAATGCTGCTATGAATGAAAGGGTAGGTGTCGAGATGAAATTACCCACGTGCTACTATCATCTGTCTGTCTGCTTGCTTGCCTGTACGTTGCAGTACAGGGGTAATTAAATAGGCTGAATTGAATGCTGCCAGGGAGTAAAGGGTAGGTGACAAGATGATGTTACCTGTATGTAGGGATCGGCATATCAGATGATGTAGACCAAAGGCAAGTATGAGATCACATGATATCATGCAGAATGCATATCATACTGCCGCTCCGTACCCATATGCATGTTTCCCATGGCGCATGTTGCTGCCCTCTGGATGGGCCACACCCCTCCCAGCTTTCCCTTCGCCACCAGCCCCCGGCATGCTCCCCACAGCTCTGCTTGGAGCATTGAAAGATAATCGTAGTCCATCTACTACAATTGACTAAATGGTAGATGCCAAGCTGATGAATTTAGCCATATGCATGTTTCCCATGGCCCACGTTGCTGCCCTCTGGATGGGCCACACCCCTCCCAGCTTCCCCCCCCCCCCCCCCCCCCCCCCCAGCACCCAGTATGCTCCCCAAAGCTCCGCTTGGAGCATTGAAAGGTAATCGTGGTCCATCTGCTACAATCAAATAAATGGTAGATGCCAAGCTGATGAATTTAGCCATATGCATGTTTCCCATGGCCCACGTTGCTGCCTTCTAGATGGGCCACACCCCTCCCAGCTTTCCCCTCGCCACCAGCCCCCGGCATGCTCCCCACAGCTGCGCTTGGAGCATGCAACTTCAACGTGAAGTCATTCGCCAGCTGATCTGCCACACTTAGAACAGGCTGTACACATCCGTACTTTTGCGAGTGGGGGTCCTGGGACCTACCCACGCCTGGCTGTGAGCCAACAGCCGCTGCAGCCGACACTCTCACTGGCGAGACCCTAGCTCCCACCGCAGCTGCCCCACCACTATGAGCACTGCCAGTACCACCGTTTGCACCTGATCCCACGCCATATGCGCTAGACCCGGCAGCACCAACAGCGCCTTGGGGTCTAGCAGCGGGCCCAGCACCCACAGCAGGTCTCAAGGCCTGGCCGGACGGCTTGCCGGCAGCTGCAACCTGCCGTAGCGCAGCAACAGGAGAAGCTGCAGCTCCTGAGAGCTTGCCGGCAGCAGCAAGTTGCCGTATGGCAGCAACAGGAGAAGTAGCAGGGCCCGAAAGCCTGCCGGCAGCAGCTATTTGCCCTTGCACAGCAGCAGCAGCAGCAGGACTGCCCGGGTGAGTTCCTGGCGGCGCCATTCCTGGCTGAAGCGCGAGGAGTCTTCGAACCTGTTACAGGGGTGGGGTGGGGTGGGGTGAGGTAAGGTGATTGAAAGAAACAACGCACACACACACACAATCCTAAAGCACACAAACCAAACGGAAACGATTATATGGGCCCTACCTGAGCTCCTTGCAAGAAAGTTAGAGGAGAGTTAAAGCCCTGGGGATATTGCCGACTGTCATGGAAGGCCTGGCAGTAGCGCATGGCGGCCACACACCCATCCACCTACGCACCCACAGCTACTTATAGGTCAACGATTGAAAGAAACACGCGCACACACACATACAACCAAACGGAGATGATTTTATGGGCCCTACCTGAGCTCGTTGCACGGGAGTTTGAGGAGAGTTTACCCCCTGGGATTATTACCGGCTGTCATAAAAGGCCTGGCAGTAGCGCATAGCGACCACACACCCGTCCACATACCCATCCGCAGCTACTTAGAGGTCAACGATTGAAAGAAACACGCACACA
The DNA here is from genome assembly GCA_013435795.1 of Chlamydomonas sp. ICE-L. Classification (NCBI taxonomy): domain Eukaryota; kingdom Viridiplantae; phylum Chlorophyta; class Chlorophyceae; order Chlamydomonadales; family Chlamydomonadaceae; genus Chlamydomonas; species Chlamydomonas sp. ICE-L. The sequence goes on from JACBWV010000108.1 coordinate 588,970, forward strand.
CACACACACACACACACACACACACACACACACAAACAAACGGAGATGATTCTATGGGCCTACCTGAGCTCGTTGCACGGGAGTTTGAGGAGAGTTAACACCCTGGGGATATTGCCGGCTGTTGTGAAAGGCCTGGCAGTAGCGCATAGCAGCTGTGTACGGCAGACCATACATGCGTCCAAGCATGACAGACACCAAGGTCCCTGTTCGTCCGTGGCCCCCCCAGCAGTGGATGTATAAGTTCTCGCCCTGCAGTACACGCTGGATGCAGTCCTCAGCCAGCTTGTGCATTGCGTTGTCTGTCGTGACGTTACCATCTATGATGGGCAGGTGCAGGAAGTCTATCTTTTGCTGTTGAATCTTAGGGTCCGCTGTCTCATGCGCCTTGCCCAGCAGCTTCTGTGCGTCTTTGATGTATGGCCGGAGCCCGCGTTGGTTTCGCCAGCTGGACTCCGGGCAATGGATGTTTACTTCTGCTTGCAAGCACACAAATGTGTTGACGCCTAGCTCTAGTAGGGTTGTCAGAATCTGGTCCGTTTCTGTATCGTTGAGGCTTGCGGGGTAGGCGCCAGCCATGACTCGCCCGCGGATGACCCTGACAAAAAAAAATGGATAGGGTTCAGGGTTTAGGGTACAGGGATTTAGCGGGGTAGGCGCCAGCCATGATTTGCCCGCGGATGACCCTGACAAAAAAAATTGATAGGGTTCAGGGTTTAGGGTTTGGGTCTTTAGCGGGGTAGGCGCCAGCCATGACTCGCCCACGGATGACCCTGACAAAAAATGGATAGGGTTCAGGGTTTAGGGTTTAGGTTTTTAGCGGAGTAGGCGCCAGCCATGACTTGCACGCAGAAGAAAAATGGGGGAAGGAGTGGGGGAGGCTGAGGGGTGGGGGTAAGGGTGTGGTGGGGCTGTGGAGGTGCCGTGTTGACGAGTATATGGGTGTATATGTGTGTGGGTGTGGGGGTGGGGGTGGGGAGGGCTCATGCCACACACGAGTGTTACATGATTTTTTAGTGTTGCTGTGTGGTGGTATGTATCTACATTGTCTCGGAAGGTTCAATGCAGCCCCACACTCAAAGGCTAGCGCTTGCAAAAATCTTGGTGGGGCCCTGTGTGCGGATAAAAAACAATGCAACGCACACACGCAGCCCCCCCCCCCCCCCCACCCCACACACACACACACTCTACCCCAACACACACAGCCCCCCATCCACCCACGCACCCTCCCCTAACACACAGGCTGGCCCATGCACACGCCCTTCTGTGGGTCGGTGTTTGAAAAAGGTTCAATGCCCCCCCTCACCCCCTCTCTCACACACACACACACACACATAGGCTGGTACATGCAAAAGCCCCTGTGTGGCTTGAACAAGGTTCAAAGCACCCACACACACAGCCCCCCCCCCCCCCCCATCCACGCACCCTCCCCACACGCACAGGCTGGCGCATGCACCCCCCCTTCCGTGTGTCAGTGTTTGAACAAGGTTCAATGCACCCCCCCTACAGCCCCCTCATCCCACCGACAGGCTTTGCCTTCTGCATCCCGTGCTGGCACCACACCCTATTCCACCCCTTCACCCCCAACCCCACCCACTCCCAACCCTTCACCCCTCCCACGTGAATGAACCTCACCAGTTAGACCAAGCAGTAGGACCTGCCATTTCCTTCGCTGGCAGCCTCGGCAGAGGAGGCAACGGTGCCGAGGCAGCTGCAGCGGCATTCGGAGCAGAAGAGCTGCTTTCGGCATTCATCATGTTGGCCTCTCAGGCCAGAAACAGCGTGCTTCTAGATTTGTAGCTGGTGCTAGAGTTGAGCTGCAAACTCGTTAACAATCCCCAACCATGATTCCTACAGGAGCTTCGAGGTGCTGGTCTCCTGCTGCGATTCTAAGTCTCGGCAATTCTCGCGTCGAGATTTAGAGGGTCCTTGCGCTTCATGGACGTGCGAACTATTGGGGGAGAGGACGGACGAGAATCGGAAGGGAAAGGATTTAAAATAAGGTGCAGAGGTGGAATCGGATATCGGGTTCTTTAGTATGCAGGAATCTACCGATCCAGCGTTTTTTTTCGGGGGGTTCCAAATCTTCGCAAACTGGAATTCCCGATATGGTGCCTCCTGTTAAGTCAAAATATGAGAAACTTTCCGACCTGGTGGCCGTTAGGTTTGTTTCGGGTTGCTCCCTAGCCCAGCCTTCAGAGTTCACGTGGTAGACCCCCCCCCCCCCCCCCCCCCACACCCACACACACGCTTGCCTCTGTAAAAAGTGCGTGCAAACCAGAGAGCCTGCCGAAGGGGTCTAATCTTTAGGGAGCATTTTTTAAGGTTGTGCGTAGGTTTCAAGCCTATACACATCCTATACACAACGCTAGGTTTCAATATAAATCAAACCGGTACGTCCCTACTCCAACCAACTCATAGTGTACTTAGTACACACCGCCCGTCGCTCCTACCGATTGGATGTGCTAGTGGATTGTTCGGATTGGTTATAGTTGATGGCAAAATTGCCTTTTACTAAGAAGATCATTCAAAGAGAGATGAGGTGTGTTACATAAACTAAGCAAATCATTGCCGAGACAATACGGTACACGAGCAAAGCCTGCCTACCATCCAAAGGTATAAAACGAAGCATGAGGGTTTTTTGTGGCACCCCCACAAACCTGAAAAACAAACAAGGAACAGTCCCCCAAGGGAAGTAAATTAGAGGCGGAAAGAAAAGCGGAAAGGGGAGGGATACCGAGGCAGGCAATCCAGGGCACCAAGACCACAAGGGAGGAGAGCCGGAAGAAAAAAAATAGAAGACCAACCAGGGGCATGCGCTATGGAAATTTAAGAGTGACAGAAGGTTCGTAAGGAAGGATATTGTTACATATTCAGCACAAATCAATGTCGAGACCTTGCAGCGCCGGAGCAGCTGGACAGTTTTATAACAATGAGGGTTTAGGCAAAATATCCCTCAGAACCTGGTCCACGAGGTCACCTCCAAAAGGCGAAAGAAAAAGCACATTAAAGAGCATTATAGAAAGGCAGAGAGTTGCCGCGGCCTAATTAGCGAAATTCCACAAGGAGGCGGACCATAACAAAAGGCTCAGCATTTCCACCAGACTATCAAGGCGAGAGGCATAAAGCTTTTCAAAAACGGCCTTGACACCAGGGTACTTCAAACGGACCCCGGGGTTGCGTCCTGGGACGCACCCAATCTGGTAGGCTGCGTCCTGGGACGCACTCAAGAGTATAGGCTGCGTCCCACTATCAACAGGACCCGTGGCCCATGGCAATGGGGTGGTGGTGGGCCAATCAACTGATGGGTGAGACGCAACCGACATCATGAACCTGCGCCTGGGACGCAATGGACCCTCCCATGTTGCGTCCTGCGCTACCCAGCTTGACACCCCCTATCTAAAAGCAAATACGAGACCATACCGTTAGCCACAACGCCACAAGAAAAGCGCCGCTAAGAAAGGACACTGACAAAATAAGCAGAACTACGGAGAAGATACGATGTGTGTGGAAATGCGAAAGACAAAGACCAGCAGGTAAAAGCTAAGAGGGTTCATGGTCTATCTAGCAAAAGACACCAAGCTAAAGGACGGAGAGAAGGCACGGGAGAGCAACCAAACAGACCTACGGGCAGACGGAGACTCTGTGTGTGAATGCAAAAGCTACCCCCATCACCTGCACCGCCACAAGCAAGACAGTTGCTAAAAAGGGGCAAGAACAAATATATGATAGTCATCCAGGCTGTCAGGGAGAATCGGGGGAAGAAGCTCATTCTGGGCGGGAAGCAAATGGCAGGAGGAATGGTCCTGGCCCATCAGAGGATTTGCCGCTGACAAATGTGTGTGGGGGGGTGCGAATCCCCATGTTGGCACGGGAGCCACCATGGCTGATGAAGGGGTGGTCATCGCCCACCATGTCCTCCCACTACTCACGAGGGGGCTCTTCCGCAGGGACAAAGTCAGCAATGCGAGCCCAAATAATCAGCCACAGCAATCGAATGAATTTAATGATGAAGGCATTTCTAAAATAAGAGACAGCGACTGGCAATCCCTGAGTACAGTGAACCCCAGGAATCTTGGTGATAACCAAGGACTCGGTATTACAACTATTATGCATGCGAATTGGATGATGTCAGAGGATAGAAACCATAGTTCCACACCAGTTCCGCATACACTAAGTTATAAAATAATAGGGGTGGTGTTAAATGCATAGCAAGACTACATCTTCGAGCTCACAACTTAAATGTTGAATCAGAAAGGAGCACCTCTTGCATAATTTGCAGGTGCTGTGGTATGGTGGTTGGCGGTAGAAAAGTGGTCGAAAATGAAATGTATTTCATATTAGAAAGTCCGTTATACGCTGAGGATAGAAAAAACGAGAAATGAAAATTGAACATGAATTGGTGGATGAAGACTCCAGCATGAAGCTGGTCATGAATCCTGATTTATTTGAAGGATGGAAATTCTTAATACAATTTATTAAAAATGCGACAAGAATCCCACCATTAAATTATCATCCCAGATGAGATGACGATTTAATTCTACTGAAGAATTAAATGATCACAGTAGCACGAGCTCAGGGCCCCCGTCGATAAAACCATTGTTCAGGGATGAGTTTATCAATGCTTTTTCTTTTTAGACCTTCCTATCACGGTTGGGCAAGTCCCTTTAGCCTATTTGGCCTACCCCTGGACTGTAACATACATACATAGTATTAAAACCTGCTCGTACCCACTAAAACCTACTATATACGCATGAAACCTACACATACCTAATCGAACCTACTCCCTTTTACTCAAACCTGCACTTACCTACTCAAGACTGCTCTGTTTTACACAAACCTACACCTACCTTCTCAAACCTTATCGAACCTACTCCTTTTTACTCAAACCTGCACGTACCTATTCAAAAACTAGTAAAACCTACTCCCTTTTACCCAAACCTATACGTACCTACTCAAGACTGCTCTGCTTTACACAAACCTACACCTACCTACTCAAACCTAATCGAACCTACTCCTTTTTACCCAAAGCTATACTTACCTACTTTAACCTAATCGAACCTACTACTTTCACCCAAACCTATACGTACCTACTCAAGACTGCTCTGTTTTACCCAAACCTACATGTACCTACTCAAACGTTACCGAACCTACTCCCTTTTAACCCCAACCTATACTCTAACCAAATCATATTATCATACCTCCCAATTCCTCAACCCTACACATACCTACACCCTTTTACTCAAACCTATACACACATACTCAAACCTACACCCTTTTAGTCAAACCAACACCCTTTTACTCTAACCTATACACACATACTCGAACCTTATCGTAGTATCATACCTCCCAATTCCTCAAACCTACACGTGCCTACTAAAACCAACGCATAGTATCATCCCCCCAATTCCTCAAACCTGCACGAACCTACTCAAACCTACACCCTTTTACCTAAACCAGCACGTACCAACTCAAACCTACACCCTTTTACGTAAACCAGCACGTACCTACTCAAACCTAATTGAACCTACTACCTTTTAACCCAAACATGCACGTACCTACTCAAACAAACTCCCTTATACACAAACCTACATGTACGTAGTCAAACATGCTCTCTTTGACCCAAACCTACACGTATGTAGTCAAACATGCTCTCTTTTACCCAAACCTATACGTGCATAGTCAAACATGCTCTCTTTGACCCAAATATACACGTGTGTATTCAAACATGCTCTCTTTTACACAAACCTACACGCGCGTATTCAAACATGCTCTCTTTTACACTAACCTACAAGGACCTACTCAAGCCTACTCCCGTTATAGGGTATGATACTACGATTTGATTGGAGTAGGTGCGTATAGGTTGGGTTAAAGGGTGTAGGTTTGAGTAGGTTTGTGTCAGTACGTGTAGGTTTGAGGAATTGGGGGGTACGATAATATGATTTGGTTATAGCAGGTACGTATCGGTTTAAATTCAAGGGTGTGAGTTTGAGTGGGTTTGTGTAAGCACGAGTAGGTTTGAGGAATAGGGAGGTATGATCATATGATTTGGTAAAAGTAGGTACGTCTTTCGCCAACTGATCTGCCGCACTTATGTACTTTTGTGAGTGGGGGTCCTGGGACCTACCCACGCCTGGCTGTGAGCCAACAGCTGTCGCAGCTGACGCTGTCTCTGGCGAGACCCTAGCTCCTACCCCAGCTGCCCCACCACTATGAGCACTGCCAGCACCACCGTTTGCACATGATCCCACGCCATATGCGCTAGACCCAGCAGCACGAATAGCGCCTTGGGGTCTAGCAGCAGGCCCAGCACCCACAGCAGGTCTCAAGGCCTGGCCGGACGGCTTGCCGGCAGCTGCAAGCTGCCGTAGCGCAGCAGCAGGAGAAGCAGCAGCTCCTGGCAGCTTGCCGGCAGCAGCAAGTTGCCGTATGGCAGCAAGAGGAGAAGTAGCAGGGCCCGACAGCCTGCCGACAGCAGCTATTTGCCCTTGCACAGCAGCAGCAGCAGCAGCAGCAGCAGCAGGAACAGCAGAACTGTCCGGGTGAGTTCCTGGCGGCGCCATTCCTGGCTGAAGCGCGAGGAGCCTTCGGACCTTTAGCAGGGGTGGGGTGGGGCAAGGTGATTGAAAGAAAAAACGCACACACTCACACACACACACAATCCTAAAGCACAAAAACAAAACGGAGATGATTCTATGAGCCCTACATGGGGTGGGATGGGGTGGGGTGGGAAATATATGATTATATGGGCCCTACCTGAGCTTGTTGCACCATCCGCAGCTACTTAGAGGTCAACGATTGAAAGAAACACGCACACACACACACACACACACACAAACAAACGGAGATGATTCTATGGGCCTACCTGAGCTCGTTGCACGGGAGTATGAGGGGAGTTAACACCCTGGGGATATTGCCGGCTGTCGTGAAAGGCCTGGCAGTAGTGCATAGCAGCTGTGTACGGCAGACCATACATGCGTCCAAGCATGACAGACACCAAGGTCCCTGTTCGTCCGTGGCCCCCCCAGCAGTGGATGTACAAGTTCTCGCCCTGCAGTACACGCTGGATGCAGTCCTCAGCCAGCTTGTGCATTGCATTGTCTGTCATGACGTTACCGTCTATGATGGGCAGATGCAGGAAGTCTATCTTTTGCTGTTGAATCTTAGGGTTCGCTGTCTCATGCGCCTTGCCCAGCAGCTTCTGTGCGTCTTTGATGTACGGCCGGAGCCCGCGTTGGTTTCGCCAGCTGGACTCCGGGCAATGGATGTTCACTTCTGCTTGCAAGCACACGAATGTGTTGACGCCTAGTTCTAGTAGGGTTGTCAGAATCTGGTCAGTTTCTGCATCGTCTAGGCTTGCGGGGTAGGCGCCAGCCATGACTCGCCCGCGGATGACCCTGACAAAAAGGTTGTATAGGGTTTAGGGTTTTGGGTTTAGGGTTTTGGGGGGAGGGGGGGGGGGGGGGGGGGGCTCATGCCACGCAGGTGTGTTGCATGAGTTGATAGTGTTGCTGTGTGGTGATATGTATATACATTGTCTCATTAGGTTCAACGCAGCCCAACACGCGAAGGCTAGCGCGTGCAAAACTATTGGTGGGGCTCTGTGTGCGAACAAAGTTCTGTGCACACACTCACGCACCCCCCCTCCCACACACACAGGCTGGCGCGTGCAAACACCCTTCTGTGGGTCAGTGTTTTAACAAGGTTCAATGCCCCCCCCCCCCCCCCCCCCCCCCCCCCCCCCCCCCCCGCATACAGCCCCCCCACTGCCCCCTCATCCCACCAACAGACTCCGCCTGCTGCATCCAGTGCTGGCACCCCTTCACCCCCAACCCCACCCACTCCCAACCCTTCACCCCTCCCTCCCTCCCTCGAAGGTGAATGAACCTCACCAGTTAGACCAAGAAGTAGGACCTGCCATTTCCTTCGCTGGCAGCCTCGGCAGAGGAGGCAACGGTGCAGCGGCATTCGGAGCAGAAGAGCTGCTTTCGGCATTCGTCATGTTGGTCTCCCAGGCCAGAAACAGCTTGCTTCTAGATTTGTAGCTGGTGCTAGTGTTGAGCTGCAAAAGCGTTAACAATCCTCTACCAAGATTCCTGCAGGAGCTTCGAGGTGCTGGTCTCCTGCTGCGATTCTAAGTCCCGGCAATTCTCGCGTCGAGATATAGGGTCCTTGCGCTTCATGAACGTGCGAACTATTGTGGGTGAGGAGAGGCGAAAATCGGAAGGGACAGGAAAGGAAGCAGAGATTATAGTCGGCTATTGGGTTCTATTCTATGAAGGGAATCTATCAATCCAGCGCCAGCGTTGGGATTGGGACAGCGTAGCTGTCACCAACCCATTTTAAATAGTAGGGTGCCGTAAGGGCCCCTGCGGTGGCGGTGGTCGGCCCAATGGGGTTGAACTGAGTGGCCCAAGTAGGTTGAACTGAGCGAAGCCAGGCGGGCAGGTAGTTCGCAGAACCTAGGCAAGTGAAGGGCAGCCATGTCGCAATCGGGAAGGGGAGGCGAGTCGTAGGTTGCAGGACGCAGGACGGGAGAAAGAGGCGCCAGATTGGGCTGCCAGGAATTCGACGTTAATGCCCTTCAATCATCAGCGCTTGCATGAGTGTACTCGTGCTTCCGGAATAACAGCCGCCTCCGTGTTTTGCGATCAACTTCAAGTTACAAATCGAATGGCAATGGTGGCTGGAGCCATGTAACCTAGTTCAAGTTCAAGTTACAAACCGTACGGAATGTGGAATTCTGCGATTCCACATTCAGAACCTTTATGAATGGAAATGGCACTAAGACTTTTTGGAGCAACCTAGCCGACTATCTTTCTACTTGTAGAAGAGCAAGACAGGAAGCCCTGGACTGCTTAGTGGCACCGTAATTTATTATCCCTTTTTTTCTTCTTGTGACTTCTCATCTGTTAGCTTCTTACCTCCGCCAATTTAAGTGGTTGAGATCTGGATCCTGCTCTAGGGGGTTCAATACCTACGCCACCAAGACGGTGGTTGGGGGTTTGGTTTGTTTGTCCTCGACACACCCCTGGTGTAATGGATTTTTTTGCTTTCTGGGTTCTTTGTCTTTTTGTTTAAAGCACAGAGTCTCATAAACCCTCGCGGTGTCAAGTATAATTTAACATGTAATGTAATGTAATGTAATGTAATGTAATGTAATGTAATGTAATGTAATGTAATGTAATGTAATGTAATGCAATGTAATGTAATGTAATGTAATGTAATGTAATGTAATGTAATGTAATGTAATGTAATGTAATGTAATGTAATGTAATGTAATGTAATGTAATATAATGTAATGTAATGTAATGTAATGTAATGTAATGTAATGTAATGTAATGTAATGTAATGTAATGTAATGTAATGTAATGTAATGTAATGTAAACCGAACGGCAATCATATATATAACACCGTTATGCCTTGGGTGGGCATTGACGACGGCAACATACCGTATTTTGAACAGGTTTTAATATACATGGCTTACTAAATGGCCACCCGAGAGTTGACCTGAGAGCGCAATGCCATAATTTGCTGGCCATTTGTTTTAGCTTTCCGGAGTATTATCTCGTGAGGACTGACACAGGGAAATGTCGAAAGCCGCTAAGCTTACAATCGTGATAGCATGCCAGGCGGCAAGCTAGGTATAAGAAGGGAAAGGGCGACAGTACCTCAGGGTACTGCCGCCGGTAGGTGCCGGCCCTAACGGGTGGAGGCACTACTATGGAAGCTTCCAGGCGGGGGGCCTGGTGCCCCAAGACACTCTAGCTGAGCCGGGAGAACCGGTCTATAACATCCCCCCCAATTCCTGGTATTCTTAATTCATAAGAATCCCTGGAATTAGGAGGTTCTAGGGAAAGGGAAGCTAGAGTGAAAATAGATAACTGGTGCATAGGAGAGCCGGGGGGGTATAGGCTTCTGGCTTGAACAGTGTTCACTAAAAGACGGCATAAGACTTTGAGAGGCATATGCAAGTACATCAAGGGGGGAACAAGGGACAGAGGCAGTACAGTGACTATTATCTATTATCTAGGTGGGACTGGATTCCAGCTGTGGGGCTGCCAGGAAGGTGTAGCCATATGGCTTTGTTCAGCTAAAAGGAGCTGGTAGCAATCTGTTTGATTTCCATTAATAAACAACTTTAAAGTAGACGTCCCACGCTGGCTCATGGCTATCATTCCAGATGGGAGGATATAGTGAGATACTTCCAGGATCATCTATAAAGTATCATGAGTCAGGATCTCAAGATCAATGCTGGGGGAAACTATAGGGTCATAGTGGGGAGTCAGTAATGGACTGTAAAGGGATCTGCAGGAAGCTGCAGGAAGCTGCAGGAGCTCAAGAAGGCAGGTATCTCCCCATGGTCAAGGACATGAGTGATGCTATATCACAGGTTCTTGATCAAAGCTTCTATAGCTAATCCATTTTGAGCTTGGCAATGCATCCAATTTTTGCTCTGAAGTCACAGAACTTGGCCCTGGGCAGAGCTTTGGTGAGCATGTCAGACATGTTGGCAGCAGTTGGGATCCAATTCATTTTGATACCCTCCTTCTTGGACTGTTCCTTGGGGAAGTAGAATCTGGTTTCCATGTGCTTCAGTCTGGATGACAGCTTCTCTTGGTTCCAGGCACTAAGGGCAGCTTGGTTGTCACCGTGGATGGTGAGGGGAGGGGGAACTATGCCTGTGGCAGAGTGTTGTAGTTTTCTCAACCACATTCCCTCTTGGGCAGCAGAGGTAGCTGCCATGAACTCAGCTTCTGTAGTGGACAATGCTGTAGCAGATGCCTGGATCTTGGATGCCCATGAGATTGCTCCCCCTTGGTTGAGGAAGACGTAGCCTGTTGTGGACTTCCTTGTGATTGGACAGGCAGCATGGTCAGAGTCACAGTAACCAATGAGGGGTTTGTTGGAGAAGGTGTAGGTGATGCCATGGTCTGGCGTGTTAGACAGGTACTTGAGGATACCAGTTGCAGCTTCCATGTGGTCATGCAACGGGTGTGCACTGTGCCTGGCCAATCTGTTGACTGCTTGGGCAATGTCAGGTCTTGTGTTAACTGCCAGGTAGTTGAGGGAGCCTACAATTTGGGCAAGTGGTAGGCCTGTGTCTGGGGCATCTTTGCTGGCATAGGGCAGTGGAGCATCTGGTAGGAGGGGCACAGGGAATCTGGTGCTGTTGGGTTCAGGAAGCATGTTGTGGGCGCGCAGCAGATCCTGGATGAACCTTGATTGGCAGATGTGGAGGGTGCCAGCTGATGCATTCCTTGTGATTTCATAGCCAACAAAAACTGAGGGGTCACCAAGGTCTCTAGTCTTGTATAGCGTCATGATGGTGGTTTTGTACTTGTCTAGGATGGTTTTGTCAAAGGACAGCATAAGGAAATCATCAACCCACAGGAGTACCCAGATGATGGGTTTGTTGGTTGAGCTGGGGAGCACAAATAGACCTTGGCCTACGTCTACTTCTCTGAATCCTATAGCTGTCATATCTTCTTTGACCTTGAGGTACCACTGTCGAGAAGCTTGTTTGAGACCATAAAGGCATTTCCACATACGGCAGACCCTGTGGTCCTGTTTGAATCCTGGTGGTTGGGTGCAGTACAGTTCTTCTTCCACTATGCCATTGAGGAAGGCTGTGGAAACGTCTAACTGTGCTAGGTATGCCTTTGGGTTTGCTGCCATTGAGAGTATGTAACAAATGGTAGCATGCTTGGCTACTGGTGCAAAAACTTCATCATAGTCCATTCTTGGGCGTTGGGCATACCCTTTGGCAACTAGTCTTGCTTTGTACCTGACAATTTCTCCATCAACTGACTGTTTGATGTCAAAGACCCACTTGGTTCCTATGGCTTTTGCTCCTGATGGGAGTTCTGAGAGGGACCAGGTGTTCATCTGTGCAAGTGCTGCTAGTTCTTCTTGCATAGCGGCCTTCCATTCTTCTGCCTGAGGGCCAGAGAGAGCTTCTCCTTCATTCTTGGGGATGATAACTTGGTCAGCAGCTAAGAAGGCTAGAAAGTTAGGGGAGTGTTTTTCTCTGCCAGTACGTCTAGGTTCAACTAGGGATGGGTCTACTTCTGGGGGTGGTGGAATATCAGGGCTAGGAGGTGTGGCTTGGGGGAGCTCCTGGTGTGGAGGAGATGGGGGGTTCTGGGGATTTTCAATTTCCTGAGGGATGTGTTCATCTCCTTGTTCTACTGTTTGGTTATGAGGTGTACTGGCTGCTGGTGTGAGAGTGGATGCTGGTAGAGTGTAAGTCGGCTGGTACACTGTTTCTGGGTAAGAAGAGAGGTTGTCTGGTAGTCCCCACACCTGTGGGTTGGTCTGATATTTAGCTTGTCTGGCAAGGATGTACTCTCTTTCTAGGAGTTCAGACTGGGTGGTAATAGCAGGGGCAGGTGGAGTAGGGTCATCCTCATCAATTTCAACAGGGATATCGTCTTCATAGTATCCTAGTACCACAGCGTCTGCACCTGGGAATCCTTTTTGACCTGCCAGGTTTTCAAATTCATTGAAAGTGATATCTCTGGCATCAAAAATTTTGTGTGAGGAGTCTACCACTCTGTAGGCTTTTCTTGAGTCTGAATATCCAATGAGCCTAGTAATCTTGGCTGAGGGTGAGAACTTGAAATCCCTTGACTTAGGTGGGACATGTACATATGCTGTACAGCCAATTGTCCTGAGGTGATCTATCTTAGGCTTGATGCCATGGAAGAGTTCATATGGTGTCTTGTCAGATTCAGAGGTTGGTGAGAGGTTTCTGAGGATGCTTGCATTTTTGACCATTTCTGCCCAGTACCTGTTGGGGAATTTGGATGAGAGGAGGAGGGCTGTGGACCTGTCATGCAGGGTTCTGTTCAGGCGTTCTTCTGCACCATTTGTAGAAGGATTGCCTGGGACTGTGAAATTGAGGGTGATTCCTTTTCTCTTGCGCCAACTTTTGAATTTGTTGCATATGTATTCTGATCCATTGTCACAGAAAATAGTTCCAATTTTGTTCTGGGTGAGGACTTCGTACCGTTCAAGCTCAGTGATTGTTGCACTGGCTACTGCACTCTTGGTTTTGTGGAATGTAACAATGGAGTATTTAGAGTAATCATCTAGAATGCCTTGGAAGTAGAGGCTGCCATTTAGGCTAGGAATTTTCATTTTTCCACTCATGTCAATGTGAATGATTCCCATGGGTCTGGTAGCTCTGGTGGGAGATGTGGGGTACGGGTTTTTGTCCATCTTAGAGAGGATGCATATCTCACAGGTTTGCTTACTCATTTTCCTAAATGCAGATGAGGTGATGTCGTTACCAATGACCATGTCTTCTGAGGCCATTCTTGCTAAGGAGCTGTAGGCTAGATGTCCTAATCTGATGTGTTGAAGTTCAGCTGTCATAGGGGTTTTTCTGGAGACAGCTGCCATTGCTACAGCAGTGGTGTATTCAGAACCTCTGATAAGGGTAGGATCATGTTTGACTACAGGAACTAGGTACAGGAGCCGTCTTTTGGATCCTGAGATGATGACTTTGTTATTGATGGTCATGGTGCCTTTGTCAGAAGTGAACTTGATTTCCATGTTGGGCACATTTTTGATGGCTGATGCCATTGAGAACAAGTTGGGTGTGTTCTTATCTGAGTTAAGGTGAACATTAAGAAGGTTGTGGAGTTTCCCAATTTCTCCTCTGATGAGGGCTGTGCCAGACTTTGTAATGTAAGTGTGACCAGAGGCTGTTAGGACTTTTATGGGAGCTATGTCTTTTATGTCATATAGAAGGCTGGCATCTCCAGTCATGTGAGAGGTTGCACCTGTGTCCATGATCCAGTTTTTGTATATGCTGCGTGAGTTGCGTGCGGTAGCATTGAGGGCATATTGGGAGCATGGTTGTTTGTCTGTCTCTGGCTGTTTGGGGCTTTTGTCTGGCTCTGGCTGGTTGGGGCTTTTGTTGGCTACAAGGGATATTAAATCATCACTCATGGGTGGAGAAAAGTTCATCATGTTGTGCTGTGGGTATGGCACCAGATCTGTGGAGGGATCTATGTTTTCAAAATACCAGTCTGCATACACATCTCGGAGCCAATACAATAAGTCTATGTGCCTGAAGTTCTTGTACTGTAGTCTGAGAGCAGGGGACATGTTGTGCATGATGTAGATGCTAGATCTAATTTTAGTTTTCGTGTGAGACTCTCTACTTTCTTCCTCCATCACCTTAACTTCTTGAGAGATGTCCTTGAGCCAGTGATGAAACACTGCGGCGTTAGACGCCGACGGTGGATTCATTGCAAGAGCTGGGACGACTCGTAGTTGAAGAAAGGGGGGGGTGGGGGGGGGGTTACAGTTGGCTTGCGGGGCCGGTGGGGTAAAAGGGGATGGCGGGGAGAGAGGAGAGGGGATGATGGCTTGACGCAGTGGGGGTGGGGGTGGGGTGGGGTGGGGTGGGGGGGGGGGCTGGTGTTCCAGCGGGTTGCCTAGCAATCAGAGAAGATTCTGCAACTGAGATCCTTTTCCTTCGGTTGTTGCGGCGGCAACTGTGGAAGGCACTGCAGGTGCGCGGGAGCTCAGGATCTACGGACAGGGTAACAGACGTGGAAGTCTGTTGCAGCAGAACACGGGACGGCGTGGTGAGCGATAACCTTTAGCTTTCCGGAGTATTATCTCGTGAGGACTGACACAGGGAAATGTCGAAAGGTGCTAAGCTTACTATCGTGATAGCATGCCAGGCGGCAAGCTAGGTATAAGAAGGGAAAGGGCGACAGTACCTCAGGGTACTGCCACCGGTAGGTGCCGGCCCTAACGGGTGGAGGCACTACTATGGAAGCTTCCAGGCGGGGGGCCTGGTGCCCCAAGACACTCAAGCTGAGCCGGGAGAACCGGTCTATAACATTTGTTTTACCATACCATGGGTTGGTCTGGAATGAGGAATATCTATTCCGTCAACCTCCGCACCAACAGGTATGCAAATGCCCCAACAAGGACCCTATATGGTATAACCATCAATTAATGACCCAACAAGGACCGCTCTTTGTATATGCCATCAATGCCCCCAACAAGGACCCTATATGGTAATAACCATCAAATGCACCAACAAGTGAGGGATGCCGCCTATATGGGTATACCATCAATCCCCACACAAGGACCGCTATATGGTCTAACCATCAATGCCCACAAGGACGCCTAATAGGTAGACCATCAATGCCCAAAGGACCCTATATGGTATACCA
This sequence comes from Chlamydomonas sp. ICE-L, assembly GCA_013435795.1. Classification (NCBI taxonomy): domain Eukaryota; kingdom Viridiplantae; phylum Chlorophyta; class Chlorophyceae; order Chlamydomonadales; family Chlamydomonadaceae; genus Chlamydomonas; species Chlamydomonas sp. ICE-L. Next base: position 604,170 of record JACBWV010000108.1, read on the forward strand.
TCAATGCCCCAACAAGGAACCATATTGTATACCATCAGCACCCAACAATGAGGACCCTATATGGTATACCATCAATGCCCCAACAAGGACCCTATAATGGTATCCATCAATGCCCCAACAAGGACCCCTATAGGTATCCATCAAATTTTTGCCCCAAACAAGGACGCCTATATGGTATACCATCAATAGGGAGAGCCCAACAAGGGGACCCTATATTGTTATACCACTCGATTCCCCAACAAGTGATGACCACTATATGGTATACCATCAATGCCCAACAAGGACCTATATGGTATCCAATCAATGCCCAACAAGGAACCTATATGGTAATAACCATCATGCCCCAACAAGAACCCTATAGGTATACACCACAATGCAGTGAGGACCCTATATGTATACCATCAATGGCCCCAACAGGACCCTAGATGTATACCATCAATGCCCCAACAAGACCCCTATATTGTTATACCATCAATGCCCCAACAAGGACCCTATATGGTATACCATCAATGCCCCAACAGGACCCTATATGTTCTACCATCGATGCCCCAACAAGTGGCACCCTATTTGGTATACCATCATGATCCCAACCAAGTGAGGACCCTATAATGGTATCCATCAAATGCCACCAACAAGGACCCTATATGGTATACCATCAATGCCCCAACAATGACCCTATATGGTATACCATCAATGCCCCAACAAGGACCCTATATGGTATACCATCAATGCCCAACAAGTGAGGACCCTATATGGTATACCATCAATGCCCCAACAAGGACCCTATATGGTATACCATCAATTCCCCAACAAGGACCCTATATGGTATACCATCAATGCCCCAACAAGTGAGGACCCTATAAGGTATACCATCATGCCCCAACAAGGACCCTATATGGTATACCATCGATGCCCCAACAAGGACCCTATATTGTATACCATCAATGCCCCAACAAGGACCCTATATGGTATACCATCAATGCCCCAACAAGGACCCTAAAAAAAAAAAAAAAAGATGTGTAACCATCGATGCCCCCAACCAGGACCCTATATGGTATACCATCAATGCCCCAACAAGGACCCTATATGGTATACCATCAATGCCCCAACAAGGACCCTATATGGTATACCATCAATGCCCCAACAAGGACCCTATATGGTATACCATCAATGCCCCAACAAGTGAGGACCCTATATGGTATACCATCAATGCCCCAACAAGGACCCTATATGGTATACCATCAATGCCCCAACAAGGACCCTATATGGTATACCATCAATGCCCCAACAAGGACCCTATATGGTATACCATCAATGCCCCAACAAGGCCTATATGGTATACCATCAATGCCCCAACAAGGACCCTATATGGGTATACCATCAATGCCCCAACAAGGACCCTATATGGTATACATCAAATGCCCCAACAAGGACCCTATATGGTATACCATCAATGCCGCCCCAACAAGGACCCTATATGGTATACCATCAATGCCCCAACAAGGACCCTATATGGTATACCATCAATGCCCAACAAGGACCCATAGGTTACTCAATGCCCCAACAAGTGAGGACCCTATATGGTATACCATCAATGCCCCAACAAGGACCCTATATGGTATACCATCATGCCCCAACAAGGACCCTATATGGTATACCATCAATGCCCCAACAAGGACCCTATAGTTATAACCTCAATGCCCCCCAACGTGTATGACCCTATATGTATACCCATCGATTGCCCTCAACAAGGACCCTATATGGTATACCATCAATGCCCCAACAGGGACCCTATATGGTATACCATCAATGCCCCACAGGACGCCTATATGGTATACCATCAATGCCCCTACAAGGACCCTAATGGTTTACCAACATGCCCCAACAAGGACCCTAATGGTATAGCCATCGATGCCCCAACAAGGACCCCTATCGGTATACCTCAATGCCCCAACAAGACCCTATAATGTTAACCATCAATGCCCCCACAAGGACCCTATATGTTATACCCATCGATGCCCCACAAGTGAGTACCCTATATGGTATACCATCATGCCCAACAGACCCTATATGGTATACCTTATGCCCCAACAGGACCCTTATGGTTATACCTCAATGCCCCAACAAGGACCCATGTGGTAACCAGTCAATAATTCCCCAACAGGACCCTATATGTATACCATCAATGCCCCAACAAGGACGCGCTATTTGGTATACCATCAATGCCCCATCAGGCCCCCTATATTATTATAACCATCAATGCCCCAACAGGACCCTATATGTATCCATGCAATGCCCCAACAAGTACCCTATATGGTATAGCCCACATGCCCCACCAAGGACCCTATATGGTATACCATCAATGCCCCCAACAAGGACCCGATAATGGTATACCATCAATCCCCAAAGGACCCTATATGGTATACCATCAATGCCCCCACCAGGACCCTATATGGTATACCATCAATGCCCCAACAAGGACCCTATATGGTATACCATCAATGCCCCAACAAGGACCCTATATGGTATACCATCAATGCCCCAACAAGGACCCTATATGGTATACCATCAATGCCCCAACAAGGACCCTATATGGTATACCATCGATGCCCCAACAAGTGAGGACCCTATATGGTATACCATCAATGCCCCAACAATGAGGACCCTATATGGTATACCATCAATGCCCCAACAAGGACCCTATATGGTATACCATCAATGCCCCAAACAGGACCCTTAGGTATACCAATCAATGCCCCAACAAGGACCCTAATGGTTATACCATCAATGCCCTCAACAAGGACCCTATCATGGTATACCCTCATGCACCAACAAGGGGACGCCTATATGGTATACATCAATGCCGAACAAGTGAGGTCGCTTATGGTATACCATCAATTCCCCAACAGGACCTATATGTATACCATCAATGCCCAACAAGGACCCTATATGGTATACCCTCAATGCCCCAACAAGGACCCTATATGGTATACCATCAATGCCCCAACAAGGACCCTATATGGTATACCATCGATGCCCCAACAAGTGAGGACCCTATATGGTATACCATCATGCTCCACAAGTGAGGACCCTATATGGTATACCACAATGCCCAACAAGGTACCTCAGATGGTATACCATCAATTCCCAACAAGGGACCTATATGGTATACCATCAATGCCCCAACAGAACCCTATATTGTTACCATCATGTGCCCCAACAAGTGAGGCCCTATATGTATACCATCATGCCCCAACAAAGGACCCTATAATGGTATCCACAATGCCCCAACAGTACCCTATATGGTATCCATCAATGCCCCAACAATGACCCTATAAGGTCATACCATCAATCCCCAACAAGGACCCTGATATGGTATAACACCCTCAATGCCCCAGCCCCCCAAGACCTATAATGTAATCCCTCAATGCCCCAACAAGGACCTATTTAATTGGTATACCATCAATGCCCCAACAAGGACGCCTATATGGTATACCATCCAATGCCCCAACAAGGACCCTATATGGTATACTCCACATCAATTCCCCACAAGGACCCTATTGGTATACATCAATGCCCCACAAGTGAAGACCCCTATATGGATACCATCAATGCCCCAACCACGACCCTATATGGTTATACCATCAGTCCCCAACATGGACCCTATATGGTATACCTCATTCCCCAACCGGACCTCCTATATGGTATACCATCAATGCCCAACGGACCCTATATGGTATACCATCAATGGCCCCAACAAGTGAGGACCCTATATGTATCCCTCAATGCCCCACAAAGGACCCTATATGGTATACCATCAATGCCCACAGACCCTATTATGGTATACATCAAATGCCCCAACAAAGGACGCCTATATGGTATACCATCAATGCCCCACCAATGACCCTATATTTTTATCCCATCGATTCCCCAACAAGTGAGGACCCCTATATGGTAACATCATGCCCCAACAAGGACCCATATGGTATACATCAAGGCCAATGCCCCAACAAGGACCCTACTAATGGTATACCATCAATGCCCCCAACAAGGCCCTATATGGTATAAACCATCCATGCCCCAACCAGGACCCCTATATGTTATAACCATCGATGCCCCAACAAGGTGCAGCACCCTATTGGGTATCCATCAATGCCCAACAAGTGAGGACCCTATATGGTTATACCATCAAGTGCCCCAACAAGACCCTATATGGTATACCATCAATGCCCCAACAAGGACCCTATATGGTATACCATCAATTCCCCAACAAGGACCCTATATGGTATACCATCAATGCCCCAACAAGGACCCTATATGGTATACCATCAATGCCCCAACAAGGACCCTATAATGTTACCATCAATTCCCTGCCCCAACAAGGACCCTATATGGTAATACCATCAATGCCCCAACAAGGACCCTATAGTGTATACCATCAATGCCCCAACAAGGACCCTATATGGTATACCATCAATGCCCAACAAGGACCCATAGGGTATAACCATCAATGCCGCAACCAAGGACCCGCTATTTGGTATACCATCATGCCCCAACAAGTGAGGACCCTATATGGTATACCCCAGTCCAAGGCCCAACAAGTGAGGACCCTATATGGTATACTCAAGGCCCCAACAGACCCATAGGTAATACCATCAATGCCCAACAATGGACCCGATAGGGTATACCATCAATGCCCCAACAAGGACCCTATATGGTATACACAATGCCCCAACAAGACCCTATATGGTATACCATCAATGCCCCAACAAGGACCCAAGACTATAATGGTATACCATCAATGCCCCCAACAATGGTGGCCCCATATGTATACCATCAATGCCCCAACAAGGACCTATATGTATACCATCATGCCCCAACAAGGACCCGAATGGTATACCTCAATGCCCCAACAAGGACACCTATTGGTATACCATCAATGCCCCAACAGGACGCCATATGAATACCATCAATGCCCCAACAAGGGGACCCTATATGGTATACCATCAATGTCCCAACAAGGCCACCTATATGGTATACCATCATCCCCAACAAGGACCCTATATGGTATCCCATCATGCCCCAACAAGTGACGCCCTATATGGTGATACCACAATGCCCCAACAAGACCCTATATGGTATACCATCAATGCCCCAACAGAGGGACCCTATATGGTATACCATCGAATGCCCCAACAAGGACCCTATATGGTATACCATCAATGCCCCAACAAGGACCCTATATGGTATACAATCGATGCCCCAACAGGGACCCTATATGGTTAATACCATCAATGCCACCAACAAGGACCCTCTATGGAGATACCATCAATCCCCAACAAGGACCCTATATGGTATACCATCAATGCCCCAACAAGGACCCTATATGGTATACCATCAATGCCCCAACAGGACCCAATGGTATACCATCAATGCCCCAACAAGGACCCTATATGGTATACCATCAATGCCCCAACAAGGACCCTATATGTATACCATCAATGCCCCAACAAGTGAGGACCCTCTATAGGTATCCATCAATGCCGCCAACAAGGACCCTATATGGTATACCATCAAGTGCCCCAACAAGACCCTATATGGTATACCACAATGCCCCACAAGGACCCTATATGGTAACCATCATGCCCCAACAAGGACCCTAGATGGTATACCATCATTGCCCACCAAGGAGACCCTAGATATGGTATACCATCAATGCCCCAACAGGACCCCTATATGGATACCATCAATGCCCCAACAAGGACCCTATAGTGTATACCATCAATGCCCCAACAAGGACCCTATATGGTATACCATCAATGCCCCAACAAGGACCCTATATGTTATACCAATCATGCCCCAACAATAGACCCTATATGGTATACCATCAATTTCCCCAACAAGGATCCCGTATAGTGGTTACCATCAATGCCCCAACAAGGACCCCATATGGTATACCATCATGCCCACAACAAGGACCCTATATGGTATACCATCAATGCCCCAACAAGGACCCTATATTGTATACCATCGATGCCCCAACAAGTGAGCCAACCCTATATGGTATACCATCATGCCCAACAAGTGAGGCCCTATATGTGATACCATCAATCCCCCCACAAGGACCCCTATATGGTAACACAACGCCCCAACAAGGACCCTATATGGTATACCATCAATTCCCCAACAAGGAACCCTATATGGTATCCATCAATGCCCCACAAGGAACCCTATATGGTATACCATCATGCCCCAACAAGGACCCTATATTGGTATACCATCAATTCCCCAACAAGGACCCTATATGGTATAGCCATCAATGCACAACAAGTGATACCCATATGTTATACCCTCAATGCCCCAACAGGCCCCTATATGGTATACCATCAATGCCCCAACAAGGACCCTATATGGTATACCATCAATGCCCCAACAAGACCCTATATGGTATACCATCAATGCCCCCAAGGACCCTATATGGTTACCATCAGCCCCAACAAGGACCCTATATGGTTACCATCAATGCCCAACAAGACCCTATAGGTATAACCACAATCCCCAACAAGGACCCTATATGGTATACCATCAATGCCCCAACAAGGACCCTATATGGTATACCATCAATGCCCCAACAAGGAACCCTAGGTATACCATCAATGCCCAACAAGGCACTAATGGTATACCATCAATGCCCCAACAAGGACCCTATATGGTATGACCATCAATCCCCCAACAGTGAGGACCCTATATGGTATACCATCAATGCCCCAACAAGGACCTATATGGTAATACCATAATGCCCCAACAAGGAGCCCTATATGGTAATCATCAATGCCCCACAAGACCCCTAATGGTATACCATCAATTCCCCAACAAGGACCCATATGGTAACCATCAATGCCCCAACAAGTGACCTATATGGTATACCATCAATGCCCCAACAAGGACCCTATATGGTATACCATCATGCCCCAACAAGGACCCTATATGGTATACCATCAATGCCCCAACAAGGAGACCCTATATGGTAACCATCAATGCCCCCAACAAGGACCCTTATAGGTATAATCCATCATGCCCCAACAAGGAACCCTATTGGTATAACCATCAATCCCCCAACAAGGACCTCTAGGTGTAGTACCATCAATGCCCCCAACAAGGACCCTATATGGTATACCATCTGCCCCAACCAAGGACCCTATAATGTAAACCATCGATGCCCAACAAGGACCCTATATGGGTATACCATCCATGCCCCAACAAGACCCTATAATGGTAGACCAGTCAATGCCCCAACAAGACCCTATATGGTATAACCATCAATGCCCCAACAAGGACCCTATATGGTATCAACATCAATGCCCCCCAAACAAGGACCCTATATGGTATACCATCAATGCCCACAGGACCCTATATGGTATACCATCAATGCCCCAACAAGACCCTAATGTTATACCATCATGCCCAACAAGTGAGACCCATAATGTATACCATCAAGCCCCCAACAAGGACCCTAAATGGTATCCATATAATGCCCCAACAAGGACCCATATGGTATATCCATCAAGGCCCCAACAAGGACCCTATATGGTATACCATCAATCCCCACAAGGACCCTATATGGTATACCATCATGCCCCAACAAACCCTAATGGTATCCCCAATGCCCCCAACGGAACCCTATATGGTAACCCATCAATGCCCCAACAAGACCCTATATGGTATACCATCAATGCCCCAACAAGGACCCTATAGGGATACCTCATCCAAAGCTATATGTAACCATCATCCCCAACAAGGACCCTATATGGTATACCAATCAATCCCCCCAACAAGGACCTATATGGTTACCATCAATGCCAACAGGACCCTATATGGTATACCATCAATGCCCCAACAAGGACCCTATAATGGTATACCATCAATATGCCCCAACAAGACCTATGGTATACCATCAATCCCACAGACCCTATATGGTATACCATCAAGGCCCCAACAAGGACCCTATATGGTAATCCATCGATGCCCCAACAAGTGAGGACCCTAATGGTATAACCATCAATGCCAACAAGTGAACCCTATATGTATACCACAATGCCCCAACAAGGACCCTATATGGTATACCATCAATGCCCCAACAAGGACCCCTATATGGTATACCATCAATCCCCAACAAGGACCCTATATGGTATCCATCAATGCCCCCATCAAGACCCATAGGGTATACATCATGCCCCAACAAGGACCCTATATGTATACCATCAATGCCCGAACAAGTGAGGGCCCTAATGGCATCCCATCATGCCCCAACAGGACCCTATATGTATACCATCAATGCCCCAACAAGGACCCTATATGGTATACCATCAATGCCCCAACAGGACCCTAATGGTATACCATCAATGCCCCCACAAGGACCCTATAGTTAAACCATCGATGCCCCAACAGGACCCATATGGATAACCATCAATCCCCAACAGGAGGACCCCATATGGTATACATCCCAATTCCCCAACAAGGACCCTTATGGTATACATCAATGCCCCAACAAGGACCCTATATGGTTATACCATCCAAGGCCCACAACCCCTATATGGTATACCATCAATGCCCAACAAGTGGACCCTATATGGTATATCCATCAATGCCCCAACAGAACCCGATAATGGTATATCCATCAATGCCCCAACAAGGACCCTATATGGTATACCAATCAATGCCCCAACAAGGACCCTATATGGTATACCATCAATGCCCCCCAACAAGGACCCTATATGGTTAACCATCAATGCCCCCAACAAGGACCCTATATGGGTGATACCAGCAAATGCCCCAACCAACGGACCCTATATGGTATACCATCAATGCCCCAACAAGGACCCTATATGGATACCATCAAGTGCCCCACAAGGACCCTATATGGTATCCATCAATGATCCCAACAAGGACCCTATATGGTATACCATCAATGCCCCAACAGGACCCTATATGGTATACCATCAATGCCCCAACAAGAACCCTATATGGTAATACCATCAATGCCCCAACAAGGAACCCTATATGGTATACCATCAATCCCCCCAACAAGGACCCTATATGGTATACCATCATGCCCCAACGAGGACCCTATATGGTTTACCATCAATGCCCCAACAAGACCCTTATGGTAAACACAATGCCCCAACAAAGGACCCTATATGTATACCATCATGCCCCAACAAGGAAGCCCTATATGGTATACCATCAATGCCCCCACAGGACCCTATATGGTATACCATCAATGCCCCACAAGGACCCTATATGGTATCCATCATGCCCCAACAAGGAGGCCCCCTATGGTAATCCATCAATGCCCCCAACAGGACCCTATGGTATACCATCAATCCCCCAACAGGACCCTATATGGTATACCATCAATGCCCCAACAAGGACCCTATATGGTAACCATCAATGCCCCAACAGAGGACCCTATATGGTATAACCATCAGCCCAACAAGGACCCTATATGGTATACCAATTAAGCCCCAACAAGGACCTATATGGTATACCATCATGCCCCAACAAGGACCCTAATGGTAATACATCATCCCCCAACAGGACCCTATATGGTATACCATCAATGCCCCAACAAGGAACCTATATGGTATACCATCACTTCCCCAACAAGGACCCTATAGGTAACCATCAATGCCCCCAACAAGGACCCTATATGGTATACCAGCATTGGCCCCAAACAAGGACCCTATATGGTATACCATCAATGCCCCAACAAGGACCCTAATGGTAACCTCAATGCCCCAACAAGGACCCTATATGGTATACCATCAATGCCCCCACAAGGACCTATATGGTATACCATCAATGCCCAAACGGACCCTATATGGTATACCACAATGCCCCAACAAGGAGGACCCCTATATGGTATACCATCAATGCCCCAACAAGGACCCTATATGTAGACCATCAATGCCCACAAGGACCTATATGGTACCATAATGCCCCAAAAGGACCCGATATGGTAATACCATCAATGCCCACAACAAGGACCTATATGGTATACCAATCAATTCCCCCAACAAGGACCCTATATGGTAACCATCAATGCCCCAACAAGAACCCTATTATGGTTACCATCAATGCCCAACAGGACCCTATAGGTATACCACAATGCCCCAACAAGGACCCTATAGGTAAACCATCAATGCCCCACAAAGGACCCTATTGGTATACCATCAGTGCCCCAACAAGGAGACCCTATATGGTAAACCATCAATGCCCCCAACAAGACCCTATATGGTATCCATCAATCCCAACAAGGACCCATAGGGTATACCATCAATGCCCCAACAAGGCCCCTATATGGTATACCATCGAGGCCCCAACAAGTGAGACCCTAATTATGGTATACCATCAAATGCCCCAACAAGACCCATAGAAATGACCCACGGACCCATATGGTATAATCCATCATGCCCCACAAAGGACCCATATGGTATCCATCAATTCCCACAAGGACCCTATATAGCATCAATGCCCCAACAAGTGAGGACCCTAATGGTATACCATCAATGCCCCAACAAGACCCTCCTTAATGGTATACCATCATATGCCCCAACAAGGACCCGATAGGGTATCGACATGCATTGCCCCCAACACAGGACCCTATATGGTAGACCATCAATGCCCCAACAAGGACCCTATATTGTATACATCATGCCCCAACAAGGACCCTATATGGTACCCATCATGCCCCAACAAGGACCCTATATGGTATACCATCAATGCCCCAACAAGGACCATATGGTATACATCAATGCCCCAACAAGGAGACCCTATATGGTAAACCATCAGATGCCCCAACAAGGACCCTGATATGGTATACATCAATGCCCACAACAGGACCCTATATGGTTACCATCATGCCCCAACAAGGACCCTATATGTATACCATCGATCCCCACACAAGACCCTATATGGTATAACCCTTCGAGCCCCAACATGAGGACCCTATATGTACCCATCAATGCCCCAACAAAGGACCCTATATGGTATACCATTATGCCCCAACAAGGACCCTATAGGGTATACCATCATGCCCCAACAAGGACCCTATAGGTATACCATCAATTCCCCAACAAGGACCCTATTATGGAACCATCAATGTCCCAACAATAGACCCATTGGTATACCATCATGCCCCAACAGGACCCTATATGGTATACCATCAATGCCCCAACAAGGACACTATATGGTATACCATCAATGCCCCAACAAGGACCCTATATGGTATACCATCAATCGCCCCAAACAAGTGACCCTATTATGGTATACACATTCGCTAACAAACCCCATCTGTTACATTGCCCCAACATAGGACCCCTATAATGGTATACCTTATCTATAATCCCCCAACAAGGCCACTATATGTGTATACACATCTAATGCCCGCCAAAGTAAGGGACCCTCATATGGTATACCATCAATGCCCCAACAAGAGCCCTATATGGCTATAACATCACATGCCCCAAAAGGACCCTATATGGTACATATACAACATCAGCCCAACACAGGACCCCTATATGGGTAACCATCATGATGCCCCCAAACAAGTAGGACCCTATATGGTATTACCATCAATGCCCCCCCACAAGGACCTGATATGGTATATTCCATCGATATGCCCACACATACGGACCCTATTATTAGGTATACTCAATGCCCCAACAAGGACCCTATATGGCATACCATCAATTGTCCCCACACGGAACCCATGTTTCGATGCCCCTACTGAGACTATGTATACCATCAATGTGCCTCCACACAAGGACCCCATATGGTATACCATTCATGCCCTAACCAACAAGACCCTACTAGGTATACCATCATGCCCCAACCAAAGGACCTCATCGTGGTTAGTAACATCATGATCCCCAACACAATGACCCTATATGGTTATATCCACTCCAATGCCCCCAACAAGAGAACCCTAGTAGGTTATACAATCAATGCCCCAACAAACCATCGCGACCCTATAAGTTGGGAACCACAAATAGCCCCAACAAGGACCCTATATGGTATAACCATCATGCTCCAACAGGACCTATAGAGGTATATCACGCCCAAGTATCTAATGTACCCAGACCCAAACAAGGACACCGTATACTGCTGCTATCCATCATGCCTCCAACAAGGACCTCTATATTATACTCGCAATTTGATCCCCCAACAAGTGGACCCATATATGGTATACCATCATGCCCCCCAAGAGGACCCTATTGATGGATATACCACTCAATGCCCAACAATAGGACCCATCATGGTATGTGTACCACATGACCCCCCAACAATGTGACCCTATTGGTATCAACCTCAAGTAGCGCCCAAACAGAGGAACCCTATATGGATATACCACCAACTGACCCCACAGGACCGATAGATGGTCTATACCATCACGATGCACCAAACAATGAGGACCTATATGGTCATACCATCCAATCTCCCACACCCAAGTGAGGACCTATATGGTTATACCATATAAGCCCACAACAAGGACCTAATTGGTATCAATCAATGCCAACAAGGACCCTCTATAATGGCTAATACCATCATGCCCCCCAACAAGACCCTATATGCGCGTATACCATCAATGGCCCCAACAGTGGGGACCCTTTATATAGCCTATTGACCATCAATGCGCCCAAACACAGGACCCTATATGGTCTACCATCAATGCCCGCCGAATACCAGTACCCATATATGAGTATACCATCAATGCCCCAACAAGGACCTCTGTACCATCAGCCGCCTATATGGTATAGGCCCAGATGCCCCAACAGAGACCTATATGGTAGACTCTGTCAAATGCCCAACAAGACCCTAGTGGATACACATCAATGCTCCAAACAAGACCCTATATGTTTACCCAGTCAAGCCCATCAAACAGTGACATGACCTATGTGGGTATCACATCATGCTCCAACAATAGGACACCCTATATGGTATACCATCAGATGCCCCGAACAGTGAGACCCTATTGTGTATACTCAGCCCCAACAGGACCATTGTTACAGTACCCAAACAAGGGCACCCTATATGGTATTACATGCAATTGCCCCAACAAGTCCCTATATGTATACCATCAATGTTTTCCCAAATAGACCCTATTATGTATACCATCAATGCCCCAAATGAGGACCCTATATGGTAACGATCAGCAGGCCCCAAACAAGGCCCATGAGTATCTCATATCCCAACAGGCTAAGGTTACATCAATGCCCCAACAAGGACCCCTAATGGTATACACATCAATGCCCAACAAGGACCCTATATGGTATACCCTACATATCCCCAACAAGGACCCTATTATGGTCGACCATCAAATGCCCAACAGGACCCTTATGGTATACCATCGATGCCGCCCGTTCCACCAATTGAGGCCCTATATGGATACCATCATGCCCCAACAAGGACCCTAATTGTATACCATCATGCCCCAACAATGACCCTATATGGTATAACCAGCAATGCCCCAACAGGACCCTATATGTATACC